>OZ024864.1:49910132-49989904 GCA_964017155.1 Oasisia sp. SBJ-2009 | reverse complement strand
TCAATTAAGTATGGCAGATTTATTTATGATTATGACGTTAAACGTATGGCGTCAAATAATTCTAAAAACTATGAAAATATAATCTTGAACACAAGAACAAATTGTGTGAACATTCGTGTGTATTTACAAAATTAGGTGGCTTATGAATTGATCAATACATCACGTGACTAGTTGTTTAGCAACAGCGCCGTCAAGTGTTCAAAAATGGATACCGAACGCGTTGCGCATTAGTGCATACTGTCATATATTTTGTTTAAATTGTGGTTTCAGAAGGTTGTAGAAGCATAAAGGAAACACGTTAAAATAAAAAAGACATGCAATAACGTTTGATCTAGTTGTGATGCCAGCAATTAAACCGCGACGTTGGTACGTGATACATTCAGTATCTAATAATAATTATAAACCTGCGGTATGAAACATGTACATTCAGCGTTCAAACGAAGCCGGTCCCGGTAAATATTACACCATCCTAAATACCTACTGAAACGACTTTAGTCACAATGATAATGTTATGAGTTGAGAGTCCGAGGCGGTCGTTGTCTGACGCAAACCGTCAAAATCGCCAGGATTCGTCACCAGACTGCGGGCGACAGGCCGGTTCCATCGACGACTTTGTGAATCAGACTCCTGGCAATATCCCAACGTTGGTTTGGCTCATTTGGAGAACTCCTGCGACGGCCACGATGCAGAAGAAGAGGAAGTTGACCACAGCCAGAACGAAGCTGTAGTAGAGGTCAGTGCTGGACGTCGCCGCCTTGCTGGCGTAGACGACAACTCCGAGGAACATAAAGAGCGCTGGAAGCAGACAATACATCTCAAGTGAGTGTTATAGAAACCATCTTCAAGTGGGGTCTTCTTTATTCACGGGGCCCTTTCGGAAATGTACTTTTAATAACGTGTTGCGCCATTACATGGCCAGCTAAGCAATTTCTTACATGTATGCGCGAACATTCGTGTCATTCTTTCCGACATCTGAAATATGCCACTGGCTGTGTATAGATAGTTATGGATAATCGTGAACTTGTAGGAATATCATTCACCCATGAAGAGTGGCTGAATGTTTTCTAGAGAAGTCGAGATGGTGTTCGATTGTACAACTGCTTTTACTAAGTACAACTGCAAACTGCAAATTCATGTATTTCCGCGACAAAAGGCCTACATAACGGCGTGCATTGTAAAGATCAACTTGCGTTGTAACTCGAGCCACTAACAGGTTCAAGCAATGTCCCTGCACTGAGGTCTGATCTACGAAAGAACCGTTGACTGTCACATAACTGCAACGTTTATGCGACACATGGTCACATAGTCGAAGTACTTTGGCCGGGAACGTTGTCCTTGTGTCACCTTAATGCATTTATATCTACTAAACTCGCCGACAAATTCACTAGCACTATTTCTTGATAAGCTGCCATTGTATTGTTGTTCTGCATAATGCTGTAGTTGACATTGTGTGCGTGTGTGTGCGCGTGCGCGTGCGCGTGCGCGTGCGCGTGCGCGTGCGCGTGCGCGTGCGCGTGCGCGTGCGCGTGCGCGTGCGCGTGCGCGTGCGCGTGCGCGTGTGTGAGAGAGAGAGAGAGAGAGAGAGAGAGAGAGAGAGAGAGAGAGAGATAACCTGAATAACTACGTTTTGTTTAGAAGGATGTGTCATACCAGACGCAGCTGACGCCGCCGTGAAGACACGAATGACGGTAGACTTGCTGACGGAGTGCAGGAACATGTATACGGCGGCCGCGGCCAGGGCGACGAGGGACGAGATGAACGACAGACACACCATCGCCTGAGTCGCCTCCAGCCACGCTACACAGCAGCGGAACATTGACGTGGGATTAGTTCATGACTCGTTGACAACACATACAAGAGAGTCTTAAACGGAAAATACACACATGTTAAATACAGGTAACATTAAACTGTCACCGACACCTGTATCTAGTCATGTATAACATGACTGAGATTTAAAATGATATCATTAATATGTGAACCTAGAGCTGTTTGTCGGATTCGCAACTATGCTAACTACATGATGAGACATACTGAGAATACACCGTTGTTTTGTTGGTGTACCGTTCAAATGTATCGGGTCTGATTGTAAAAAAAGGCAAAGGCAAGTTCTTATATAGCTCAGTATCCAGTCCTCAGGACCGTTCAAAGCGCTTTACACTTTACTTCCCTGACAGACCTGTTCACTCAGACACCATCTCGGCTTCTCTGGGAAGCATCCAGCCATGTGCTACAATTAATGCGCGAAGGCTGCTCGTACACATATCCACCACTGTCTATAGCCAGGTACTCATTTATTCAGCTGAGTGAACAGGAGCAATGCAGAGTGAAAACACCGCAGCCAGGATTCGAACCCGGGTTCTCGTAGTCGAGAGTCCGAAGCTCTACCCCTGAGCCACTGCGCTCTACTGTGATTGACAAAGTACGGCCTTATGTGTGTGGCGTGCGCGCGCGTGCATGTGCGTGTGTGCGTGCATACACCAAAATAGTTCTGAATATCGGGAACTTCATAGCATATGATTATAACCATTTTAAGAAACATAAACCATTTTGACAGATAGCTAGACACTGGCAATGTACCACGTACGCACTCAACGACATTACTGGTGACCGCATTATACGCGAGAACGCAAGAAACAGGCAACGAAGACACGACCGCGTAGACCCCCACACACAGCCTGAGTCTCGCTGTTCGACATTACCTGTGGGATTGGTGATCCTAGTGCAGCCGACGGGGTCTGGGAAGCACGCTCGCCACAGTCCGGCGTAGGTCAGACTGCCCTTCGACCAGCCAGGCGAGGCGAGGACAATAACACAGAGGAGAAAGGAGAAGACCGCTCCCCACCACATCACGGCCGAGTAGCCCCGCAGCAGGCTAATGTTGTGCTTCGTCGTTCCGCCATTTTTCTCCTCTTTAATATCCTCCATGGCCGGTCTAGGAGGAACGCTACCTCTTTTGTATCCTTCTTAATTTTAACTATTTAACTATTATTATTTCTACTGGGAATATTACGTTTGTATTTTGTAATTATGAAATTATTGTGTGATTTCCCGATATGGTTGTTTATAATTTATAGATACTCTTAAGTAATTATGCATTGGATGTAGTCATTATTAAACATATTGTGCTACTGGACTGTAAAGGTAACGTAACTTCTGATACGTTTGATTGATATTAGTTAAACAGTTACAACTGCAAAAAGGCTACCATTAACTTTGATACAACGTGATAGAGGTACACAAATACATAAGCTCTTCTAGATATCCCTCTTTCTAACACTTTATACTGTTGTTTCTATTGTGTTCTGTATTATATTTGGTGTTGGAAAATAAACTAATTGATTGATCTGTTGGTTGATTGATTGACCGATTTAACAATTACTGTGAAGTTATAAAATATATATGTACTTACGTGTCCTGTCAGCGGTCGCAGATACGCAGTTAGCCACCAATGCAACTTCAGATATTTAAATGACAACTAAGTGCGATTCTGTACAGTGCGTCGACTCGAGGTATCTATGTACATCAATAGTGTGTGCTTAGCGCCACTTCTGTTTACTCAACTGTGGCCCTGGCGGTTCGCGGCCCTAAACGTATCACGCGTGTTCGTGTGTGCTATTCATAGAGAGAGCTTCTGGCGGTAAGTGATGTTACCATAAAGCTTAGTGAAGGAACAATGAATAACGCGGTACTTTTGTATGAGAATAGAGACCGCGCAATATAGGGCGGAGTAGCGTAATGGTTAGCACGGCAGTCTCTCCCCCCCCCTCGCTATATAGAGAACCCGGATTCGAATATCATTGCTTTGTTGCCGTCTTAAACCTTCGCTGTGTTTTATTTCAGAGCGCCTCGGTTCATTTAGTTGTCTGTCTGCAGACAGTGCATGGTTAACAGTCTTCGTAGATGTCAATTTAGTATATATATATATATATATATATATATATATATATATATATATATATATATATATATATATATATATATATATATATATATATATATAATACTTAATTGACATCTACGAAGAAATTCGAGAATAACAAATTTTAGCAAAATTAATAATTTATGTAAACACGTTAACTACAACGTTAAATGACAATTAAAATCAAGAGAGCAAATAAGTAGACTTCTAGAATAAATATATATATATTCTAGAAGTCTCCTTATTTGCTCTGTTGGTTGTAATTTAACGTTGTAATTTAACTTGTTTACATAAATAATTAATTTTGATAATATTTTTGATTCTGGAATGGATAAACGATCCGGTTTCTTGGTTGATATTTTTATCATAAATCATTTCCTCTCCAGACAGTCTACTGTTAAGGAGGCGGTCCGAATATTTCAGCCATTTCCCGCGGCCTTCATCAGCAGACTGACGTCATTGTTGTGTCACGTGACCTACACGTGCTGGAGTAGGATTGGGGGAGCTCCTGGCCGACATCTGTGTGAGAGGTAATTATGTATAACATATTTATTGTTCTGTATTGTCAGCGCCTTTGCATAGCGACTTTATGGCATTTTGTAAATTATACCTATACATATAATATGTCGTAATACCGTAACTATTTATATGAATAATACACGAAAGCTTCCCATAGAAGTTCGAAGGTGCTCGTATGCACAGGTGAGACTGGAGAGAAACAACATAGAGCGGAAAATCGATCCTTGTAATCTACGATTAATTCCTCTTGCTGTAGTTTCGAAGATGAAGCAGTTTTGTTCTTTTCAAATTGTTCCTTCTGCAGTGGCGCGAATGCGGCACAGGCCACCCTTGGTGCACAAGCAGTCCCCGGGCAGTAAGTGAACCGTGGCTGAATACGGCCTAGTGAAGACAGAACGAGTTGTAATGTTCTGAAAAATCTTAAGATCTTTTACGTGTACCGTCTTCGTTTATTGAAGTCTGTAACTGGGTCGAACGCCCATCTGTTCCGACGACAACATAAACGCCATACAGAAGGGCATACTGCTGTGCAAAACAAGAATTAGGCCTCATTTAGAATATTGTTTACAAGAATGAAGCCTTATTTAGATTTTTTTACAAGAATGGAGGCCATATTGCAAGCACATAGATATGCTACAAAGAGTACAAAGGTAGCAGCCACACTTGGACCAAAACTGAGGGATATTAGTTAACGACCTGCGTCTAATAGACACATTATAGACCAGGAGTTTGCGATCAGAGAGTTGTTTAATATATTGAAAGTTTATAAAAATATTGATAGAAATATTTTTTCTCGGTTAAGGAAAATCGAAAAAATAGAGGATATTAGCAAAAGAGCAGTGTAGACTGGATATTAGAAAGTTCGCATTTTCACAAAGAAGGGCACATGACTAGAACATATTATCAGCTGATTGTGTGGGTGCTAGTAGTGTTAAATATGTTTAAACTTGAAATTGACATATACCTCAGAAGGGTTGGATAAACTGGAATAGACTCTCGGTAATCCAAAGGGTGTCCTTGTCCAAATGCCGTATATAATTAATTATCTAGGTGGCAATCTTGTTAAACCTGTGTATGTTGTGTTGTGTTGTGTTGTGTTGTGTTGTGTTGTGTTGTGTTGTGTTGTGTTGTGTTGTGTTGTGTTGTGTTGTGTTGTGTTGTGTTGTGTTGTGTTGTGTTGTGTTGTGTTGTGTAGGACAAGGCTAGTCGAAATGAATTCATTACGGTCGCACACATAATAATCTGAACGCATGTAAACATCCGCACAAACTCACATGCTGCCTACACAAACACACATTCTTACACGCACGCACGCACGCACGCACGCACGCACGCACGCACGCACGCACGCATCACACACGCCCAAGTCTACATGTGTTTTGCACACCAAATATCGCTGTCACATCAAACGAACGTATAACACAACCAGTTTTATTTACCAAAATATATTCACAGTTTATTCCATTATAAGTAGTACGTGACAGCAATAATTTTTGTACAAACAAGTCATCACGACATTCACAGTGGAAATGTTTGTGCCGTCCATATCAACATTTCACCGCAGAGCACCACTATTATTTAAATATCAACTCGAGCTGAAAGATGCACACTACATTGTAGATTCAATCTGTGAGACGAGCAAAGCCAACAAGCATTCCGGTCAACGTATCTTAAGTTCTTTAACATGCAAAACTAAAAATAGAAAAACACACAGGTCGTGTATTTACAAAACACGCGTGACTGTAGTCAGCTATAGATGATTTTCGAGAGTTGGTCACATTATCGCAGAAACCGTGTCACAACATTGCAGAAATCGTGTCACAACACAAGAACCGCCGTGTCTTGGTGGCTTAGAGTATCTACGTTTGCAGAATTTGGACCCATCTCAATTTTGCCATTATAACTGTATCTTTGCCATCATTTGATAATCGATTTTGTTAACTCAATCATTTCACATCACCTTGCGCATATTTATATTTTTTTTAAGCGCGTCTTAGCAGACTTTTGAGGTCGAAAAGACAGCGCAGTCGGCATATAAACAAACTGGTTATCGCCCATTCCATGTGCACGGCGCAGTAACACATGCACCGCTGCGCTTGCGACTGGCACAACTCGGACCGCTAGTTGGGTCACAGAATGCAATATTTGTGAAACATAAACATACCTGGGTATACTGATTGATCATGTTTAGGATTAGAGTTTGTGTAAGGTATCGAATATAGGCAAATATATAGTTATAATGGCAAAATTGAGGTTGGTCCGAATTCTGCATAAGTACCCCTATGTTATTTTCAGACGCGCGCACACACGCACACATACACTCGCACGCACACATACACGCAAACATTAACACTTTTGTGAGAGCATGCGTCATCAAAAATAGAGTCGACTCAAACGTGGCACCATCGGTCGGATTAGCATGACACTCCAACAATCGTGAACGGTGGCGCCCCCTAGCCGGTTGTGACAGTCACGGAGCCAGACCGCCAGATCTGCATAGCGGAGAGAACCCCGGCCGCAAAACACAACATCATGCCAAAGATGGCGAAGACGAACGAGTAGGAGACATTGCCTTTGTAACCGTCAATCTTCGAGCCGAACACGATGATACCGATCAGCATGAAAAGCACTGAAAGCACACAACGTGGCGTGCTAAACATGAATGCCTTCTAGTCACGGATTTATAGCACGTTTGGACTTACAATATCAATACAAAGATAAGAAGATTGTTACGCTCTGTCACATTTTAACGTCACGTACCTCGGCTGCATCTGATAACACTGATGATGTAGAAATTAATACCGATAAAATACATACATGCATGCATGCATGCATGTATCTGATAACACTGATGATGTAGAAATTAATAATAATAATAATTCTGTTGCTTAATATAGCGCTTTTTAGCTAACTAAATATCAATCAAAGCGCTTCACATTAATACCGATAAAATACATACATGCATGCATGCATACGTGTGTGTGTGTGTGTGTGTGTGTGCGTGCGCTCGTGCGTGAGTGTGTCTTGTCTGTCTATGTGCGTATGTATGACGTGGTGGGCGCGCGTGTGAGTGCGTGTATATATATGTGTGTGTGTGTGTGTGTGTGTGTGTGTGTGTGTGTGTGTGTGTGTGTGTGTGTGTGTGTGTGTGTGTGTGTGTGTGAGGGATAGAGACAAACAGAAACAGACAGACATGGACAGACGGACGGACACAGACAGAGCGAGCGAGCGAGCGAGCGAGCGAGCGAGCGAGAGAGAGACAGAGAGAGAGAGAGAGAGAGAGAGAGAGAGAGAGAGAGAGAGAGAGAGAGAGAGAAGGAGAGAGGGGAGAGACAGAGATAAGGAAAGGACAGAGAGAGTGAGAGGGGGGAAGGAGGCAGAGATATATAGACAGAGGGAGAGAGAAAGAGAAACACACGCACGCACCAGTCTAGGACACAGTATCCGTTTCGTAGCGCTGACAATTCTTAATGTTCGAGATTACCGTTAATCAATCGATTGAAAGAGAAACCAACTCGAGGTGATGGGACCATGAGAACAAGTGAAGCGGACCCCGTGCACGATACCGACCTGAGGCAAAGCAGAGGCCGGTGTAGGCGTAGATGACGAGGTTCTTGCTAACGGAATGCAGGAACATGTAGATGAAGCAGAGGACGACGACCAGACAGAAGCCGATGAGAGCGATGACCATCATGGCCCTTGTCGCGTGGAACCAGCCTAGGGTGACAAAAACGTAAGGATGTACCAACCGACAGACATGTGCACTTGCACACACAAAATAGAACACATAGTGATCGAAATTCTATGGACTACGCCATTTTAGAAACAGCATGACGTACCGGAGACTTAGTCGGCACGAACTGTGCATATAGTCTTTTATTTTCTGACCAAAACCGCCAAACTTATCCTCACGTATCTTACATACATATGCATACACTACGGTATAAAAACGATTCACTTGCATTCCTCCAACGAATAAAATTCACAAAACAAATGCCCAGATCTCGACGGCAACTCGACATCGTCGGCGGCTACGCGATTAGCGTAAAGTAACTTTACACAAAAACTGTTAGACGGCGCGATTGTGCTCGCGAAATAGTTTAAATACTTATAAATAATAGAATAATCATTAATTATTATAATCACTGGAAATTATAAGTTTTATTGCAATATAATAATATTTTATTTCATATAGCGCCACATCCATAATTGTTTGTGATACTGCGAGTGTATCTTACCTTTGTCAAACGCATCATATGACCCACAGTTGCAACTCTGCCACAGGCCGACGTGTATTTCTTTTCCTCTGACTGTCTGGTTATACCATCCTACCGTTGAGAAGGCGACAATGTAGAAGAGGAACCCTACAAGCGTGCTCCAGAAGAAACCGGCAGTGATGCCATTGGTGAGACTGATTACATGGGTGCTCGTGCCCCTACTCGTCGTCAAGGTGATGGTCGACGTGGTTGGCATGGTGACGACCCTAGAGCAAGAAAGACGAAGATAGGAAGCCACCATTTGAGTTTGAAAACACGATTAACCTCGTAGAACAAAATCAACTGACCACTATAAGGGATTCGTCCGTCATTGCCCGACGAAAGAGAATGTTGTTTGAATTAGAAGGTTGTTTAAGTTGCGTGAGGACGTGTGTGGTGGTGGGTGATTATAAATTATGTTTTTGCAGCATGGGTCGTGGAGTCAGACCTGTCAACTTACGGCAAGTGTCAGTCGGTGCTTTTCGGCGTATAGAATTATAGATACATGTGTCATTTTGATTGGTGACACGATCCACACAAATCAGTGCCTGGATCGAGCAGAAATTATGACGTGTCGGGTTATATATTATATTGTGGGAGTGAAAGTCACGTATGTTATATATAATATATATAACATATAATATATAATATAATATATAATATAATAAAATATATATAATATGAACCTTTATTCAGAACATTGTACTCAGAACATTGTTAACAACAATAAATACAATACAAACAGGCAAATTTAGCTACACTACTACAATATACAATGTTTGAAAGTCACATATGAAGAATGAAGGTTCACCAATATCTGAAAATGTGAATAACCTATTGCAAAAAAGCTGCAGGAAATTAAGGAAACGCTATAATGGCCGCCTACAGGAAAGTCAAATGTGGTTTTAGTCAACTAACGTCAACAAGACGAAAACACGTTCACGCGCCGTTATTATTTCCACAAAACACACGACTGGTCACTGAGAGTACAGACGACCCACGCGTTAGGTGTTTATTGGCGCTAGGTAATAGGTTATATCACGGGTTTTCGTGTACCTAATTTCTGCTGGCACAGACGCAAGGTAACTGTCATCGTCTATCCCACAATACAGGGGCGGATCCAGAAGTGATAGTCGCGAGGGGTGGGGGGTGGGGTATTTTAGATACCTAAGGGTACATGCAAATTTTCAAAGTTATTGGGCACGTGTCCATTATTGTAATTATTGGAGTGAATTGGCGGCTGTGGGCTGAACCCGAGTTCTGTCGCCGATCCGACACGGTAGTTGCTGGCACGCACCAGCCACTTGCCTGCCGCGGTCACGTGTAGTTGTCATAGCGGTTGAACAGAAGGAGTCAAATGGAATGCAGTCATGCGTGTCGACCCGCAGTGAAGCATGATCAGATAATGCGGAAGTGTGTGTCTAGTCACAAACCGCCAGTCGGTGTCTAGACGCAAGGCGAAACTGTAACCATGTATGTATGACCACACCCACCACGTGAGGGCGCTCAAATACTGTCAAATATTGGCACACAAACGACACCAGTAGTTGTATGTTGGCGTGCGTGCGTGTGCAGAAACACATCCAACACGTGAATTACTATATCCTTGTATTGGTCAAACTTCTAAATCAAATATACGCATATATTTAAGCCATTGTGTTATATGACTGTCTCGCATGTTTACAATTACGAGGCGTGTCCCAAATTATGCACATATTCCGATCGGTGTACATAACGCTGTAATGTATAGGCATTTAAAGTGTCGTGTCATTGGCGTATTTCATTGTCAAAAAATACCTGACGTACACAGTTACGACAGTAAGAGTTGCAAAATAAAAACTAGAGCTCTAGTGCTGTATATGTAATATGAGCACAATCAGCAATTATAGGAGCGTAAAGACGACTACCAAGTCCAAGCCAGTAGCACACAATAGTCACGATCGACACAGCGCTCTGCTCCACACTACTGGGAGACATTGTAACCGCCAATTTACGCATAGCGGAGATATTTGACGTTATCGACCGGTCAGGCCACAGCCAGAGCGACCTCACCGCGACGCCGGTACTACAACAACATAGCCACAGGCACCGGCTGTTTGCTGGCGACATAATCGATATAGACTGTCACTGTGTTGATTACGGAAGCAGTCTACATCGACATGGAAGATCCCACTCACGTTGCGTCTGTTCCTAGTTCCTTCTCCTCCCAAGTGGGTCTGCAACGGAAGATCTGTGCCCAGTTTTGTTTCACCCGTTCGATGCCAAATTGGGCCGCGGCCTGCGCTATACCAGGGCAGGGCAGTTATCAGGGCATGACGATAATATAGACAGGTACGAGTCACGCGTACAGTGGCGCCACCTAGGGAATAGGTGACAACGCGCGTAGTTGACAGCGGCGCCACCTTCCGTGACAACGTAACTAGGTTTAACAAGTTGCAACCCAGAACCAAGCTACAGACGGCATATGAACAAGAAAGCCTATGGCTTATATCGAGTGTTCACTAAATTACAAAACTAGAAGTGTACATAAATTCGTATTATACTTAAAATTATAAATATACAATATTATTGTGACACTACTTTTGGTGTTTGTCTTTCACAAGGTGGCAGCACCCATAATGATGTGAAAATGTTATATTTCATTTATTTTTATATTATGGTGACATGTTATTGAAGTAAATCAACTATATATATATATATATATATATATATATATATATATATATATATACATTTTATGCCATTTATACATTTTTAAGGAATTACATTTATAACTACATCTGCCATGTGACACTGACTCACTGGTCACTGATCACGTGAGATGTAGTCAGCCTCTTTTGACTTCACTTGAGCAGATAAGTCACCATCCTTGAAGCTGGTGAGTGTCACATAATTTATTAATCAAAATTATGTTCTTTTGTTACAAAATTAGTATGATATGTACTGTGAAGGAATTGTGAATAAGTTGATATAAGTTTAATGAATTGTTTTAGTTAATATTGGGAGTTAAGACTAGTTTTATGGTCAGGACTGTGATATGACCTCAACTGGCCACTGTCAAGCATGTGTCCTTAAATGTGTGCCAGGCAACCTCCACTAATGGGTTTCTATAATGACTGGTGATAAGTAGAAAGATAAGTCTATGGGTTCAGAATCTAGAAATGAACATTTTATTTACTATTTAATCACAGAATGAGTATATATCATATATGTTAGCTTAATATTACAGTGTTGTAAAGTGTTAGCTTAGCAAACGTATGAAATGTGTGTCCAGTGGTTGCTCTAAAGCCGGATGTCAAATGACAAATGATCTACTGGCCAGTTCCAGCCAGCAGGGTTGACAGAAAACAGATGCCCACTAGCTGTTGTAGAGCAGAGACACCCAGCTGTGTTAATGACCCTGTCTACTCCTACACTGCAGGGATAAAGTTACACACACAGTAGTTTGCTTGGGTTTATTAGATTACAGATAATAATATTATTGTTCTTTATAATTACATTGTAACATTACTTATATAATTAGATGAGTTAGGTAAAGCTTTATCTTGTAATGTGGATCCAGTATTATATGGTATATTGCAAACATTATGTTTCTAGCACAGTTACTTGTAGAAACACATCAATAGAATGTATGTATGTTGTTATTCAGATTACCTCATACCAGGCAGGATGAAGTGACGTACACTCGCGCAGTGGTGTAGCTGTGGTGGGGTAAGCGTCAATGAATTTATGGAAGACTGTTTAATTCTATTGCATCATTTATTCTTTTGTTTATTAATGTTAGTATGTAAAACAATCTAAATACAGGTGCATCGTTAGTAATATTATCAGGTGTTACATGCATATAATTAGCTATATTTGTTGTAAACAAATGTGAATGTATTTCTCTTGTTGAAACAATGATGCTTGTGATATATGTATTCGTAGCTACCGGTGTTGGTAATATCTCAGTATATATGCAAGAGCGAATGTATTTCACTTGCTAATGTATCTGTATAATGGATGTTATCTGATTGATGATTGTTATAGGTATTTAGTATTTTTATTTTCTTTGTTGTAGGACTTCTATTCAACTTACTTGGACTTACTTACTTTACTTATAACACGTATTAAATGCCGAATAAAGAATACAGCACAACATTACACGTGTGTTGCCTCCTGTCGTGCCCCACGCTACATTATAAAATGCACTAAAATGCTACTAATTAAAATATGTTGTTACTAAAAATACATAAGTAAAATAAAAAGTATACGTTGTCTCTAAAAAATATACAAGTAAAATAAATAAATACATAAAATGTCCTAAAATAACACAATTTGTTATAGTAATAAGTTAATTAAAATAAATATATGAATAAATAATGTTATCAGTATTAAAATAATTTGTAAAACATTTAAGTGGTATAGCCCGCCCTTGCCAGATAATTGTCAATTTTATTTTTAAACATATTTACACTGCTGGCATGTACACAGTCATGACATAAATGATTGCAATCATCTCTGGGAGAAAAATGATTTTACCCTGCATGCAGTCGTAATTGCTATAGACATAATAGTTCGAACCTATACCAGACTATGCTTGCCAGTCAGGGCTGTCTGCTATGTACTACTAACCCCGGCTGATCCCGTAGGCGAAGTGCCGAAATTGCCGAGTCAAAAAGGTTATTGAATTCGTCAGTCGCGACTGCATCAGCCGTGAAAACAACGCAAATATCCACCCCAAATTGAAGACGGATCCACGACTGCATGTTGCGAATCCCAACATTATAAGACCCGTTAGCATCCTAAACATTGCATCACGGTTGGTTGAAATATGTTTAGACGCTATATATAATGGTCACCTGACCTGGTTTCAACTACACAATTAATTAATAGAATTTTGCAAAGAGTTCTGCTAGGTAGCTGACATTGACGTGATTCAGTCACAGCTACATATGGCGTTACGATTATGAACCATGCGGCAGAGATAAAGGGATATCGGTCTCATTATTAATTAACATTGGCGTCGGAAATTGGGTGGTAATTTGATTGCGGTGGGCTGAAGATATATTTAACCCCCCAATATTTATCAGCAACGTACGAGATGCAGTTGAGAAGGTTTTGGTATAATACATGTTACGATGTTGAATCAATTAAAATTTGACGTCTGGAACTCCGCCTGCAGTCTTTGGACATACACATGACGAATTTGGGAAATGTCTGTGTGTACTCTGCCTGTCTAGGATGTCGTTCCACGTATGCGCATGAGAGCGCTACTAGCGTGATCTGAGGAGGCCATCAACTTTGACCCGTGCCAGAATGTCGAGACGAAGATTACAATCCACGCGGCGACTGTGTTACATAATAATCTTTTTTCACGCGCTGTAGCGACGACCTACTTTTCGTCCACATCGCTGACTACAGTTTCGTAATTGCTCACGCCAAAAAGGAATAAGCATCAATAAAATAACTAACGTAAACTATTCTATGCATGATGGATCACGCATAGTTTCGGCCGTCACAGTATTTAAGATGGTCAAAGAAGACGTACGTTAACCTTTGACATGCACGTGCATCAACAACACCCAAAACGTGTGGTGAGACTGTCAGAAAACATCCTGGACCTGATATTACATTCCAGACTGGCACGCTGCGGGCTGAAAGTATGCAGTAACCTTTGACATCTACGAGTCATGCGCAATATGCATAAACGTTCTAGGTCGGTTGAAGTATACCAGACCGTCACACCGGGTGTTACGCAGTGTTTGTGGACTTAGTGTCCCTTACTCCCTTTTGTCATTTTATTATGCGATCATCGAAATAATGGTATGGCAAAAGGAACAAGTGCTATTAAATCATGTCAGAACGAGCTACAACTGGATCTGGCAATTTTGTGTTTATATGTATGAATATTATATGTTTGTGGGTGCGCGGGTGCGCGCGCATAAGTGCGTGAGTGCGCGCGCGTGTGTGCGTGCGCGTGTGTGTGCGTGCTTGCGTAACCTGACCATTGCTTGACGGGGAGAAAATATTTGTAATGTATGCAGTTGCTTAATAAATGTTGCGTCGTAAAACGCGTATAACACCACTGGATATTTCAATTACTCCATTTTGTCATTGTAAAACAAGATTCCATTGTCACTTGCAACCGTATGCCATTGTCATTTCTAGCTAATCTAACAGCTAAACAGTGTTTTTGTTGTGTAATACGATGGAACATGGTCCAAAATGTGTGAGTGTGATGTTAACTCAACTTTGATACAAATATCACTTGCACACTTTCCAATTGCACGGCAGTATAAACCTCTTCAGATCCGCTAGAACGTATGCTAAGTTTCAGCCCGATGTATAGGCATGCAATTTGATTGAACAATACGAATCCGGGACATAATCCCACAGTCCAAAATCCCACAGGACAAAATCTGTGGGATTTTGTCCGTGGGATTTTGTCCTGTGGGATTTTGGACTGTGGGATTTTGTCCGTGGGATTTTGTCCTGTGGGATTTTGGACTGTGGGATTATGTCCGGATACCGAACAATACACATACGCACACAAACACATTTTGTCACAAACAGGCACTGGGATTTTGTCCGTGGGATTTTGTCCTGTGGGATTTTGGACTGTGGGATTTTGTCCGTGGGATTTTGTCCTGTGGGATTTTGGACTGTGGGATTATGTCCGGATACCGAACAATACACATACGCACACAAACACATTTTGTCACAAACAGGCACTTGTGCGTGCGCATGTCATTTGGATTGGTTTCGTTTAGTTTGGTATGTAATCAATGACAAGTTCGCTGTCAATCGTGTATCCACAATGAGTGTCGTTAACAGTGACAGAACACTTTACATCACCACGAATATGCGAAAGTCAACATTAACAACTGTGTGTCAACATGCCATGGTGAAAAGGCTGATATAGGTCAGCGCCGAGCGCGGAGACTAGTTGCGTGTGGACTGCATCGACGGCGTACTTCCTAGTTGGATCATACAGCGACAGGTCGGTTGGTACTAGGTATGTAGTGCTTGCTGTTAAGGAGATACTCCAGTCAGTGAGAAATTCACAGCATTTACTGACATATGTATAACATATTGGTTGTGCATAATAATTGGGAAAAACGATTGTTAATCAACAATTAATTATAGTATAATTGTACCAAAAACATGCTATGTTGGATTCAGGGAGCTGCCATCTTGAAGCACAGAACTAGTGACGTTGTAACGCTTACATTTTTCCGGCGTTAAAACCGATCCGATTGACGTTTCTGCGCATGCGCGATAAATGTAAAATCATCAATGTGCAGCGAAAAGACCAAGCAATTTATGGTATAAATACTTCGGATTGTTCGTTAGGATGTATATAACCTGTTAGGAAAGTTATTTGTCGCAAATTAACAAGAGGTAAACAAGTTTCGAAGCATATTTTGATAGCAAGCGTAAATCACGTGACTGATGTTCGCCATAATCCGTGATAGTGTTTTATATAAAACGTAATATTTTATTGCATTGAACGACATTTTAAGAAACTGTTCGCAGTAATCATCACAGGAGAGTTAAAGAACAGCCCGTGGCATTTATACCAATAATGCTTTGTTGTTTCGCTGTACATTGATGATTTTACATTTATTGCGCATGTGCAGAAATGTCAATCGGAACGTTTTTAACGATCGGAAAAATGTAAGCGCGACAACGTAAGTAAATTAACCGCTTACGTCACTCTCTCTCTCTCTCTCTCTCTCTCTCTCTCTCTCTCTCTCTCTCTCTCTCTCTCTATATATATATATATATATATATATATATAAAATGTTTGGCCTATGTGTCGTACGTGTGGTCTCTATAGGTCGTACAATTCCTACACATGCTATGGCCTCTACGTCGTATATGGCCTCTACGTCGTATATGGACGTCGTATATGGCCTCTACGTCGTATATGGCCTCTACGTCGTATATGGCCTCTACGTCGTGTATAGCCTCTACGTCGTATATGGCCTCTACGTCGTATATGGCCTACGTCGTATATGGCCTATACGTCGTATATGGCCTCTACGTCGTAAATGGCCTCTACGTCGTATATGGCCTACGTCGTATATGGCCTACGTCGTATATGGCCTATACGTCGTATATGGCCTCTACGTCGTATATGGCCTCTACGTCGTATATGGCCTACGTCGTATATGGCCTATACGTCGTATATGGCCTCTACGTCGTATATGGCCTCTACGTCGTATATGGCCTCTACGTCGTATGTGGCCTCTACGTCGTATGTGGCCTCTACGTCGTGTGTGGCCTCTACGTCGTATATGGCCTCTACGTCGTATATGGCCTACGTCGTATATGGCCTATACGTCGTATATGGCCTCTACGTCGTATATGGCCTCTATGTCGTATATGGCCTACGTCGTATATGGCCTATACGTCGTATATGGCCTCTACGTCGTATATGGCCTCTACGTCGTATATGGCCTCTACGTCGTATGGCCTCTACGTCGTATGTAGCCTCTACGTCGTATATGGCCTCTACGTCGTATATGGCCTCTACGTTGTATGACGTCTACGTCGTGTGGCCTGTACGTACGTGTCTCGTGGCCTAATCTAACGTCAACTCATTTTGTCCAGTTTGCAGTTTTTCGTCATCCGTTTGGTTTCTTCCCGCGTGTCCACACACACACACGCAGGCACGCACACGACACACACACACGCACGCGCCTCCATTCTGGTGTCAGTGTTAGAGCCGTCATACATCTCTCTCTCTCTCTCTCTCTCTCTCTCTCTCTCTCTCTCTCTCTCTCTCTCTCTCTATATATATATATATATATATATATATATATAAAATGTTTGGCCTATGTGTCGTACGTGTGGTCTCTATAGGTCGTACAATTCCTACACATGCTATGGCCTCTACGTCGTATATGGCCTCTACGTCGTATATGGACGTCGTATATGGCCTCTACGTCGTATATGGCCTCTACGTCGTATATGGCCTCTACGTCGTGTATAGCCTCTACGTCGTATATGGCCTCTACGTCGTATATGGCCTACGTCGTATATGGCCTATACGTCGTATATGGCCTCTACGTCGTATATGGCCTCTACGTCGTATATGGCCTACGTCGTATATGGCCTACGTCGTATATGGCCTATACGTCGTATATGGCCTCTACGTCGTATATGGCCTCTACGTCGTATATGGCCTACGTCGTATATGGCCTATACGTCGTATATGGCCTCTACGTCGTATATGGCCTCTACGTCGTATATGGCCTCTACGTCGTATGTGGCCTCTACGTCGTATGTGGCCTCTACGTCGTGTGTGGCCTCTACGTCGTATATGGCCTCTACGTCGTATATGGCCTACGTCGTATATGGCCTATACGTCGTATATGGCCTCTACGTCGTATATGGCCTCTACGTCGTATATGGCCTACGTCGTATATGGCCTATACGTCGTATATGGCCTCTACGTCGTATATGGCCTCTACGTCGTATATGGCCTCTACGTCGTATGGCCTCTACGTCGTATGTAGCCTCTACGTCGTATATGGCCTCTACGTCGTATATGGCCTCTACGTTGTATGACGTCTACGTCGTGTGGCCTGTACGTACGTGTCTCGTGGCCTAATCTAACGTCAACTCATTTTGTCCAGTTTGCAGTTTTTCGTCATCCGTTTGGTTTCTTCCCGCGTGTCCACACACACACACACGCAGGCACGCACACGACACACACACACGCACGCGCCTCCATTCTGGTGTCAGTGTTAGAGCCGTCATACACGAGCAGCCTTTGCGCATTAATTGTAGCATAAATTATGGCTGGATGCTTCCCAGAGAAGCCGAGATGGTGTCTGAGTGAACAGGTCTGCCAGGGAAGAAAAGTGTAAAGCGCTTTGAGCGGTCCTTAGGACTGGATACTGCGCTATATAAGAACTTGCCTTTACTTTTACACTGGACATAATAATATAATAACTATTATTATATACAAATTATATTTGTAAAGCGCCATATATCCAGAATATAATTCCAATCAGAGGCGCAATATGCAACATTGGTAAGATATGATATTTAAAGTGTACGTAATAAATTAAGTCTATATGCAAAATAATGCAAACATTATAATACATAAAATTAATAATAAATAAAGCTTATGAAAAAAATCTTCTATATAAACTAAACGTATTCGCATTAAATTGATAGGTAAACTAAATTAATAATAAAATAGATTGATAAGTTGATAATTAATGATAAAGTAAGATACAAAACATAAAAAATGTGATAATAACTGTGATTAAGGTACATTCAATAGTCTACACACGCGGTCTTAAATTATATATTTTTTAACGAGACTGCTGTTTAATTTGTTTCCAGGTCAAGTCCTGTTCCGGCGTCGATGTGCACGTGTGAATTAAGACTACAACTTACTGTGTTCTTACAGTAGTGACGTCATCGACGACGATGAAGACAACACACGCCGTCCTGATTGCAGCTGCCGTCATGACGTTCGTGGTCACGACAGTCGATACGGCCAATATGCTCGTGATACACAGCATTCGCATGGGTCTTTGTGAACTTCGGTGCTATCAGCTACACAAGAAGTGCACGACGCCGGCGACCATCATCGCCCAGGACACGCTCGAGTCTGTCTGCTCGTCCGTGTGGAAGAGTTGCAGACGGAAGTGTCAGCGAGACTTGTAGGGTTAAGTTAGCTGCCGACCACGCGACTGTAGGCATGTGTATATATATATATATATATATATATATATATATATATATATATGTGTGTGTATATAATATATATATATATATATATATATATATTTACGAAACCTACCATTTTGGACATATACCAAAATTCCAACTATTTTGGACCAAAACGAAATACGATATATAATAATAATTTTTTTAACTAAATTAGTAGAACACATATAAGACAGCTTAGCTCTAAGTTGTCATGTGTGTAAAAGAAAAATGTGTTCTTTTATTACAAATATACTTTTTGTGGTCCAAAATAGTGGGTCCAAAAAAGTCAACGGCAAGCTGTCATGCAAAATAAAACCATTTTGGCACGCCATACCCACGAAACCGCCTATTTTGTACGCGCGAAACAGCCAATGAGAATACAGCTGGACAAATGCGATAATGTCGGACAGATTTCAGAATTAAGAAAATATTGCGTGATTTTAGTCAGTTCCAAGTCTGTTTCATTATGTATCGATTCCATACTGACGGAGTGAAATCCTTTATGAAGCATCGCCCAACTGGGCCACAACTATGTCGCAGGGGAGTGGAAAATGTTTCAAACTTGGGGTTTGTTTAACATTAAAGCGAGGACTGAGCTGTTTTATCGCCCACACCCCGTCGGCGGTAATCGGTGCAGAAACAAAACAGCTCTTTTCAGAGCTACGGTCCCATATATTCGTAGAAGAATTTGCTACCATTGAATTGATGTGTCATGCTTATTTTCCTGAACAATGTAAAACTGATCTAGTCAGATCGTTAACGAACTCTTACTAACTAGGCCTTACGTTACGGCTACATCTGACTTGTACGTGTTGTAGAACAAAACATTTTGTTTTGCCTGCGGCTGGGTACGTTGTATGGACTTTGTATGTTACGAACTATGTTGTTTTAAGGGAATGAGATATGATGGCTGCTAGAAAATAAAAATGTGTGTCTACCTTTTTCTAATGTATTGTCCTAATTGATTTGATTGATCCCTCAAATTTAATAAAGTTTTGATAGTAGCAGTGATATTTCTTTGTATAAGTGGGTTATTATAAATCCAATAAAACAGTCATAAACGTATAGTTAAAAACAATTCTGCCACATATCGCTTTCTGCCTCACCATGATTACACGGATGTATATCAAATTAAATATAGTCAGAAACATGATGTCGTATGCAAATGAACATTTACAAACTTGTTGAAAAGTTATTTAAATGTATGACAAGGAATTTGTTTCTAAGGAATTGTGACTCATTTGCTGTAACAAAGCAGGTATAAGTTTATAAAGAACTTTGTATTCAGCCAAACATTTATAATATATATATATACATATATATTTATACAATCCACATAATCCATATAACATAATACAGTCTAAATGTATTATCTAATATCATTATTATACACAAGTCATGGCCCTCTGACCACCTCAGGATTCCTTGTCACTAGTTAAAAAGTTACATATCTCAAATTAAACAATGCATACAGCGCTTCGAGACACATTTTCATAACAAATGCAAAACTTGACTTCCGGCCATGCGCCATAACTCATGAAAATTATTTAAAGAAACGCATAGTATAAATTGTATCAGATGACATTCGAAACAACTGTTCACATTGATAACCACAGGAATTTTAACAAACAGCATGTGGTGTTTAATGTTTATACATTGAATACTTTACATTTTGTCGCGCAATGATTATTTTGAATATGATGAGGCAGAAAGCGTATATCATATGAAATAAATATAGTCTTAGGAATATTGTATTTCACAAAGAATATTCATTTTACACTTTGCTTGCATGCCAGTGATGAAATGAATGGTTCTGATGTTGATATGTTGCTCAAAGATTTCAAAAACAGCATACTATGGTTCTGTATGGCAAAATTTCCAGAAACCAGTACCCACATGGATCTCTGCACAATTATTATACAACATCAGTACTTATAAAAGTGAAAAACGTGTTTAGCTGTAAAATAGTTTGCTACAGCTATACCTATTCAGTGTATTGTACAAAGCTCTGCGGGTATTCATTTGTGTCTTCCACTGTTCATTCATCACCTTCTTTCTGACCTTTTCATCTAAACTTCTGTGCATCACATTCTCATCCATAAATGTCAGCAATGCTGGTTTGGTACAATGAAAGGGTAAGCAAAACGTCCGTTTTTTTTATGAATGTGTTCAGTATGAGCAAACTGTGGTAATGTTATTTTGTTTTGTATGACCATCAGTACAATTATTGCAATATAAAGCACAATCCCCTTCTTGTCATAGTTTAATGATATTATGACGTGTAGCAGTAGCTTCTTTGTAAATTAAAAATAATAACGAGTTCAAATAGTTATATATAATGCAGTCTCCAAATATAAAATCTTAAAACATGGGGTATTCAGGTGAAATGCTGTTGGAATTCTTATTACATGTATATTTTCAAATTAGATTTATATATTTCTTGTCATACATATATATGTTACAATTTTTGTATTGCAAATAATAATTATGTATTAAGATAATTTCTAATTGCTGGGTCAAGAGAGGTATTTTCAATAAATGTATGTTCATTCCACAAACTGCCCTTTCCTTCCTTGCCTCTGCATACATCTAAGGCCATGAGATGTTTCCCCACTTTTGTTATGGCCATTAATGCCAAGGGGCACTTGTTAAGTTCCCATGTTGACTTTTTCCAAATGTCCCATGTGGGAATAAAAGTGGGCACAATCTTATGGTGTGGTGTCCAAGCCGAATTGTTTTATATATAAAGGCACTCGTGGACATACATAAAGTATTGTTTAAATAAAATAGTAGACGATAATTTCACATTTAAGCACATTGAAGAAGATATCATAAAGAGTATGATAACTAATTTACCAAAAACATGTAGTTGATGGTCTATCCACTAAATTGCTAACAATTCTTGAATCGGCACTAACAAAATATGTAACTTTATTAACAAATCAAGTATTAACCACAGGGATAATCCGTGATAAACGAAGAATTGCAAAGGTCATCTCAGTCTATAGAAAGGTGAACCAAGCAGAGATGGAGTAATCGTATTCCATACTCGTAATACTTGTACTTGTACTTTCTGAGTAATCATACTTGTACTAGGGTATATTGGCCCAAAAAGCAAAGTAATCATACTGATACTTGAGTAGGTTACCAAAGTAATCGTATTTACGATTACTTCTCTCCATCCCTGGATCCATGAGTATAGGCCCATACCACTTCTACCAACTATTTCAAAAATACTTTAAAAATATTTGAACAATGATCATCTTATTTAAAGACTCTAACATTAAGTGGCACTAAAATTAATAGATAGAATAATAACCAAACAGGATAAAGATAAAATACCTATTAATGTTTATTTAGATCTTTCTAAATCCTTTGATACCATTGATCGTATTATTTTACTAGATAAATTGAAATGTCATGGTGTACATGGAATAAATCTTAACTTATTCAGCAGCTACCCAGAACTCATAAAAAATGCATGGAAATTAACAACATCAAATCAAATATGCTATCAACAACAACAGGTGTACCACAAGGTTTAATCATAGGACCACTATTTCTCATAGGACTATTATTATACATCAGTGATTTTGCACAAGACAGTAAAATGGTTATCTTTCTCATTTATGCTGACAATACAACCATATCAAGTACAGTGTACACTAAATATGTTCAGTAATAACAAAAATGAAAAAAGTTAGATTCTTTAATAAACAAAGAATTTGTAAGATAAATGAATGGCTCAAAATCAACAAAGTATCACTGTATGTACTAAAATCTAAATACATGACATTTCAAACAGCAAAGAAAAATAGAATAACAATTTATAGAAACACATTAACTGGAAAAAGCACACTGAAAACATATTCTAAAATAATCAGAATTTTAAACAAATTACCTCCTCTAGATAAAAAAATATTATTAAATTCATTAATAGAGCTACACGTTAAATAATGCATCATGGCATGGGGCTTTGAATGTAATAGAATAATAACTATGAGATACATAATCATGATAAAAAGCTTATCATAAAATATGCACTTATCAAAATAAACATGATTTCGCAAAGTCTTCGGCATAATTTGCAACAATTATAACATTCCTGAAATAGTCAAAGAAAAACTTAGCTCACATAGTTCACTGGGATTTGCCAAGTATGTGAAACTCTATATCTTGCCATATTATCAAGTAACGTGCACTAAGCAAAACATGTATGCAACATTTAGAATCAACAACCACCTATCAACTTTACACAGTATGACTATTTACAACACTGCAAACAATAAAAACATGTGCTGTGCAAAGGCATCTTTATAATGTTTTTGTTTGTTTCTGGAAGAATTTGTTTCAGATGATGTAATGATGTTGTAAATTAAGTTTCTAAAAAAAGGTGGCTCCTCGATAGTAACTAGCACGGTTTTAGGACTCTCCAGACCCTACCCTGTATTAGCAATTATATACACTACTACCATGTTTGCTGTGATTGTTTTATTTTGTATTGTTCCCGAATTGTTTGACAAGGATGTATGCAATGGTATGTGTGTATTTTTTGAAATACAAGTCAAATAATAGAACATTATTCGTCTTCAGCTGATAAAAAACTGTTCTGATGCAGATTAAGATAACATTTACACACCTTGATAAGGGTAATACAATTATCTCCTTGAATTAAGGCCTACTCTATATATACATATACTACATGGCACAATTCCAACTTAAACGACCTAAGGTCAGGTATAACTTGTTATAAGTCATAAAGATGTCAAATTTGTGACAAAGAAGCATAGTGATATATCGGAAGCAAAAACATAGAATAACTCAATTATGACAAGTCACATGACCAAAACTGGCCACCAAAGATAAATATAATAGTGTATTTTTAAAACACAATTTTGTGGTTATTACTTATTACTGGATAAGTTGATATTTTGATAGCATGATTACAATACATTATGTATTAATCTGAACTAAAAGAAACAAGATCAGACAAATATTAAAACATATATATATCTTTTATATACAAATGTTACAAAAACACATAATCACCGTGGACAAAACATGCTACGTCTCTCTAAATAACATTTTCATTCATTTCAGTTTCTTCATCTTATGTAACTTCAACACTATGCCAATTTTCATCAGCATCAGTCAACAACCTTTCTATATATCTTGTCATATATTGACATGCATGGCTAAAAAAATGGAGAAAACAGTGTTCAAATCCTTGGTACATATTTTACTACATATCGTCTGACAACACAATTTCACTTACAAAAGCTCCAGTTTCACAGCTACCATCACCTAGTACTTGTACCAGCATGCCTCCTCTTTCTACATCTCTTGGCTGCTTCTGTTACTTGCTTTTCAGCTGATATCAACTGTTTTCAGTCAATGGCAGCACCCTGCTCGAGATGCAAGTTGAAGTTTTCGCCACAAGTGTTTTTCAAGTTCATGATAGCACCACATGCCCTGCATATGTAAAGAGTACTCTAGTTGCAAGGCCTGCACCAAACTGTTACATCATACCCACTGTGCTGCCATGTGGGACAAGGAAATTGTTCGACAAACTTCATGAGCGGTCGAGTTTCAAATAACCGATATCCATTCAGTGGCTCATCACCAATGGCTGGTTCAGGCTGCAGAACACCGGGCTTCTGAGCTGACGAGCTCCTTGGCAGTTCCGATCCAGTGGTGGCCAATGATCCTGTATATCGATTGCCATGAAATCTTCGGGGGGGGGGGGGGGGGGGGGCGTGGGGCGACCACTCCTGTGTTTTGATGATATATGTACCTGAAATATATTTAAATAAACATGGTTATAAAATGTGAGATATACATTAGATTATGTGGGTTTCTAGCTATTTAGAAAACATTTTGAAAAGTACACAAGACAAGTACCACATTTTAGTTTATTTAGTCCAGGTCTGTCCTACATGATTAGAGAATGCCAATGTGATTTAATAATTATGGGTTCTAGTTTAAATGACATTAATTGATTAAACTATAAACCCATCAAGATAATATTTTAAGTTAAAAATGACTACGTAAGGGACTGGCAGTGTCATTTGCAGCAATACATCAGCAAGCAATAAATAGCCAATATGAATATCAACTCGGTCCCAGTCCAGACAAAATACTACAACTTCACGTTACATCGTCTGCATGTTTATACCATTTATTCAACACTTTTAGTATATAAGGAATTCCTATACATACCTGAAGATGATTGTCAATCCAATGTATGATAGTTAACTAAATGATCACTGTATCTTATACTTAAAGTAAAAAACGAACAAAGCAAAATAAATGTTCTACTACTGTTTACAGCGAGTTGCCAGAGCAGGAAGTAATCCAAAGCCACGCCTCGATATAAGCTCGACTCTGATTAGTTCATTCACGCACTCGATGTACAAACAACCAAGCTTTCGTATTTGTAATAACAATCATATTTTAGGGGGTTAATATACCTGACCTAATGCTGAAATATTTATCGAGAAATCGCCGCTCTTCGGAAACACAAACAAACTCGCACCACGATAACGCCGACGATGTGCAAAGAATGTGGCGATAAACTCTGCCCAGGGTCAAGGTCACGTACAACAGCGATGCCGATGGATAAAATATATTTCGCAACGACAATATCATATTGCTAACTTTTTTATTTCTTCGTGGAATACTACTAAACTTGCACACCACATAGACAGTTAATACTATATACTTCATGCAAAAGTTGGGCTTAACATATACGGTAAAATAATGCAATTGGAGGGTTTTTAGACCAGGTGCAAAATGGTTGGGATGCAAAAAAACGAAAATATTTAACTCTACATTACTGTCAAAATAAGAAACGTTTTTAGGAAAACGACTTATTTTCAACATTTTGAAGAAGTGTACCACGCATATACATAATTAAAACACACCAAACATGTTTTTCATAATTATGAAAGGCTTTGATTTTTTTGGACCCGGGCACCGGGTCCAAAATGTAAAAGTGGTCCAAAATAGTCGCAAGATTGGTTCAAAACGGTCGGTTTAGTATAAATATATATATATATATATATATATATATATATGTATATATATTATATACAATATATATATATATTTTATACTATATATATATATATATATATGTGTGTGTAAATATATATATATATATATATATATATATAATATATATATATATATATATATATATATATATATATATATATATATATATATATATATATATATATATATATAGATTGTTGCACATAATACACGGAAACTCGACTAAAGTAAAACGTACATGTATATGTTTAATCGAAAGTTGTTAAGTCAACAGACAACACTTGTCTGAAGTGCACACCCCACATAACACTTGTGCCGGCCGGTATAACTGACACCACTCAGTCAGGTTTAACAAGGTTTAACAAGTTGCCGTCCAGAACCAAGCTCCAGACGGCATGTGAACAAGGAAGCCTATGGCTTATCGAGTGTTCACACAAAAAATTAATATAGTTATTATAAAATGCACTAAAATGCTGCTAATTAAAATGCGTTGTCTCTAAAAATACACAAGTAAAATAAAATGTATACGTTGTCTCTAAAAAAATATACAAGTAAAATAAATAAATACATAAAATATCCTACAATAACACCATTTTTTATAATAATAAATTAATTAAAATAATTATATGAATAAATAATTTAATCAGTATTAAAATAATTTCTAAAACATTTAAGTGTTCAACCTAGGTATAGGCCGCCCTTGCCAGATAATTGTCAATTTTATTTTTAAACATATTTACACTGCTGGCATTTACACAATCATGACTTAAATTATTCCAATCAGTTATTGTTCTCTGGGAGAAGGAGAATTTTCTTTTATCTAATCTAGAGTATGGCTTGACTAACGCTGCCTTATGACCCCTTGTCACACTATCTTCTTTTAGTTTGAAAAAAATGTTGCTATCAATATCTTCATATCCATTCAATATCTTAACAACTTCTATTAGGTCTCCTCTTAATCTTCTAGTTTCTAATGTTGTCAATCTACATTCTAAAAGGCGTCTTTCATAGGATAAATGTTTAAGTTCTGGAATTAGTTTAGTAGCCCTCCTTTGAATTCTTTCAAGTTTATCAATGTCTTTCTTTTGATATGGCCTCCATGCCTGAATGCAATATTCTAAGTGTGGCCTAACTATTGCCTTGTACAATGATATTATTAAAGTCTTATCCATATATGTGATGTTTCTTCTAATTAATCCTAAAATTTGATTTCCTTTTGCAGCAGCAAGTCCACATTGCTCTGAAACTGTCATGTCGGCACTAACTGTAACTCCCAAGTCCTTTTCTTTTACACTTGTGCCTAATATAGTATTGCCCATAAAGTATTCTTTGCTGATATTACCATGTCCAATGTGGATGCATTTACATTTACCAAAATTAAATAACATCTGCCATTTTTCAGACCATTTTACTAACTTGGTTAGATCATCTTGTAAAGTTTCTTTATTTGTATCAGTTTTTACAGTTCTGAACACTTTTGTGTCGTCTGCAAATTTAAGTACTTTACTTGATAAATCATCATCCAAATCATTTATAAATATCAAGAACAGTATTGGTCCCAACACCGACCCCTGTGGAACTCCACTCAAAACTGGTTTCCAGTTTGATATCTGCCCCTCTACTATTACTCTCTGTCTTCTATCTGTCAACCATGCTTGTATCCAATTTATCATACTTTCCCCTATACCATAGACTTTTAATTTAGTTAACAGTCTTTGGTGTGGCACTTTATCGAATGCTTTTTGAAAATCTAAGTATACTACATCCACCGGTGAACCATCATCTACCCACTTAGTAATATCTTCTAAAAAACATAAGAGATTGGTTAGACAAGACCTAGCTTTTAGGAACCCATGTTGAGATTTAGTTATTAATTTGTTTTTTACAAGAAAGTCTACCATGTGGTCTCTAATAAATGTTTCTAATAATTTGCATAATACTGATGTTAAGCTCACTGGTCTATAATTTTCTGTCTTACTCCTCGACCCCTTTTTAAATAACGGTGTTACATTTGCCTCCTTCCATTCTGCTGGAACAATTCCCTCTTTAAGTGATATATTAAAAAAAATAGCAAGTGGTGTACTTATTTCGTTTACAATTTCCTTAAGTAATTTAGGTGTTATTCCATCAACTCCTGGTGATTTATTTGTTTTCATCATTTTAATTTTTTTGGATATCATTTCAGGAGTGACAAACAACTGCCCTAAATTTTGTGATTCATCACCCACAAATTTCCTAGCAGGTAACGGCAGTGAACTTATATCTTCTTTAGTGAATACAGAGCTGAAATATTCATTCAGATCCTCTGCCATTTGAAACCCATCAGATATTACATTACCTGCACTGTTTTTTAGTGGTCCTACTTTATCTCGAACCTTCTGTTTACTCCTTACGTAAGCGTAGAAACTCTTACTATCATTTTTGATGTCGTTCGCTAATTTCTGCTCAAAAGACCGTTTTGACTCTCATTTCAGCTGTAGCTAAATTTAGGGCCTTTTTGTAATTGTTATAGTCTTCTATATTTCCAGTGTTTCTGTATATTCTCCACATTATTTGTTTGTAGGCAATCTTTCGTATAGCTTCTTTTGACAGGTGTTTCTTCCTAGATCGTTTCCCTTGATTTTGTATAGGAACAAATGTTTCAATAATGCCCTCAATCTCATCTTTCAAAATTATCCAACATTCTGTTGCTGTCTTGTCCTTCATTAAGTCAGTCCAATTTATGCTTGCTAAGTAGGTTCTCATTTGTTTATATTTGCCTTTATTGAGTCGCTGCCGCCGATCGTCAGAGGCAACAATTAACAGACATAGAACATTCCAAGGTAGTCTGTCGGTCTGCTGCGTAACTGCGCTGAGTCTGGGTAACCAAGGCTAATTCCAAGATTGCTTATACGCCCATATGTACGTCATAGCTGTCAAGCACAGTAAGGTGTAAATTAATACTGATATTGTAACATAGCGAGACGCATGTTTCAAGTTTGCTTGGGACATTTTGCAGGACTTTAAGCTGCTGTTGACTTCTTGCGACGGTGGCAACAATTAATGAACTTACCCCTAGGCGTGTAGATTAATCTGTTGCAGTGTCAGGCTGTTGCTACACCTGTACCGGGACATGTGATGCAGGAGACGTTCCCAGTCACAGATATCCGCACTCAGCAACTGCTTACTTGTCGGTAGTAAATAGAGTAGTGCTAGATAGATGGCAAGTGGGCTACTTGCGTTACTTCTCTTACATTACTTAATATATAAACTGTGTGTGTGATGGTGATGTGTATATGTGTGTCTGTGTGTGTCTGTCTGTGTGCACGTGTGTGTGCGTGTGTGCGTGCGTGCGTGTGTGTGCGTGTGTGTGCGTGTGTACAAGAAGGACATGTGAATGTGCATGTCTAAGCAAAATATTTAGTGTTGTTACCTGAAGTAATTCGGGGTGAGGAAAATTGCATACATTGCAAAACCACAGCAAGAGTATGTGAAGCAGGATTCCCTCCACTGAGAAAGTGGCCACTATCCTACTGCTAATCGCACGCGTGCATACACACGCACACACACACACACACACACACACGCACGCACGCACCCACAAAACCACCAGGTAAACACATCAGTGCATCTCACACGTATTTATTTGTGCCACTGGGCCAAACGTCTAACAGAACATCTACCTGGATACATGATGTAAATAAAATAAATAAATAAATATTACAGCGCATCATTATTTCTGGTACTGGAGCAGCTGTCAATGCACTATACAGCTATCTAAAAGGTGTCAAGATGTTTTCATATGGGCTGGTTGGTTGAACGTGACAAAAATCTTGCCATGTCTTAACCTCACAGACAATTTTGGTTACAGCAACACTGTAATTTATGACTGACATATATACAAAATAAAATAAATATAAAAATTAAATATTATAATTTTGACAGGATGGCAAAAGGTTTCTAAAGAAGGAAACATCAACTTCAGTGACATAGTTCAACTGATGATAAAAAAATGTCATAGCAATAACAAGGAAACTGTCACAAGTTTTTATGATTTGGTTTGTACAAACACATAGGAATTTTAACTACGCTATGCTGATCATATTTTGTCTACATGGTCAAAGTCAGTGTGGTATGTCAACACAAGACTCTTGCACAATGCATGTCCAAACACTACTATAACCTACAATCAACCACCATAGACTCAGGATAGACTCAACGTGCAACTGTTCATGGTTACATATAGACAACAGCATATCGTCAAACAGGAATAAACACAAACTATGCAAACATATCTACAACATGCAAAGGAAGTCTTCTCTACTTTGTACGTACGCTGTAGTAACCATTACAAAAATATCTACATCACTCCACAGAAAAGTCTTCTCTACTTCATACGTAGTAACCATTACAAACAGCCACTGTCTGTTCCACTTTCGCTTTCTTTTTGTCGTCACTCAATCAATGGCCCTCTTTTGTTTAGAACCTGGTTGAGGATTTTCTGAAAAAAGAATGATCAGAATATATCTAATTGTCTTCAACTGACAAATGGTTTTCAGGATCGGTACCAAACTAATGGAGACAATTACAGATACCAAAAGTGCAAGGTCATAGTTTGAAGTGGTTGTACAGGTATGCATGTTTATGCACACAAACATATTCACACACATACAGACACATTAAAAAATGAACATACACACAGCAACACACATACGCAAGCAAACATACGCAAACACAGACATGCTTGTCTCTCTCAATCAGATACGTGTGCACACACACAAATTGAAACAATCTCTCTATCACACACACGCAAATTCACATTAACCCTCTCTATATCATGCATGCACGCACGCACGCACGCACGCACGCACGCACGCACGCACGCACGCACACACACACACACACACACACACATATAAATACACCCCAACCCAGCACCAAATCCCACTCACTCACTCACACACACACACACTCCCTCCCTCCTTCTCTCCATCCTTCTCTCCATCCTTCTCTCCCTCCCTCCCTCCCTCCCTCCCTCCCTCCCTCCCTCCCTCCCTCCCTCCCTCCCTCCCTCCCTCCCTCCCTCCGTCCCTCCGTCCCTCCGTCCCTCCCTCCCTCCCTCCCTCCCTCCCTCCCTCCCTCCCTCCCTCCCTCCCTCCCTCCCTCCCCCCCCTCCCCCCCCTCCCCCCCTCCCCCCACCCACCTGCTTGTAGAGCTGAGCCCTCAGTCTGTTGGTCTTGTACGACTCCTGCCTCTTCTTCTCCTGAACCAGGGCTGAGACCTCCGACACCCTCTTGTACACCCTGGACACAACACAGTCAGTTTTAGAATTATCCTCCGTCTGGTTTCCCTAACGTATCATTCTACTCATTGTATTTTATTTCTAAATTAATGCTATATTTTCAAGATTTTCCTTCTCTTCACCAAGTTCATTACTCGGCACATATTTACCCCCACTGTGGGGGGGGGGGGGGGGAGGCGCATCTAAAGCTGTGTTTCTCACCCACATTTACCCAATGACCCCCTCGGTGTCGTCTTTACCGTACACACCGTGCCCCCTACCCCCCTTTCACAGGCTAGAACATGTTATATTTTTTCTTATTATTGAAGACAAATGTTGTATTCCTATGTTCTATAGGTCTTACCTTATGCTATAACTTATGCCTAACTTTTTATCAACTTGTAACAAAACTATATTGAAACATGTCATTTTTTTAACTTTTACTTTAACTTATATATCCTGTCAGTATTTATGTTACCGTATATGTATATGTATACATGTGACTGTATACTATTGATTTGCAAACATATTTCATTTACTTTATTATACACGTTCACCCTAACATATGTACACAGGTGTAGTCATGCATTATTATATTGCTTTTTGTTTCTTCTTCTGCACATGACACTTATCATTTACCCTCAGTGGCAGAACCCTGAGCTCATTTGCTTTTGGTAAAGGTCATTTAATAACTACACCAACAGGAGACACAGTAATACATAAGTAAATAGATGAGACAAGCTCATGTACAGATACATCACAGTCTCATCGAAGTACTACTCAAACAATTACTAAATGACATTAAACTTAGCAAAGGTGGGGGTAATACCCCCACCGTCCTCTTGGGAGAAGCCCAACCCCCACCCCAGGGCTCTCTGCAACCTGCTTGTGCCCCCCCCCCGGGGGTCATCACCCCTCATTTGAGAAACTAGAGACTTCCTTCACCTAGACACCAGAGAAGAGACTAGTGGCTTATGGTCTCTCCGAAAGACACACAGACAACATGGAGTGACTATGAATGAGAGTGCCTGGTTGTCATAGAAACAGTAATAAACAAACCTGTTAGTCCTTTTCTTCATCTCGTGTTTTGTGACGCTTCTTCGCGTTGGTTTGAAGAGGTGACCTGTAGACACAGGTAAATATGACTCCAAAGAAAACACTGCACGTCTTACAAGTAATCTGTGTACACATTGTACCTTCTTTAACAAGAATCATGATTATTAATATTATTACCTGGTATGTATGCATTGCTAATGTCTTGTTTTATGGAATGGAAATTTTGAACACGTTTCCTTAACACAAATTCTCTATTGAACATGTACGAAGGTTCACTTTAAATATAGATAATCAAGTGTTCAATATCACATTGTTTGTTACGTACAATGAAAACAGACTTGATCAATACCTCAACAAACAGGAATAGTTATATTTTAAGTACTTAACCTAGAAGGTTAGTAGACTCATTTAAACCTACTTTTTATAAACATCCAGTAAGTAACATAACTGATTTAGCCGTCTCTGTCCCCATCGATTCCTGAATGAATGGATGGTCAGTCCAGATTGGACGTTACTGTTTCTGACCACCGGTCAGTCCAGAGTGGACGTTACTGTTTCTGACCACCGGTCAGTCCAGAGTGGACGTTACTGTTTCTGACTACCGGTCAGTCCATAGTGGACGTTACTGTTTTTGACCACTGGTAAGTCCAGAGTGGACGTTACTGTTTCTGACCACCGGTCAGTCCAGAGTGGACATTACTGTTTCTGACCACTGGTCAGTCCAGAGTGGACGTTACTGTTTTTGACCACTGGTCAGTCCAGAGTGGACGTTACTGTTTCTGACCACCGGTCAGTCCAGAGTGGACATCACTGTTTCTGACCACCGTGGCTGGTGTTGAAAGCTTATATACCGAGTAACAACCAATCCAACACATCCTTCAGCATCATACTCATGTTAGTACACAATTCCATAACACATACAGATTCGTCTTTTATTTTTACGGATTCACAATGTTACTAGTTATTTTAGCTCACATTTCTATGGCACAATTCAGGGAAATATATATCGCGGAATTAGGTCCGAAAAATCTTCTATCAGTGCCTGGTTTTCCCAGTTGGAACATATTTCTGAGTGGGGCATCTTGAAAAGAGGGTGTCATAAATTATTAGTTATGTTTCTAATTTAAACAATACAATTAAAGATCTCAGTGCACTGAAAAATGAGGGCAATGCTTAATTTGTTTAAAATAAAATTGAATGAGAACTTCACATTTTGTTCTCTTTATTTACTATACTCAAAAATGACAAATAGAATGAGGGCAGCCATTTTGTTTTTATATTAGCTACATTAAAACCATTAGCAGCTATTTCATTTATAGTAATAATACATGATTCATCGATCAAAATAAGTATTCAAAAGTGAGTTTTCGTCACTCACCAGATTGAGTTTTCATTAAACTCACCAGATTGAGTTTTCATTAAACTCACCAGATTGAGTTTTCATCAAACTCACCAGATAATTGTGCCAGTGGGCAGACTTTATGACACATAACAAATTCGTATCAAGTTTATATTTCTCTTGTTAGTTAATTATATAACACTGATATACATATAGTTATATATATATATATATATATATATATATATATATATATATTATATATACACATATAATATATATTATATGTATATATATCATAAATATATACATATAATATATATTATATGTATATATATATATATATATATATATATATATGTATATATATATATATATGTATATAAATATATATATATATATATATATATATATATATATATATATATATAGGTAAATGCTATTCCAATAACTAGTATTTAACTATTATTTATATACATACGTATATATTATTACTTGGGCCAACAGCATACCACATCCCTGCAATAGGTGTCTCGTAAGAGCTTGGACTGAACAGTTTTGCACTGACAGCACAGGGTACAGCCAGCCAAACGAACAAACAGAGTCAACTAGTAATATTCAGTGCCCCAGAAAGCATTGCAGTTGTGGCTTCACTACAAAAAAGACAGGTTCTGATGGAATGATGCAGACAATAACACACATCATCAGGTCTGACTGGTTGGTCATCTTAGATGTCCAATTTTTTTTAACTAAGACATGCCCCAAACCGCCTGGAATGGCTGTCAGCCAATCAGGAAAAATGGACTAATTAATGTAAGTAAAACTGCAGTGGCGCCACCAAATGTGAAAAACTATCATTTGTTTCGTCTGTCCAGTAACTCAATGAGTTCAGAAAGCCAAGGTAGACCCAGACCCGAGGCCGGGACGTGTTACGCTGTTGACAAGTATTAACTAGTGACAACTACCACGTTTTTTGCCGCGCCGAAGGAGATATACACAACTGCAGTCATCAACGACTGCAAAACAACACAGTCATGTGATGTGGTAAGACTGAACAACACAGTCATGTGATGTGGTAAGACGGAACAACACAGTCATGTGATGTGGTAAGACGGAACAACACAGTCATGTGATGTGGTAAGACGGAACAACACAGTCATGTGATGTGGTAAGACGGAACAACACAGTCATGTGATGTGGTAAGACGGAACAACACAGTCATGTGATGTGGTAAGACGGAACAACACAGTCATGTGATGTGGTAAGACTGAACAACACAGTCATGTGATGTGGTAAGACTGAACAACACAGTCATGTGACGTGGTAAGACGGAACAACACAGTCATGTGATGTGGTAAGACTGAACAACACAGTCATGTGATGTGGTAAGATGGAACAACACAGTCATGTGATGTGGTAAGACTGAACAACACAGTCATGTGACGTGGTAAGAAAGAACAACACAGTCATGTGATGTGGTAACACAAAACAACAGTCATGTGATGTGGTAAGACAGAACAACACAGTCATGTGATGTGGTAAGACAAAACAACACAGTCATGTGACGTGGTAAGACAAAACAACACAGTCATGTGATGTGGTAAGACAGAACAACACAGTCATGTGACGTGGTAAGACAAAACAACACAGTCATGTGATGTGGTAAGACAGAACAACACAGTCATGTGACGTGGTAAGACAAAACAACACAGTCATGTGATGTGGTAAGACAGAACAACACAGTCATGTGACGTAGTAAGACAGAACAACACAGTCATGTGACGTGGTAAGACAAAACAACACAGTCATGTGATGTGGTAAGACAGAACAACACAGTCATGTGACGTGGTAAGACAAAACAACACAGTCATGTGATGTGGTAAGACAGAACAACACAGTCATGTGACGTAGTAAGACAGAACAACACAGTCATGTGACGTGGTAAGACAAAACAACACAGTCATGTGACGTGGTCAGACAAAACATGGTCATGTGACATGGTAAGCCAAAACAACATGGTTTTGTGACGTGGTAGCAGCAAAAGATAGGAGTTGGAGTCTGTTGACAGAGAACGTAGTGAGAGAAAGTGAAGAATGATAAGCCGATAAGGGATGCCAACAACAGAGCAACAACCTACCAGTGTAGGGGGCAGCAGTGGTCCTGTGCGAGGAGCGGGGGAGTTTCTCGTCGAGGACGTTGCCGCCACAACCCGTGCCGAAGAGTCGGACGCGTTCGAATCGGTGCAGCTCCTGCACGTGGCGCTCCTCCGCCTTCAGACCCATGTGACGCACGCGCTCGTGGGAGCGCGAGATGAACCGCTGCATCTTCTGTGAGAACGCCTCCTGGTGACAAAGCAGTGAAGCGCTATGTAAATGATTTTTCTTAAGGCGTAATTATCAACAAAAGTGATCAACAGCCATCGGGCACGAGTCGGGTGTGATGGGTCACGTCAACAGAAACGTCTGTCAGGGACAGGGAGAGTGTCAACGTGGGGGACAGGGAGAGTGTCAATGTGGGGGACAGGGAGAGTGTCAACGTGGGGGATAGTGTCAACGTGGGGGACAGGGAGTGTTAATGTGGGGGACAGGGAGAGGGTCAATGTGGGGAATAGGGAGTGTCAACATGGGGGACAGGGAGAGTGTCAACGTGGGGGACAGGGAGAGTGTCAACGTGGGGGACAGGGAGAGTGTCAATGTGGGAGACTAGGAGAGTGTCAACGTGGGGGACAGAGAGACTGTCAACATGGGGGATAGGGATAGTGTCAACGTGAGGGACAGGGAGAGTGTCAACATGGGGGATAGGGATAGTGTCAATGTGGGGGACAGGGAGAGTGTCAACGTGAGGGACAGGGAGAGTGTCAACGTGGGGACATGGAGACAGACAGATGTGTGTGGGTGAATTGTAACAATAGCAGTGATAACATTTAAATAGTGCCTATATCAACAAACACAATCTTTAGGTGTAATCATACACATGGACAGGCTAGAGCCATCATCGTAATATGGCACCGCTGGAAATTTAGGGTTGAAATACAACTTCAAGTAACGAATGTGTTGATTTTCTTTTCCGTAAGATGGTTATAGTTTTGGGTGATTTAGTATTTTAGCATATTTTTTGCAACTGCTGAGAAAGCTCATTTGCCAATATTGAGCTTAGTATTAGGCACAACTGGTCTAAGGACACACACAATTAGCAGATTAGCCAAATAAGTTGACACATCTGGGCAGTCAGTACAGTCATGTGTTGTTTCTCCTCACACTTCGGTTCCCAAAGTTTTTGGTGGGATAAACAAAGCATGAGTATTAGTGAGACGGGTTATACACAAATGATACCAAGTTGAATTAAAGAATTTCTTCTGCTTTGCTTAACCACACATAGGTGGCAGCAGTGGTCCTGTGCAAAAAATGACCATTCAAACATATTTGAGTGGTCACTCTGTTAGAACAATATATACGTAGTTTGTTACATGTAACGCAGATTTAGAATCAAACACTAACATTAGAATATGTTCTAACAACAACAGTCAATGGACAAAATGTCTTTAAAAACTGCGGAATGTTTCTTCTTAAGTTATTTTTCGGAAATTAAACATTTCGGGGTCACACCTGAAGCGAAAAATTCTTCTCCGGTTTCTCAATGGTCCACTGATTGAACGGGGCAAAACCCTTCACCCTCCTCCCACTCACGAGCCTCTCAGCATCTTCCATCTCCCCGGACTCTGGGTGCCGGGGGGGCCAGGCGTCCCTGGGAACGTTCTGGAACTCCCTCAGGGGCTCCCTCTTCCCCCACGGCTTCTCCCCCTGGGTCACCGGGATGAACCACGAGAAGCCACCTGGTGAGAAACAGAGGAACCGTTGTGGTAGAAATCGTCATTTCGCAGACCGTTGGATGGCGGTGGGGCAAACGGCGGCGTTGTGATGTTCAAAGGGAACATTTCAAGTTATTTATTTCTGTTATACTCAAATTAATGTGTTTATGTTTCTCTGATTTTGTAAACAAGCATTAGCCCAGATTGGTTTTAATTTTTTATTTATGGGATTTAAAAAACCACAACCACATAACAGAGTAATGATTTATGCAATGTTAATAACACATTATAATACAATAAAATATATATATACACGTATATATATATATATAATGTATAAAATTATATAATATATAAAAGAAAGCCGTCTCAAAAATCAGAATACATTAAAATATATTTAAATGTATATAATTATATAAAATATATATAAACACCATCTCAAAAATTATAATGCATTAAAATATGTAATTATATAAAAAAATAAAATGTACATTAAAATATATTTAATATATATATATATATATACTGTATATACATAACTATAAAAATATATTTAAAAAGCCATCTTAAAAATAATACTACATTAAATTATATATACACGTATATATATAAAGTATATAATTATATAAAATATATCAAAAAACATTTCAAAAAATTATACATTAATATATATATATATATATATAATATAATATAAATAAAAACAGATAATGCTGCTGTATTAACCAGCCCTCACCTGGGTGGGCCGTGGTTGAGCCGCCCTCACTCACAGCTGCCGCCAGTAACTTTGCCTTCTCCAGGGTCAGCTGCATGTTGCCGTAGGCCGGGGGGTTGAGGAAGGACTGTAGGGGATGTGGATGATCCCCACTGCCTCCCTCATCCCCTCCGTGGGGGGCCTCGGGAGACGGTGGCCGGGAAGTCTGTACGGCCTCAGACACCATCACCACATCTCCTTCGTGCCTCGTCCTGCGCACCGCGGGACTCACCACCATGGGGCTGGGGAAGGTCGCTCCGAAATCCCTCTGCTTCTTCCCCCCGCCACCGCGCTGTCGCGGCTGGTTCTCCGTGTCTTCCGACCTCCGCGACGGAGAGCGCCGCTTCGTGCGGTGAGGCGTGACCGACTCCTCCCCCAGGTGGCGCTGCTGGCGGTCCACCTTCCTCACGTAGTCGACCTCCTGGAGCGCGAGCGGAGACGTCTTCGGCTCCGTCTTCGCCGACTTCATGCAGCGACATATGCACACGACCTCGGTGCTAGTGTCGTCGTCCTCCACCAGGGTGCTGCTGCCGCCGTCGTCGGACAGCTGCGCCGACGTCACCGTCGTGACGTCCGACATAGTGGAATCCGTGGCGCCGGTAGATGGCGTGTCGGAGCCGCCGCCGCGGACTGTGATTCGCTGTTTCGCCTTCTCCGCCAGGAGGCGCTCCAGCTTGTGGATCTTCTCGCGGCGTCGTTTCTCGCGCTGCTGTTCCCGCCGGTGCATCTCTTTCTGCCGCCAGATCTTCTGCTGCAGCCGCAGGAGTCTCGGGTCGTCCGGTAGGTGGCGCTTCGATGTCTGCGTCACCACGACGATGTGGCGGCCATCGATGTCAAGGTCGCTCGTCGTCGACAGCGCCGCGGTTGTCGTTGTGAAGTCTGAGCTGAGTGAGTCGAGTGTGGTGTCTTCTGGGATTGACAGGAGCGTCTCGTCCTTGATCAGCCACGCCGTCTTCTTCGTCTTTCCGTCGGCTGGCACGACATTACCACCCTGGCTCCCAGTCTCCCTGCTTCCCACAGGCCTGGGCTTCTCCCGTTCCCTCGCCCCTCCCTCTTCGGTCCAGTCTGGAGGAGGTGGCCCTCTCTTCTTCCCTCCGTCTCCCTCCCTTTCCTCGCCTTTGTTGTTCTGGCTTCTGTTCACCTCACGACCTTGCTTCGCCCCCTCGTGACCTTGCCTGTTCCTCTCGTGACTTTGCCCACTCCTCTCGTGACTTTGCCCACTCCTCTCGTGACTTTGCCCACTCCTCTCGTGACTTTGTCCACTCCCCTCGTGACTTTGCCCACTCCTCTCGTGACTTTGCCCACTCCTCTCGTGACTTTGTCCACTCCTCTCGTGACTTTGTCCACTCCTCTCGTGACTTTGTCCACTCCTCTCGTGACTTTGTCCACTCCTCTCGTGACTTTGCCCACTCCTCTCGTGACTTTGCCCACTCCTCTCGTGACTTTGCATGCCCCCTCCACGTTCTCGTGTCCTACTCTCTGACAAAGGTGTTTTCAGACTTGACTCCCGATACTCTGGTCTGTCGCTGGTGACCTTGACCCCGTTCCTCGCCTCACTGGTTGTCGCACTCCGATACCCGCCACGGTCTGGCGACTTTTGGTAGGACACCGGTGACGGTCTAGACATGTCTTCCCCGGTGGCGTCTACACGCAAGTGGCGTCCGTCAGCCTGGCCTCTCCTGTCACCCGTCAGTCTGTCGGTGTCTGCCCGTCTGACGCCTTCTGCGCTAGCGACACCTGGGGAGGATCGTCGGAACTCCCGTACCGGAATGTCGATACGCAGCGGGGAGCTGTCAACACTGGCGCCATCTTGTGTGTGCACCTGAGACTGCAGGAGTTGGATGATGCGCGAGGTGTCCGAATTGCTCGTTGACCTCAGCGTGTCGAGGGTCGTCTCAATCTCCTGGAATCGCCGCCAGAGTTCATTGATACCCAGGGGCAGCGAGGGATCGGGTCGAGTGTCAAAGGTCACCACAGGTTGACGGGTGGTGCTTCGGTCGATGGCTGCTTCAGACGGTGGGTTCCGTCGACGAATGGGTTGGTCGGGTATGGTCTGATCTCGGGACATGGGTTGATTGCGGGCCAAGTTTGTGTCACGCGTCAATGTTGAGGCACGTGGCAATTCACGTGTCAAGGGAGTGTCACGTGTCAAAGGCGTGTCGCGTGTCAGAGGCATGTCACGTGTCAAGGGTGTGTCACGTGTCAGTGGTGTGTCACGTGTCAGTGACATGTCATGTTTCAAGGGAGTGTCGCGTGTCGAGTCATGAGTCGAGGTGACGTTGTACTTCGTGTCCTGCCGTTGCTCTGTCGTGTGATATTTGGCGTGACTGTCATCCTTCGTCGAGTCTGACGTTAGTTCCTGGGTAGTTGTGTTGACAGAACGACCTTGTCTTGTGACACCGTCACCGAAGGACTCAGTCGGTCGATACGATCGCCGTGACAACTCTAACTCTGGCGTTTCCCTCAACAGGTCTCTCACTCTTCCATCCCAATCACTCGCACTCCTCCGCTCCCTCGGTGGCGACACCTGCAGGCGACTCATGACATCAGCATGCTGCTCATAGATGGCAGCTTTGTGCCGGCTCGAAACATCTCGCTTCGGTGTGTCGCCAAGTTCCGCGACCTTAAACTGAGGACTCGCATCACGGTCGCCACTGCCCATCAGCCTTGACCTTTCACCTATGACCCGAGTGCCGGGCAGGCATCTCTCCGAGCTTCGCTGCTCCGGCAGGTATCGATTCGGCGACTTTCGCAGGCGACCTTGACCTTCTTCCAACATTGACCCGGTCGATCGCGGTCGCTCTGGTCTCACATATCTACTTCTCTCGGCTGACATCACATGACTCTGGAATCTGGCCGAGAGAGCCTGACTGTGCTGCCGGTCATCTGCCACTTGACCAGTGGGCAGTGACGATCTGCCCGATGCCAACTGACCAGTGCTACCATGGAAGCGGAGAGGGGAAGAGAGGTTTGCGTGGTCCCCCTCTGCTCCCTGGGCCTGGGAGTGGGACGCAGTCTCCGCTGTCTTCCGATCGTCATCGTCCACCTGTCAACCAGATCGTTTTGTGATTAATGAACTAACAACGTGATTAATTACACAATGTACAGGAAGGGCGCCATCTGGCGGAGGACTGAGCCAGACAGACAGACTGAGGCCTTCGCCCAACCACGGGACACTACAGCGGCACATTGACACAGCTGACATTGATGACAAATACACAACGGGATTTTGGTGAAAGGAACATGACAGAAATGACGATTGACACAATGGAAAACAGCTCAACAGAAACATAGCAGGTTAACTACAAAACAACAATTAAACTTTATTTAATTAATTTATATTTTATTTATTAACTTAAGTAATTTAGTATTATCTATTTATTTTTAAATTATATAATAATACTAGTTTTACTTATTAATATAACAAAATTATTTACATACTTGTCTTAACATGTTAGAAATATGTATCTTTATTACTTATATTATAATCTTTTTAAATTTTAATATAATATCATACTTAAATATACACCTGTACCTATTTTAAATATAGTTTTTATGATTCCATGTATTTATACAAAGTTTGCATGTGTAATAACAATAAAGAATGCTAAGGAAATTCCCCTCTTTCTCAGTTTTGCCTTAGTGATTACCAGGTACATGAATCGACAAAGCTGGGTAAATTACTGGGTTTGGGTCGCAACAAAAACCCTGGTGTGCTTGGTACTAAAACAGGGTGGACATAAACTTGACTCACACCCACCTCATCAACGGGAAGTGGACTGAACTTGTCGCGGACATTCGGCGTTTCTGAATAGCACCGACGTGTCATTCCTTCCTTTGACCTTGTGTAACCTTGACCGTCATTGTAGTACGGATTGACGGAGTGACATCGTCGATGGTGCTCCGTGTGGTGGAGCGGGGAACTATCTTCGTCCGCTTTCCACGCCACCTTCCCCTCGAACCGTTTCCTTCCTGTACTATCCACCAGGGGGCCGTCGCGGGGCGAGCTTACCGAGGCGTGGAAGGAAGTGCCGTATTTCTGCGGCGTTTCAAACATCGTAGAATTCAGCAGATCGCGATGGCCGCCAGGGGGCGAACGTGTGCGTCGGTTGACGTTCGCCGCGTCGGCTGACGCGGCGCTGCTGTTTTGCGCGGCGATTGAGCCACTCGTGTCGGCATCGTCGTCATGGCGACGAGACGCGAAACTGCCGCTGTTGAGCCACTCGCGGGTCTGGTGGAAAGAACGCTCCTTGTCTAGAGCGACCTCTGGTGGCTGGTGGCTGAGGTGCTGCTTCGGGGCAACATCCGGGTCTCGGGAGTCCTGGAACAGCAGCAAGGACAGTTGACTGACTGGGGGAGGAGGGAAGGGGTGAGAGAGGGAAGGGAACGGAAGGGAATGGAGGAAGGGGGGAGGGAGGGAGTTTAAAATGGCTGCTGGATGTAAGCAGGAGAGACAAGCCAGGGAGGGGTGGAGAGACAAATAAACACATTCATTCAAACAATTTCCCAAATAATCTAAACAAAATGTTTCTTTCTCTCAGATACCGGACGGGGTCCTTTGCAGGGCAAAATAAAGTCCAACGAGAATTTATGAGTCCACTACAGGTTACACATTTACCCCCTGTGTGGGATCTTTTACTTCCCCTGGCATAGACACTAGATAGAAGGGACCACCGGCTTTTGGTGTCTCTTCCGAAAGACACAGTCAAATGTAGGATGAGCGAAATTGCCTAAGTTCTGAAACGGCGGTAGGTGGGATTGAACCACCGTCCCCTCGACTGACAGTCTGACGCTCTACATGTGATCACTGCTCCCCACCAAACATCATATCAGAATTTTACTTTATCAACTGAAATTAATCATGAAGCCATGTCCCATGCATAACATTTTTAATAACACGGCATTCAGAGAAAAAATATTTATTTGAACAGTTGCAACCGAAGCCCTTGATCACCAATTCATCTGTATTGTGGTTTTGGCAAAAAAAAACATTTTTATTCCCACTTGAAAATTCACTCCAGTACTAACTGGAACAGTCTCTTCCACTTACAAAGCTCTGTTCCTGGATTGTGCCGAGACGCTGCCCACCACTAGGTGGCGACATGTCACGACTCGGCGATGATCGGTGATGACTGTAGATGCCTGTTGCATTCTGGGGTGTGTCCTTGCGTGAACCCAGCACGTTCGGTGGGAATGGGGGGGCTCTCGCGTCATCCGATCCTGTTGACAATAAATGTCGTGTTGACTTTCAAAACAAGCTACATCAATTAATTTAATTAATTTTAAATAACTATTTTGAAAAACTACAGAAAGAAATGTCATACATGGGTATATGACATTTCATTCTATACTTTTTTCAAAATAGTTATTTTAAATTTGTCACCTACTACAATATGCCACAGTCACATCATTCTAAAGATAATTAGATAAGCATCAAATTAAACTCAACTTGCATTTATAAAAAGTCCATAATTTTCAAGATACAGCTTTAATAAAACCTGAAGAAGCAGCTGCCACTGGCCTGCCACAGATGGAATCCCAATTAGCTGTGCTTTCCAGGCAGGTCACCTGACCTTCAGTCTGTGGCACAGTGAGACAGTCTCCAAATACACAGGAACTGTCAATTATCAACTAGCCACAGTTCTGGATATTTCTCATGCATAGTAGCAGTGCTCTAATGTACGTCTAAATACTACTAAATCCTCAATGGTATGTGACATGGAGCTACTGGCTGAGTCCCACAGTGGATGGCAGACACATAGCGATGCAATAACTCCACTGGACCTATGATTCAAAGGACTAATAATATCAACACACAGGTTGTTATATACTTATAATTATGTTTCAAAGAATTTAGTCTAATCAGAGCTTCATAGAAAGAACTAGGCTGTTCCTGAACACTTTCGACTTAACAAAGGCGTGTTTATGACACAACTGAGCACACAGAACATCATGTAGTCACCTGCATGCGTGCTCTCGACTGTTGTCTCACTCATTGCCACGGAAACGCTGCCATCGTCAACCCAACTCTCGACGTAGTAGTACTCCTGACTGCCAATAGGTCTGCAACAAAAAACACATCTGCGTCAAAAGGTGAAGTTCAATATTAACTCACTCCTCATGTCCAGTAGCGCAGTGTCCAGTCCTCAGGACTGGTCAGTGCACTTCACAACCTTCTCATTGGCAGACCTGTGGATTCGAAGGACAACAGCAAACCTGGTAAGTGGTTATTTGGTCATCCGGTAAACTGCTACACAGGTGCCATCTATTGAATGGGATATATACTAAAACACACATGCTACCGTGGATAACAGAATAGAAATCAGGGTGGATAGTGCTTCCACAACCATGTCATGTCAGCTGATTACAGCGGCTATTAGCAGCTACTTGTGACTGCTCAAAATCTTGAATATCATGTCATAAATACTGCTCATGTCTTGAACAAATATGAAGGAAAATGTACTACAAGTTTACTAGTTTCTTGAGCATAGCAAACAAATGAATCCACAGCTAAGGACAGCAGCATTCACCTTAGGGTAATATTTCAAAAATCCATTATAATTCTGAATATAGCAATAATGAATTAAGTGATACAAATATCAGTATGGAAAGGTACTTGAGCACTAGAAATCAACAGAATGTTGCAAGGCAGAACTGAGACAGACATGAAGTTGGAACGAAGACACAAATGATGAAGTAGAACAGATAGATAGACAATTAGACATACGCAACATCACTGAACAACATTTGGAATTATTTTGATAATAATAATAGTAGTATTGACCACTAGGTGGAGGCACTCACCTGTACGGCCGCAACATCGGTGAAGAACTCTTCGACCGTCTCTCTAGCACAGACGGGCCACTGGTGGCAGCACCAGTCGTTTCCAATTCCCGCTCGTATTCTCTCGCTCTAATGGCAGACGTGGGGCGGGAAGGACTCGTGCTGGTCTTTTCCGTCAACGACGTTGTATCAGGCAGGATGGACGAGAACCGACCGATGGTGGCGCCCCTGGTGGTAGACATCGGCGTGTCTAACAACGTGCTCTGGCCTCTGTGTGAGCAGACAGAACAACCACATGAACACTTGCCCCGGGCCATGTCTCCACTCCTCCCTAGCATCACTGTGTGTCTCACCAGACAATGTGTTGGTATCCCATAATGCACTGCTCAGCTATTGTTGTATCCTGTTGTGACATCACATCCTGTGATGCGTATTTCTGTCTTGACTTCATTGCAAACAAACATATTTGTAATGGTTCAAAGTTAGACTAAATTACTGTTTAGTCTTCCAGATTAAACATTATGTAATAAAACATTATACTACTATTTACTAATTTAGTCTTCCATACTGAAAAAATAAATCAGAATAATATCAACATTATTTTGCATTCTATAGCACTGAATTGGCAATGAGAATGAACATTTGAATCAGCACGCCAAGCAGTGCTACAGCAACGCCATCTGTTGCACTGAAGTTGCGTTATTGTGATGCGCTTTTGAGAATGTCTTTGAGTATTCAAATTATCAATAATATCAACATTCCACTTTGCTGATAAATGTTGAGAATAAGACATGACATTGACCAGTCTGTAAGAGAAAGTAATGCTACTTCAGTCCAATAGATGGCACTATGTGTTAATAGTCAATATGGCACATCATTGAGTGATCCAGCTCCCCGACTGAAATGCTCTGGTAAATACGACAAGTTCACATCAGAACAAAGCAGAGGATTTTCTCAAATGAGTACAAATTAATTCATGGACATGTACGTTTAAATATATTTGGTTGGAATATAAACTAAATATAATGTACTTGTTGACAAATGGGGGATGACAAAACAGGAACAGTTATAAGTAATAAAACTGTTAAATGCTGACCTGTATGGACTGTGTAGGTGACCACGGTCCATGGAACCTGTCACGAAACTGCGCTCCTCAGTTCTGCCGTCTCCACTTATTGCCGACATTCGTGTCCTGTCAAACGCCAACTGCACATCTTCATCCCGTAAATGACCTTCACCTCCGGTACCGCTGGACGCCTGTTTCTGCGTCACAGATGGTGACACGTCCTCTGGGCGTCGTCGTGACGGTGACGCTGACTCGATGCCAAACTTCGACAGCTGCGTGGAGAACAAACTGTTGGCCGTTCTAAACGCGTTCAGTGGTGTGTAAGACAGGGGGGATATGGTGAAGCTGTTACTGGTAGTTCCGACTGCGCCTGAAGGTGTTGCCACCGTAGCGGACACGTGAGATCGCGACAACAGGTCGTCGTCTGCCAGCAAATCGGTGCTGCGATCACCTAGCGATTTACGCGAATTGAGCGAGCGCTCGTGTTCCTCCGCCTCGTGGAGGTATCGATACGCCTGCCTCGGCGGTGAGCCTCGTTCTAGAATCTCGGCGACCAATCGCGACACATCCTGCACATGTTCGTTTCCCATGAGCCTCTCTGATGCGCTGTCGTTGTCGCTGCTGTACATGGAGGAATCCCTCGCCGCGTTGCTGTTATTGCGATCGAGTCTATACGCCCCTTTGATACTCGCACTCTCATCCACGACCCCGTCGTCAGCCGCTGATCGACGGCTCGGAACAGTTCCGGTTGACCGATTATCAGCCGTTGTACCGTGCATGATGTCGAGTGCGACATCAACCGGCACTAACCCACTTGTCAACATCGGGTTGACACTAAACTTCTGTGACTTATCGCTTGCTTCCGACGCCACTTTCTTTGGCACCGTTATCGCGTCACCCTCCATGCCGCTGTCAAATGTATACGTGCCGGCCAGATTAGCCACCGGCGCCACTGCGTGTGCCGATTTCACGTTTTCACCCACCTGGCTACTGACGCTTCCGGTGCGACTGCGCAGTCCGTCCGCACTCGTGATCGACGCGAGACTTGACTGGATTTCGTCCAGCTCTCTCTCCAGATTCGTGTAGTCAATCACGCTGCTCTGACTCGACACAGACGACGCGGGGCCATGCTTGAGCGGCAGAGCGCGACCGTCTGGCCCGATCAGCAAATTCTGCACCCGTTGACCAAGCGAGTCAGCACTCTTTATGCTGTGTGGTGACGGCGTCCTTGCGCCGTCTCTGACGCCGTCTTGCGCCGCTTGCTTCAGCGATGGCACCGCTGAGTTGGTTGATGATGTCGACTCTGTCGGGATGCTCATGCTCCTGGCTGGGTCGTCGTACAAGTACAAGGGGGGCTGTACAGTTGACACCGACTCCGTACCGCTATTAAGCAGGTGATTGACGCGACGTGACAAAGACGACGCATCATCACTGTCACTCAACGTCCCACCAACCGGCAGCATCCGTCTCTTCTTTCCGTCCATCGCGGAATTTCCGTCTTCATCATCCGACAGCGTCCGGCCGTACTTGGCGAGGATGCGTCTCACATCTCTGTCGAGAGCGTCCTCCGTGTCCGACGACGAACTGTGGGTGCTGCCATCTATCGACCCGTTTGCATTCTCGGTGACGATGACGACGGTGTGCGTGTGAGTGTGAGCGATCATGGCCCCTGCCTCCGAGACACGCGGCAACTCATTGTATGTCGTCGCCGAGCTGTCACTGAACTGGGAGAGTGTCCCACCACCGTTGACGTGCCCAGGCTGGCTGCTCACTTCAGAGTCGGTCTTCCCCGGCCGCTCCACCTGACTGCCGCCCTTCAGTATGGCGATGTACTCGTTCGCGATCCGTTCCACGTCTCTGTCCACACTCCCCACCGTTGCGCCACTCGCCGTGCTCGACGTCTCCGCTGATTTGCGGCCGTTCGTTTTGTCCGGCAAGTTGAAGATGGCGTCTGTGATCGACTGAGACGATCGGTCATGCTGCGTTTCTTCGGGGGTCGCACGATCGTGGAACATCTGCAGATTATCCTGCGGCTGCAGCACAGGCAAGCCACTCAGCATCATCTGCAACTCATCGGGTGATTTCTCAGCGAGCAATGACTCAGGACTTGTGAGACGGTCGCCAAATGACCCGTCTGTCCCTCTGCTGCCCATCGCGGCGTCTGGTACGTCTATGCCGACAGTCAACGACCTTACCATTTCCGCAAGTGCACCCGATGACCTTGACATTCCAGAATCGCCACTGAGCGATCCCGAGTGGACGAGGCTAGGTAAAGAGCTCCGAGCCATGGAAGAACCCGATCCGTCTGCTGTCTCTAGGCGAGGCATTAGGGCTTGTTCGAGGCTGTGAAACCCGTCGTGTTGTGAGACGCCATTCTGAAGTACTTCCTCGCCCCTTGGGTCTTGGTCTTTTGTGCTTCCTTCAGCATCCTCCTCGTCATCATAGATGGTGAATGAACGTTCGGCAATCGGGGGCTCGGTGTCGATTAGCGCGTCCCCGGCTCTCTGTTCCGCTCCGCCGATCATGAGATCGGCCTTTGCCATTTCCGTCGAAATCCCGAGCTCGTTTGCCGTTCTGATAAGTTCGTCTTCGTACGACGTCATCGCCTCCGCCAACAGGATGCCGCTATCGCCGACAGTGGTGACACCTGGTGTCGTGTTACCAGTGGCTCCCCCTGTGTCAGACACCGCTGCCTGCTGCGTCAACAGCTTCTGCCTCTCGTTGACGCTCATGTACGGGTCACCACCAGGGGGCGCCGGCTGCTCCAGCGCATCCATTGACGACACGCAACTCTGACTGGCGATGACAGAGGGCGCCAGGGACACACACCCGGAATCAGGCCCCTGGGTAGCGAGACTATCAAACGAGCGCTTTTCGGCCTGCTGCATCATCAGAGTGCGTTGTGGGATATGCTCCTGGCTCCCGCCGCTGTTGTTGCCGCTAGATGGCGTTGATGTACACACTGGCTGCCTCACTTTGGAGTGCTGGCTGGTCGCTCCGTCTGTCCCATTGGTCGGTGTGTCCAGCATCAGCTCGTGGCTGTTTTCTTGCGAATACGGGTTTCCATGTGCTGCCATCTGGTTGTCAGTCTGTACACCGACCACGGACGGCTGGGATTGAGTCGACATGGAACTCTCGCTACGTCCGCTGTCAAATTCGCTGCTCTCCGATTCCGCCTTTGTCGGCTTGTGAAATTCCTCGCCGAGAACCTTACCTTTTCTGGTGCTGCCACCTGGTGAGGCAGTGTGTTTATAAATCGTCACATGACCCACGATCTCTGCGGTTCCCATCAGGTCTTCCTCTGCACCATCGTTGCCATTCCCATGAGAAGACTCGGCCTTGTGATCGGCAGACGTCAAAGAGGCAAAGTTACCGTTGTGCCCATTGGAACTCTGGGAAGCCACAGTCGCCAGGGAACTATAGCCACTCGTCATGACCTGCTGGTAGCAGTCTACATCCTCGTCGTTGATTGGACGATGTGGAGCGTTCTGTCCTGGTGGCAGTAGATTCCCTGCCACGATAGGACTCTCGTCACTCAGCAAAGTGTGCTGCAATAGACTCGACATTTCTGATTTTTCCGTCAAATCCGACATGTCAACCAAAGGATACTGGGATAGCGATGCCTCGTGACCCTTGGCTGTTGCATGCTGGGATTGCGACACGTCACCAACGGGATGCTGGGACAGCGATAGCTCACCAATTGGATGCTGGGATAGCGATAGGTCACCAACTAGACGTTTGGGTAGCGGTAGTTTACCGTTAGGATGCTGCGACAATGACAGGTCCCCAAGTGGATGCTGGGATAGCGACAGCTCACCCACTGGATGCTGGGACAGCGACATCTCACCAACTGCATGCTGGGATAGCGACAGCTCACCCAAAGGATGCTGGGACAGTGACATCTCGCCATTAGCACGCTGCGAAAGCAGCAAAGGTGTTGGTTTTCCGTTAAACACTTTGGTGCCTATCGCTTGCCTGATTTCAACACTTGCACCAAGTTCTTGTGGAGTGCCCAGGGAATTCTGGGAGTCTCCCATCATGCCTGCTATCATCGACTCAGACATATCCACAGTTAGTGCCTCAAATGATAGAGCCTCAAAAGTTAGTGCCTCAAATGACAGAGCCTCAAATCTTTCCGCACCTTCTTCAATGGGATATTGTGAATGCAGAGCCTCACTGAAATCTGAAACAAATATCAATCAATCGTTAGTGTTTTATTCTGCCGCTTGCCCTGCGTGCCACAGACTGCCTCGGTTCGTTCAAGAAGCAATTGAAGACACTTCTGTATAAAAGAGCATTTTCATTTTAAAAGGACAATTTTATAATATCCGAACATTTTTAATATCTACTATTTATCAACAATTAAATAGTTGATAAATAGTAGATATTAAAAATAATATTATAAAAATTATTATTTATTTATTTACTTTTAACTTGTAATATAACTAACTATTATTTATCAGTATTAGTATTTTAGTATTATTAAGACTAATATTATTTATTTATATTGAACAATTGTTACTGATCTATTTATTTTACAACTACGTCTCTATGTTATACCTTAAGGTAATCTCCACATTCCTGTAAAGTGTAATGCGCCTCTGAATGGTTTTATTGCTAGAGATATGGTGTAGACAAATACTGTTATTTATTATTATTATTATTTATACATTCATCATGCAGTATAAACAAGACTGAGCATGTAACCACATACATAATGCATACTACATATGCATGCATGTACATATGTATGTTTACTCAAATAGATTTTGCTTGGACTGTCAACAAATATATTTAAACACTATCTTCAAAAAGATTTTTCATTGTTATCTTACATAAGCCTATATTTAAAGATGACGATAATAAATAGTATTTATTCACTTGTTAAAATGAACACATAATAGTGTGTTTTGTCAATTATTATAACATCTGTCTGTTGTTTCCGTGTGTTTGTCCTTAAATATAAATATTTAACGGGGAACTGCAAATAATTTGTTCTCAACTCAGCAGTCAAAGTTCGGTAGTGTGTCTGTGTCCCCAACGTGACTGTTGCTAGGCAACAGGTCATGTGATTGATAAGAATATTGACCTCACCTGAAGGAGACTCCAGTGACCAACTGTTGACGAGAAGGTAGTCGAGTTGTCTCACCCAGTCAGTCGAGTTGTTCTCCTAAACAGCAGCGACAGTGACACAGTGGGACAAGAGATGGGTGGGAGGTGTTTAGTGTGAAGCGTCACAACAAAATCAACATTTGTTTGTGTCTAACTAATAACATTAAGACGTTTGTCTGTTTAGCCACCTTCAAGGCATGCCTAAAGACACATTTTTTTCTGACTGTTATCCCGGCTTAGCTTAATGTCTGTGTACTTTTATTGATATTTTATTTAACCTATTTATATATTTATTATACATATATACATTTATTTAGCTTAAAAAATGTGTGTTAATATATATATTTTTTAAACTGTTTATATATGTCACTAGTATGTTTATGTGTTTTTCTTCTGGTGTGTATTTGTATTTTAGGATTGTATGTAAAGCACCACAAACAATTTGAGATTGGATGTGGTGCTATATTAAATCAAATATATTATTATATTATTATTTATTATTTATCTGTAGAGCGCAATGACTCAGGGGTAGAGCTTCGGACTCTCAATTACAAGAACCCGGGTTCCAATCCTGTGCTGCAGTGTTAAAACCTTGGGCAAGTTTTTTTCATTCTACATTGCTCCAGTTCACTCATCTGTATAAATAAGTACCTAACTATAGGCAATGGTGGATATGTGTACGAACAGCCTTTGTGCATTAATTGTATCATATGGCTGGATGCTCCCCAGAGAAGCCGAAATGGTGTCTGAGTGAACAGGTCTGTCAAGAAAGTAAAATGTAAAGCACTTTGAACAGTCCTGAGGATTGTATACTGCGCTATATAAGAACTTTACTTTAGATATTTTGGCAGAATACCACCGACTTATTTGTCTGTACCTCATGTTTTTTGACAGATGCAAATTTAATCAGTTTTAGGTGTCCAAAATACGAATATACAGAGTCGTTACATACACTGCATATATTGTTTATTAATTACTTATATTTTGTCACAGCATACACACATTGTTGCAGTACAAATATTTGAAAATTATTTATAAATTCTGGCACAAAAAGTCCATACGTAGATACATGTAAAATAATAAAAACAAAATGAGTGAAGAGGCCCTGAAGTAGTTTGAACTGTATTGAGAGTCTGTAGTTATGAATGAAATGTGTTTTGGTGAATCACCATCACTGCCTACTCTCTTCAGCATAATCACGTAATTGGCATTGTGTTCGGTTATTCATACGAGGTGATCAGAAATACAACCAGATTGTATGAATGCAGTGACAGGACTGGTCATTGGTGGTTTTAATAATGATGCAGCTTCCTACTTCCACTCAGTCAACCAACGGATCAGAATGTAGTCGATATCAATAAAATGTATGATATTTCATGATCATAGTTGTTCAGAATATAGATTTTTATGTTTGTCATCTACATGTGACAATACACCACAGTCACACTGTTTTATAGATAATTAAATAGGCATCAAAATAAACTCAACATGTATGCATTTACAGAAAATCAACAGTTTTGAAGAAACAGCTTAGTTAAAGTCTTCAGAAGCAGCTACCACTGCCTGCCACAGATTGAAAACTCATTAGTTACACTTTCCAGGGATGCCTCCCGGCCTGGCCTTCCCTTTGGTTAGTGGCTGTCTTCAATACACAGGTACTGTCAGTTATCAATTAGCCTTGGTTGTTGAGTACTCTTGAATACACAAAGTATTGTCTCCCAGTCTGTCGAGACAGACACAGGCAAAATGTGGACATGTAGTTTTGTGGTAGGCCTGAGGTGTCCTTAGAAACACTCAATCAAACAAAAACACTCAATCAAAGTGTACGCCAAATTAGAGAAAAAGTTACATCAGTGTTTTGAAGTGTTTTTTACAAGTCTTAGGGACAATCCAATCAAAAAACAATTATTGTGCATAGTAGCAGTGTCCTAATATATATTAACAGTTTCTGAGATACTGGAGTTAATGGTGCAAGGTGCATGGCTAATAATATTTACATAAATAAATACAATGACAAAGATATGAAATTAATAAATGGCTAATATATTATATTCATGTGTGTATGTGTGTGCGTGCGTGTGTGCGTGCGTGTGTGCGTGCGTGTGTGCGTGCGTGTGTGCGTGTCAGTCATCTAAGTCATACCTTTGTATTTTTTTTTTTATTTATCTATTATATACATTGTCTGTATATAATATATATATATATATATATATATATATATATATATATATATATATATATATATATATATATATATATATATATATATATACATATACATATACATATATATTCATACAAACAAAATATTGACAGTTATGACTTATATGCAAAGGACCTGACAGTTCCAATTCTACGTGTCTGCCATGGGCTGGTTTCACAGAGCTCTGATACTCACCTCGTCTCGAGTATTGTTTTCATTCCACCCAGTAGAGGGCGTGTCTGTCAAGGGGTGCTGTGACAACTCTGAAGTCACCTCTGCGCCAACGCCCGGACTCCGAGCCTCACCCACGCCACCTGGTGTTAGCGGTATCTGCAACTAAAACCAAAAGGTTGAAACCCAGGCAGTCATCTCATTTTAGGGGTCACTCATAGCTTTATGCAGAGACCCGTCCACCCATCATTTGGACGGGTAAAAACGAATATGGGCGGGTGGAAATATGGGTGGATGGGTAAAATAATGGACAGGTAAAAAAATGAAGGAGCAAAAAAAGGTTTTCCAAAACCATAGATATTGTAAATTATTCCTTGAAAGTGAGCGTCAATGGTGTCACATGTATGTTTTTAGTCCTTTTCAGGTCAAAAATACATTTAAAGTTTGTGAAAGTGCTTAACAGTTAACAACCACATGTCCACCAAAACATGTGTGGCTGGCAATAATTTGATCCTGCATAAAGCCCTGGGGTCACTTCAACTAAATACTATATATTGTTGACCCATATTTTCTTCACTTTTTCGTGTACCATGCTGAAATGGTGCATGTCATCTACCAGGCGCATTTGGATGTTCATAGATTTAGACCTTAAAATAACATTCTTGTTATTGGATAACTTGGGGGTCAATCTATTAAAATGCTGCACATGAACTATGCCACAAATTAACATTTTGTTGAATCTTGTGCATGTACATGCAAACCTAGTCTTGGGACGTATTGAAACAACATAATGCATTTTTCAAACATTTTGCGCACAGATGACTGCCTATTTTCCTTAGCAAGATTGTGGAAGCACGCCCTATGATTTCATTTCTAAATATTGTTTGCATAAATGTGGTTTTATCTGGACAATTTCTTTATTTCTGGTACATAGTCAAAAAACTCTGCTAGATCAGCTAGACTATTTTTTCTAGGGCAGAGGAGATGGGACTTTGGCTATCGCAATTTTCCAGTTTCAGGGCGATTGTTTTTCTTCTGCAAGTATCACTGGGCAGCTGGGCCAGTGTACATAACACTCTAAATGGTCTTTCTACCAAGCATTTAAATGACATACCATCTATGACAGTTTGACTATCATAGTTGATGTGACACACAACTTATGCATCTAGCTTATTTTCTATGTTTAGTCTCAGATTATCAGATTCTGTCTATGTCAAGACATCATATTTTTGTATTCCAAATGTGATTGTATTCTTGTTAGCGCCACAATCTGTCAGTCTAACCTCAGTGTATCAATGTATAATTACAGACCCAGCTCTGCACTACGACACAATGAAAGTAAACAACACGTTATTGAGGATCCACACAAATCATGTCTATTTACCAGATGCTTGCTACACGGTCTTCTGTGATGCAAAACCAACACCCGAATACATCCTGTTGTCTAACTTTATGGTTTCCACAACAACTGCAGAGAGGCGCGACACTCTCTCGACATCGTTAGCTAAGACGGAGAGAGAATGGACAAGTCCATGCCTGTTTAGACAAGTCCGCCAACACAGCGCCGGCCCAGCAAGCTACTTCCAATAACGATTACATTTACAGGTCAATAGTTTATTGGCAAGAGTCCAGACGAACGCATGCTTACTGGGGATATCTGATCCACAAATGGTGGATGCTCTAAAATGTTTACTCTTCTGAAATGTGTACTGTATATTAACTGTCAACTGTGTAGTATGTTAGCTGTTGTTCCTGCTCCATTGCATTTCTACTGTAGTCTCTGACAGATTTTAGTTGACAGAAAAACAGCGGCAACACGAAGTAAACAAAGCACATTTCAGGGACGTTCTTCGTCGTTAAAAATTAATATATGTGGGAATACTTACACTTTCATCCATCTAGAATAAGGGCACTGACATAATTTATTATGGAATATAAAAATGACAAGATAGACAGTAACTTTTGTTTTACAGTTCCAAGTTGTTTTGAAATATCATGCTTTTTCGTAAATTGGGTCACGAACGAGGTTATCGCGAGCGCGAGAAAAAGAAATTTTCTCAGAAATACAAGATAATTTTACTTCTGTCTGACAAAGTGTCCCCATGTGTTATTAATATATTGCACAATATATAATATTAATTGTGTAAATAAGTTTTACAAAAGCAAAACAATTAGTTCTTAACATCTCAGTAGATGGCAGTACGAAGGCAACATGGCGCTGTCCACAGAGATCAGGATGCGGCACTGTCACGCCGCAAGTATCAAGCGTTTAAAACTGTAATGGTTTTGGTCCGTTAAGATCGTCAAGTTATCAAGAACAACCAGAGAAAGACTATCTATCAAATACGTTAAAATGAGCGCCTGTCTTCGCAAGTTGCCCATCAGAACAGTTTACAACCTCTCCGTTGTGACTCCGAGAAGGTTGAACTGCGTACACACTATTCGAACGCCGAGCTGTAAGGGCGCAGCGCACAGACGCTGCAGACGACTTTTGTTAAACGCGCGCGTGTGCGTTTCAACATCTCTTCGTGTACCAGTACGTTGGAAGTCGAGCAGTGATGACAAGGACATTAGTTCAATAATTCAGCCTATACCCGTGAAGCCATGTGCAGACCCGGACGGGATCAACGTTGGCGAAGAACTGACAGGAACTTTGAAAAAGGGTGTGTTTGGTGTTTTTATGTTCGGACTGGCTAATCGTAGGGACCGGTAATCGTAGGACAGCTCTGCGAATAAGGTCACACTCGCCACTATTCGCAGAGCAGTGTTATCACTCCCTGTGAATTAAGAAAATGTAGTTGCTATTATTCGCAAAGCTGGTAGGGAAGGGTGTTTATTGGATAATTAGAACTCAGTGTGTAGGTTTTACTAGCTGCTTCCTAAACACAGTTGGCGTGTGTTCATATAATTTTGTCAGAATACTATTCTCTCCTAACAATGATAATGTGCGGATAATGTCATAAGCGGCGTCGGTAGTGTGGTGGTTAGCATTCCGCCTGTCACGCCGAAGGCCCGGATTAAATTCCCAGTCATGGCAGTTCATTTTATTAATTTTTAGCAATTGCTATACTCGTATTTTATTTCTTGACTATATTGATAAATAATATAAATTACATCACTGCCACCTTTGTTGTATGGAACTGCATGAACTATAGGAGATAAAACAAAATAAATGATTTAGCTAGTCATATGTTTTACTTTTATTATATTTTTTCTTATAACTTTTAACTACTACAATTGACACTACTGAACATAAATTTACTCTATATAAAGTTTATTATTTTAAAAACATGCATAGCAACTAGTGAAGGATTCTCTCCCACCTGCTTTGCAAATACCACAACTATTTCCTAATCGACATAGGCTTGAAATTATATATATATATTATCAGAGTTTAAGCATAAAAGTATTCACACATGCTACAACTATGTAACTAGTGTATGTATGTATATATATATTTCTCGAAATAAAGTTTGCTGACATGCGACTTATTTCGTTAGAACAGGTCACAGTCACACACACACACACACACACACACATATATATATATAATTATAGTAAATAAAAAAGTCATATGTCAACAGATATATATTTTTAGTGCGAGTCATCTGTCTAACTTGATGTTACATTTCAGGAGATCTGCTGAAATTGTTGAACCAATTCTACAGACGGCCGGAGATAAAGCGACTCGCAGCAGAAAATGGACTTGATGGTATCTATGCTGAACATAAAACATGCTCACTACTCAAGGACATTCCACCACATCATAATTACTATTTGATTTAAATAATACAATTCCAATTTTAAGTACATTTGAAAAGTACATTATAAACTCAGTGGTAAGAATATTATTCAGGTGCCAGACAGGATTAACTAGAAAATATAAAAGTGAGTACAAATGTACAGTTATATACTTGGCTGCCCAGATCTACTCCTTTGTAATACAAGTGCATCTGTGTTCAATGGGTCAGACAAACCAAGCCTGTGTGAAGTTATTTCTCATTGCTGCCCCGTGTGACTTAAATCATGTAATTGCATGTGTTTGATGTCACCAGACAAACAGTTCCATCAAGTCAGTGTGAAGTTATTACTCGTTGCTGTCCTGTGTGACTTAAGTCATGTAATTGCAGGTGTTTGATGTCACCAGACAAACTGTTCCACCAAGCCAGTGTGAAGTTATTTCTCACTGCTCTCCTGTGTAACATGACTCGTGTAATTGCATGTGTTTGATGCCCGCCAGACACTGTTCCATGAAGTCAGTGTGAAGTTATTTCTCATTGCCGTCCTGTGTGACTTAAGTCATGTAATTACATGTGTTTGATGTCACCAGACAAACTCTTCCACCAAGCCTATGTCAACTTCCGCCGCTACTGCATGGAGTCTGACCGGCTGCCAGTCGACCTCCACGTTGTCCTCAGTGACATTCTTCAGGAGGCCGGTGAGTGAACACTGTGTAGTCCGTGTCTGTCCATAGCTTATGTAGAGGCCTGTCCACTTGTCATTTGGACGGGTCAAACCTGTTTTGGGTGTGAACTGGGAAGAGATGTCACTGGACAGGTGAGGATGGGTGAAAAGGGAACAAGTAGTTGTTAAAAGTCATACATATTGTTAGGTAAGGTATGAAAATGTGTGTCACACGTGTTTATTTCAGGTTGTGATACATATCTGATGTGGCTTGTGTGACTGTCGGTTAACATGCATTCTGTGCATAGCTTTATCTAGAGACCCGTCATTAGGACGGGTAAAAACAAATATGGACGGGCAGAAATATGGGTGGACGTGTAAAAAAAATGAAGGAGCCAAAAAACAGGTCTTCCAAACCCATAGATATTGTTAGTTATGGCTTGAAGGTGAGTGTAAATGGTGTCATATGTGTGTTTGTAGCCCATTTCAGGTCATAAAACACATTTAAAGTTTGTAAACTGGCTTAACAGTTAACATCCATGTATCCACCAAAACATGTGCGACAAAGCCCTGATTCCGTGGCTGTCATTTCTTGTTCTCGCCATGTCGTATTACTGCACAGTGGAATTACAAAATGTTAGGCAAAGTTAACGTCACAGAGAAAAACGTTGCACTAAAAAACATACATGTATGTACAGTCAGGTCAGCCTGACGTACACATGTACAATCAGGTCAGCCCGACCGATGCATGTACAATCAGGTCAGCCCAACCTAGAAAAGCTGTATTTATATGACTATTGTCTTAGATGCAATGTTAAAATATATGTTTGGTAGCTAAACCCTGTATGTTAATTATTTTTGGATTACAAAAATTTTGCTTTTAGAATACCTCTCAGTTCAGCTTGCCTTTGTAGCAAACTGATACTGTTAAATTTCTTATTGCATCTTACTGAAAACACCTTTTTTGTAGGTCATGTCGATGACATATTTCCGTATTTCGTGCGACATGCTCGCGTCATGTTCCCACATCTTGACTGCATGGACGACTTGCGCAAAATCAGCGACCTACGTCACCCAGCCAACTGGTGGGTAATGTATGCTCCCTTTGTCTACGTCACCAGTCAACTGGTGGGAAATGTATGCTCCCTTTATCTACGTCACCAGTCAACTGGTGGGAAATGTATGCTCCCTTTGTCTACGTCACCCAGCCAACTGGTGGGTAATGTATGCTCCCTTTGTCTACGTCACCCAGCTAACTGGTGGGTAATGTATGCTCCCTTTGTCTACGTCACCAGTCAGCTGGTGGGTAATGTATGCTCCCTTTATCTACGTCACCAGTCAACTGGTGGGAAATGTATGCTCCCTTTGTCTACGTCACCCAGCCAACTGGTGGGTAATGTATGCTCCCTTTGTCTACGTCACCCAGCTAACTGGTGGGTAATGTATGCTCCCTTTATCTACGTCACCCAGCCAACTGGTGGGTAATGTATGCTCCCTTTATCTACGTCACCCAGCCAACTGGTGGATAATGTATGCTCCCTTTATCTGCGTCACCCAGCCAACTGGTAGGTAATGTATGCTCCCTTTGTGACTAACTCAACATGGTATTAAATAGTGCTCCTGCAAACAGATCAGGACAGATTCAGTAACAAAATTACGACTAATTAAAAACATTCATTTTTGTTGATTATTGTGCAAGGGTATTTTCAAGCAATATTTATGATTACACAACTAGTAATTTCTACTCATATCGACATTTTGGCCACCATCAGTGGGCTTCATCAGGAACTGAATTGTCACTGCTCGCTAGATGTTTGCAATAACAGACCATGCGGACAGATGTAACTGGGTGATAGACTGGGAGGGGTGAAAGTGGTGGATAGAGAGAAGAACTGGTGTGTGCGTTGGATAAAAGAAGCCATGTGCATTAGAAAGACAGTACCAACTATGAACAGAGTCGAGGGGGGCTACAGAACAAGTCACATGTGGGACAGTCTGCTCGCCACGCCGAAGGCTGCCGATGGTGGCTGAAAAGTTGATGTGAATAGAAATTACTAGTTGTGTAATCATAAATATTGCTTGAATTATATACATCCAACTTCATGAACAGTTTCATGAAACCAAGGGCATCATTATGCAGGATTAATAAAACAGATGTCTTTAATTAGCCTGACATTTTTTTACTGAACACATCAGAAGTTTGAACACATCACACTTATGACCGTGTGTTCCTTAAATCAATACATGTGTCAACAAATTATAAGATACATATATTGATCGATTTTTAAGATGTTCAGAAACAAAATAGACGAACACACACAGCCACTACTAATCACTTCTGTTGTGCAGGTATCCCGAGGCTCGAGCCTTCCAGCGTAAGATAATTTACCACTCCGGTCCCACCAACAGTGGCAAGACGTACCACGCCCTCGAACGCTTCCTCTCAGCCAAGTCTGGGGTCTACTGCGGCCCACTGCGACTGCTCGCAAACGAAGTCTTCAGCAAGAGTAACACAGCTGTAGGTGCAACAGGAGTAACACAGCTGTAGGTGCAACAGGAGCTGTTCATTTATAGAGTATTCTGTCGGGAAAGGGTAAAGTTACATGAGGTCAGTTATGTTTTATATTTATGACGTATCCAAATATGGGATTGTGGTTCAGTGGTTCGTGTACATGACCCATAAAATGCAACTCAACAAATGCGATTTATTGGTCATGTTTTATAGAATTCATGCGTAGTCTTTCTGAAAAAAGATTTAAAAGGTAGTATGCAGTATTGTGATTAAGAAAAAACATTGCCAGTTGATAGAAAAGACAATAAAGTATCATATGGTGAAACAAAATCAATCTCGTCAAATATCACTGTGATAGTGTTTATAGACTGTTTTTTATGTATAAAATCTATGTACAACTCAACAACTTTATACAAAAACATACACTGCAAATGTTGACATAAAATCAAACATGTTATCGTACAACCATAGAGGATTCTTCATGGGTGCTGCAAATATATTTTTGATGGCAAACATTTCAGGGCACACCGTGTGATCTAGTGACGGGAGAGGAGCGTCGGTACGTTGACCCAGAGAATGAGCCCTCTGGACACGTCGCGTGTACTGTGGAGATGACCAGTGTGACCACTCCATGTAAGGGACCAACTCAAATGTAGCCAAACATTTATTTATTACAGGGATTCTTTAAAAAACAAATTCTGTAATATGTTCTAGTTCTCAACGGATTTGTTTAATTTTTGTTTTATTTCGCAGCTAATATATGAATCTACATTTGTCTAAATGATGAAGTATATTTGTCCAAACGATCATTTTCAGGCAGCAGGATGAAATGGGTGTTTATTTTTTAGTTCAATTTCAAATGCCAATATCCCCATGATTTTCATTTGTTCTACATATATTATAATTTTATTATAATAAAGCAACTTTTTAGCGTTAAAATGATGCATCATTCATATTTTTATGACCAATATTAGCAAAGTTATGATTTTTATTGGAACAGTATGCCATAGAGGATTTTTCTTGGTCACCTCTGGGGTTAAGTCTCTTTTTTCACGTCCTTCAGCCAAAGCTGTTTCAGATTTTGCATACTCCATATTGCCTTAATATTGTTTGGAAATGTTTCTGGTTCCTAGGAAGGTTAAGTTTCCCTGTTGACTTTGTATTATCTGTTTGTGGCTGTGTCAGATGAAGTCGCAGTCATTGATGAGATTCAGATGATGAGGGATAAACAGAGAGGCTGGGCGTGGACCCGCGCCCTCCTGGGTGAGTGACACGCCCTCTACAGTGTCGACTGTTTCAGGGTGACCAGGAAGATGTTTTATCATACCTAACACCTTTATTGAGTATTTTTTGCACACTACAAAATTTCAGTATTTGTTCTCACTTGACAAATATAGGATATTGGTTACTTTAACAAATCATAGAATTTAAAGCATTATTTCTGCTGTTAGAAAACTAGAATAATGACTATATATTTTAAAGAAAGACTGATTATAAAGAGTTTTTCTCTCTTAAAAATTATAGAGTATCAAGTGTATTTTCTGACTGATATTTTGTTCAGTGTTATTTTCTCAGATAAGAAAGATAGAATGTTGAGTATTAGTGTCATTTGAAAGTAAATGTACCATCATAGATATAATTTTGATATAATGATGAGTTAATTTAAAAGTCCAATCTCAAGAAAATAAAAAAACATGTTAACCAGGACGTGAAATGTTTAATTATTTATTACCGTACTGTAATATTTAATTATTTATTACTGTATTATTTAATTATTTATTACCGTACTGTATTATTTAATTATTTATTACCGTACTGTAGTTTCGACTGTTGTAGATATTTGTAAACACAGTGTTATTATAACTAAACGTAACACATTTCTGTGGTTTTTGCCAGGTGTGTGTGCATATGAGGTCCACGTGTGTGGCGAGGGGTCATGTATTGACCTGGTCAAGGAGTTGGCTCTGGTCACTGGTGATGAGTTCGAAGTGCGCAAGTACAAGCGACTGACCCCACTCAAGGTGCTTAATGAGGCCATCGGTGAGTAGAAGTAGTTGTGAGTAGAAGTAGTTGTGAGTAGAAGTAGTTGTGAGTAGAAGTAGTTGTGAGTAGAAGTAGTTGTGAGTAGAAGTAGTTGTGAGTAGAAGTAGTTGTGAGTAGAAGTAGTTGTGAGTAGAAGTAGTTGTGAGTAGTAGTAGTTGTTGTGAGTAGAAGTAGTTGTGAGTAGAAGTAGTTGTGAGTAGAAGTAGTTGTGAGTAGTAGTAGTTGTGAGTAGAAGTAGTTGTGAGTAGAAGTAGTTGTGAGTAGAAGTAGTTGTGAGTAGAAGTAGTTGTGAGTAGAAGTAGTTGTGAGTAGAAGTAGTTGTGAGTAGAAGTAGTTGTGAGTAGAAGTAGTTGTGAGTAGAAGTAGTTGTGAGTAGAAGCAGTTGTGAGTAGAAGCAGTTGTGAGTAGAAGTAGTTGTGAGTAGAAGTAGTTGTGAGTAGTAGTAGTTGTGAGTAGAAGTAGTTGTGAGTAGAAGTAGTTGTGAGTAGAAGTAGTTGTGAGTAGAAGTAGTTGTGAGTAGAAGTAGTTGTGAGTAGAAGTAGTTGTGAGTAGAAGTAGTTGTGAGTAGAAGTAGTTGTGAGTAGAAGTAGTTGTGAGTAGAAGTAGTTGTGAGTAGAAGTAGTTGTGAGTAGTAGTAGTTGTGAGTAGAAGTAGTTGTGAGTAGAAGTAGTTGTGAGTAGAAGTAGTTGTGAGTAGAAGTAGTTGTGAGTAGAAGTAGTTGTGAGTAGAAGTAGTTGTGAGTAGTAGTAGTTGTGAGTAGAAGTAGTTGTGAGTAGTAGTAGTTGTGAGTAGTAGTCGTTGTGAGTAGTAGTAATGCATGGGGGGAAAGCAGAGTGGCTTGTCTTTGCACTCGAGATAAAGAAATTGTCCAGATGAAACCATGTTTATGTGAATGACATTTATAATGTAAAATATCGGGAGCACTTCACTGATCTTGCTTGTAGAAAAAAGGCAGTGAGTTTCTATAAAAAAGATAAGGTCTTATATAGCGTAGTATCTGTTCCTCAGGACTGCTGAAAGTGCTTTTACACTTTACTTCCCTGGCAGACCTGTTCAATCAGACATCGTCTCAACTTCTCTGGGAAGCATCCAGCCATATGCTACAATTAATGCGCGAAGGCTGCTCGTACACATATCCACCACTGGCTATAGCCAGATACTCATTTATGCAGCTGAGTGAACTGGAGCAATGTAGAGTGAAAAAACTTGCCCAAGGTTTTAACACCGCAGCACAGGATTCGAACCCGGGCCCTCTTAGGCGAGAGTCTGATGTATTGCCATCACAAACGAAAAAAGTTCTCTCGTGAAAATGACTGGAAAAATTGTGTACATCATACAAAATGAATGGCATATGTAATTGTTATTTTTGCTCGTCCATTTCGGTGTACATCCTCAACAGCTGTGAGGTGCACACGTTTGTTTTAATATAGTGTTTTAGCGTTATGTGTTTAATATCGTTTTGTAAACAATCAATACAAATGTTGTTATTTTTACACCTGCTTCAACTGTTGATAAAATAAAAAGGAGAAGATTACGCAACTCTTAAAACTCTATCTAGTTAAAATAATTACTTCCAGAGACATCTCCTTTCCTCCAACCCCGGCTGTTACAGGTTCGTTTGACCGGATACATCCCGGAGACTGCATCGTGTGTTTTGGTAAGAATGACATCTACCACGTCAGTCGCCAACTGGAGCGCCGCGGAGTCGAGGTCGCCGTCATCTACGGAACCCTGCCACCAGGTGCGCCACTGTCTGCTACTGCGCTCCACTTCTTTGTTTGATTTTGTTAAAAATAATTTCAATTGCAGTGCGGTTTTGTAGTTGAACACCATTTCCGGTAGTGCTTGTCATGATCATCAGCAGTGAATATATTTTCAGCCAGTAAGATTAAATTCTACCATTTGCTGGGGGGTATTTTTTTGCTCCGTTGTAATTATTGACGTTGTCTTGGTGTTTAAGTTAACAATAATTCAGATTTCAGTCATTCACGGATGACAGTTATGATCGTGAAGTACGCCATTTTGTATAAAATATAGAAAATACATCCACTCACAAAAAAAGCAAAATAATCTCAGTTATGTTTACTGTAGACATGTAATTACTGGTACATTTTATAGTATAGTAATTTATGAATATTTCATATGCAGCAAGTATCTGTAAATTATTAAGAAATATTTTATTAAAAAGTCGTTGAAAATATTTTCAATAATTTTGTTTTGTCAAACCGATCATTCGTATTTGGTTTACATATCTGACACAAAGTTGGATACACAAGGAATTAGTGCTACAGATGTATTGAAAAGTTTATTTATATTGAACCAGAGTTTATTTATTTATTTAATTATTTGCATTTATGCAACTCAAGTATGGCACATGATTTGGTCGCAACATAATCTCTAGATTTAATAGCAGATGTAATGGAAACATATATGCTTCCATTAATGTGGCCTTGAGAGGGTTAATTTGTGTTTATATGGTGGCACACATCCCTCACCAGAACACTTATTCATTCAGTGTGTCAATGGTACAGAACTAATCACTGAGTCATTCCCGTGAAAACCATTGCCAAAATGGTGAGAAATGAAATGCGATTACACACCAATGAAATTAACAGTAAACTGTGTTTGCAGGGACAAAAATCGCTCAGGCACAGAAGTTTAACGACCCGGATAATCCATGCAAAGTGTTGGTTGCTACTGACGCCATTGGCATGGGACTCAACCTGTGAGTTCTAGGTTTTGGTTTTTTCGTAGGTAGTAGGTAATGATAAACAGGGCTACTCTCACCAGTCGAACACTCTCACCAGTCAAACACACTCACCAGTCGAACACTCTCACCAGTCAAACACACTCACCAGTCGAACACTCTCAGCAGTCGAACACTCTCACCAGTCGAACACACTCACCAGTCGAACACTCTCACCATTCGAACACTCTCACCAGTCAAACACTCTCACCAGTCGAACACTCACCAGTCGTACACTGTCACCAGTCGAACACTCTCACCAGTCGAACACTCTCACCGGTCGAACACTCTCACCGGTCGAACACTTGAGGATATCGCTAGCAATTACCACAGAATGTGCGAAACAGTTACATTTGGGAACTACCAGGTATACAAACATTATGATTGACATCGATGCAAAATTAGGTTTTTGGAAGAATTTTTTTTTAAATATATAGCATGACATACTCACTGGAGTGTAATGGTCCCTGTAACTGTGATAATAAGTGTTACAGGTTTGGAATATTGATTTACTTTACACATTTTCTTCAGATATTTATAAACAATAGGCATGTTTTTATTTATGATAATAATTGTAAAACTGTATCCTTAAAACGCCTGTATCCTTAAAACGTTCAAGCTCAGAGGCGCAACAAACAAATTTATTTTGTCATACACGGGGACAGGCAAAAGTTGTCATTGGAGCATGGAACCGCAGAACATTTATGGTGGAACATGTATCTAGGGGGTAAAGTGCCAAGTGCCTGTATCACTCCTGGGGTTTGAATACTGCGCCGTATAAGTACTTACGTGTATCTTTATGTTTCCATAGCAACATAAAGCGAGTCGTGTTCTACTCCGTCGTCAAGCCAACTATTAATGAGAAGGGAGAGAAAGAAATAGACGTCATCCCCCCCTCGACGGCGCTCCAGATCGGAGGCCGGGCGGGGCGCTATGGCACCAAACACGAGGAGGGGGAGGTGACGACCTTCAAGAGCAACGACCTTCCTCTGCTGCGGAAGCTGCTCAGTACACCCATTGATCCTGTCGAGGTATGAATTCAACACTGGGTCCGTACGGGGGCCTTGAAAGTCTTGAAAAGCCTTGAATTTGATTGGACTAAATTCAAGGCCTTGAAATCCTTGAATTTTATAAAGTAGTCTTAAAAAGTCTTGAATTTAATTGTGGTCAATAAAATATTGTTTTGATTCAATTGTTGTGACAAATAACAGCCGGAAAAGGAAAAAGCCTATGCAAAACAATTTGCATATTGGGCAGTTAGCATTTCATTGTGGTCAGCGCCATTGTTTTCTTAGTCGAGTAAAAATGTTAACTTAATTTACTGCGTTTAAAAGTACATACATGTATGTTGTTAAAACAGTCTTGAATTTCTTTTTCAAATAGCCTTGAAAAGTCTTGAATAGCCTTGAATTTCAAATGTCCAGATATGTACGGACCCTGTCAACATTTCATTGTGCATGTTGTTCTCTAACCCTATTCACTTTTTACAATTTAGTTTTGATGATGTTAACAGTTATTCATGTTTACACATGTTGTGTGCTAATTGGCATGATTTCTGAAAGAGCGAATCTGAAAGTTTGCTCAGTGTGCATTTTACTGTGCGTTCAGGTGGTAGTTTTCATATTACCAAAAGCGAATATCACGTCTAATTATTGTGATTTTGTTACGGTTGATGCCCGTTGAGAGCTGTCGATCGCCATTTGTGCCATAGGCGAAACGGTTTTCTATTTGGCGAAAATAAATTAAAACTCTTCGCCAAATTGGCGAAACGTTATATCTGTCATTATTATTGATGTTATCAGCAATACATGACTGCATTATTCAACACCTGGCTGTGCTGAAGTTGCCTAAACGATCACACATTCAACTGACCCAAATAACCAGTCTGCATAACATGACCTGCTGGGTAAACAATAGGTCGCTAATCCCTCCACTTAGCCATGCTCACAGACAATAGGGGGGCTTAAATCAATCAAGAATTGTGTTTACTAGACAATGGGGACCTGCCTGATGGCACTAATTACAAGTTTGAGGCAAGTACAACGCTGTACCGGACAGGTTCCATATTATCGCTCAGTATCGCCGGCGCAGTCACATGGCATTGTCAATGATTAATCAATGTGCCATCTGGTAACTACCAGGTATTCAATAAAATACCAGGCACTTATGTACAAGTCGGACCCACCTCAATTTTGCCATTATAACTTTATTTTTGCCAACATTTGATATTTGATTTTGTTAATTCAATCAATTATAATCATCTTGCGCATATTTATGTTTTATAAACATCGCATCTTGGCATACTTTTGAGGTCGAAAAGACAGCGCGATTTGTGCCAGTCGCAAGCGCAGCGGTGCATGTGTTACTGCGCCATGCACATGGAATGTGCGATAAACAGTTTGTTTATGCCAACCGTGCTGTGTTTTCGACCTCAAAAGTATGCCAAGACGCGCTGTTTATAAAACATAAATATGCGCAAGATGATAATAATTGATTGAACTAACAAAATCAAGTATCATATATTGGCAAAATTACAGTTATAATGGCAAAATTGAGGTGGGTCCGACTTGTACATAAGTGCCAAATGCCAATCTAGATTGTAATTCATGTATGTTTGACAAGTTTCACCACCAGAAACATTACAGATAGAAAGATGCATGTCAAAAACGTGTTTTATCACATGTAGCCTGTGTCACCCAGGCCAGGATTACAGTCGGCCACAGTTTGTGAATTATTGTATTCAACTAATAATTTACTGAGCAGTCAAATTAAGTTTTAAGATAGGTAATAATTATTATCAATACACTGTTTGAATCACTGCGGGGCAGCAAGAGTAGAGTAGGTGGTTCTTAATTATTTTACCTTGTTATAAAAGTGTATCTTTCAATTTATGTTATACACACCTGTAATGTAATTTTTTTACATTAATAGTATGTGTTAGGTGCTGTTTCTTTATATTTTGCAAAATTCCCAACAGTTGTTCAGCTTTCATTTTATGGTTAAACAATGTCCTGTTAAATTATACTGGATGTTTGTTTGCATTATATATGTTTAGCTAAATATATAAATGTTTAGTTAATTAAAATAGGGCATTTTTGTGTGGATATTGTATAGAATTTTATATTATATTATGTCTTGTTTTGCATTTTTAAACCGGGTATAATAATAATAATATAATAATAATAACTTTATTGTCCAATTCATAGAATGGAAATACATTTTGCACTTTGGAGGTTGCATAAAAACACAATATTTAAATCACGTAGTAAACGCATGTACACAGTAAAATCAAGCATGTAAATATGTAAACGTCAGCTAAAAATATAAATATGATATATATTGGAATAAATAAATATACTAAAACAGTATGACAGTATTATAATAAGATAAATTAATTAATTAATTACTATGATAAAACAACATTGCAATGGCAGCGGTAGAGAATGTGATAGTTCAAGGACTATTTTTTGTGTGGCTGATTCAGAGACTTGATGGAGGATGGAATGAAGGATTTAAGGGCTCGCTGGGTTTTTACTGTAGGCATTCTGTACCTTCTTCCAGAGGGGAGAAGTTCGTAACAGTCGTGTAGGAAGTGGGTGGGGTCAGATAAGATTTTGGTTGCCATTTGCAGTGTTCTTAACTTATGCAATTGCTCCAGACTGGTATCGGGTGTACAGCACATAGCGATTTTGCAAGAAATGGTAATTAAATTGATCTAAAAAAAATGGCTAAAGAGATTCTCATTTGGCTAAACAAATTCCTGACCTTTAGCCAAATTGGCTAAACAGATTTTAGGCACAGCGCTAGCCTAGGAGAGGATATGTTTATAGCTTGTTTTCTAATGTTACATTTAAATTATAAAATGTTATAGGATTTTTGCAATTAATAATTATTATAGTAGTTCTCTATTTTATGTTCCTTGTGTTTACTACTTTCTAAACAAGGAGTTTAATACGTAATAACAGTGAGATTGATATGAAACATTTACTTGCATCTGAAATAATTAATAAATTAATTAATATAAAATGGCAAAGAACAGTTTAATTGAATACTGATTTGTATTAATAAATAGCTAATATTACAAACTAGAATGTATATAGTGGAACCTCACCATTGAGGTAATCCTTTGGACAGTGACAACTGTGGTCTTGGAAGAGAGGGGACCACATTAGCAGGACTCATTTCATATTGACTGTTTTGAAAATCGATAGGACTGTGTTACGGGTGACCTTAATTGCAAAGTGGGTGGACTACTGAGGTGGCTGTTTGACTTGCACAAGGCAAGTTGCACTAATATCAGACCCGGAAGTAATGGCGACAAATTTATTTAACTTATCAATATCAGTTGTTTGCAACATGTCATACCGATGATTTATATCGTAATTAGTCTTCACAAAATAGTCTCTTGTTTCAGCAAGCTGGAATACACCCTACAGCAGAACAGATAGAGCTGTTTGCCTACCACCTGCCCAAGGCCACTCTCTCTAACCTCATTGTGAGTACACACCAACAGTGATGTATGAGTAGAGGTATTCACAACTGCCAACTCTTACATGTGTAGCTTCCGTCTCGAGTCTTCTGTTGCTAACTCAAAATCTGACACATAATGACTAGATCAATAATTATTCACAATTTCAATGTCAGCTAAAATTGTGCTGACGTATAAGAAGTGCCAAGCGTTGTTTGAGACTTCTGTACCATCCTAAAGGGGTATTTGTGTGTGGTCAGGGTTCATGTGTTAATTGGCAAACTGTACCCTTCCTGAAAGAACAGATACTTATGTATTTATTTATTTAGTTAAAAAGATGTACTACTCAGATAACACAACGTAAGTTACTTTCACTAATGTATGCACTTAGACTATTGTTCAACGGTTATTAGATGGTAAACAAAAATGAATTTGATATGACTGCCTGTCAGATCAATACAACACTAAACATAATTGTAACATCATCAGACGATCACCTCCCTTTTGTAGTGATTTATTTTATTGGTCAGTTTAAAATAGTAATGGCATAAAACTAGACATAGGAAACCAAGATCAGTGCAGCTGGCAAACTTCTTGGCAAAACTGATGATGAGACATATACATAGTGTGGCACTGAGGCGCTAATTACAAGCAGGTAAATGTTGATGTATTTATTCTAACTTCTAAGGCACATGATGATGAAGTTGAACAGGGCTCGACTTTGCCACTGGCCCAATGCATATTTTTAACATTTCGGGCCACCAGTTAGAAAATTCTACTGACCCAATGGGCCAGTGGTTTCGATCCGAGTGACCACTGTCGATGTTTCCATAACCAGACCCTTCACAGAAAAATAGTACATTAGTCTATTTGTTAACGTTCCTGTGTTACATTTTGATTATAACTTATCACGCAATTTTGTCTGAAATGTAGTTCAGTGGAAGTTTGACAAAACAAATCGAGTGACTAGATGTGACACCATGTGTCATGCTGGGTAACATTGGGTTGCTACTGTCATCAAGTGTTTGTGACAATCACGACTTCTCTGCAGGACATATTTGTCACGTTGTCGGAGCTGGACAATGAGAAATATTTCATGTGTCACATCGACGACTTCAAGTTCCTGGCTGACATGATTGAGCACGTTCCCCTCCAACTGAGGGTGCGATACGTCTTCTGCTGCGCCCCAATCATGCGCAAACAACCCTTCATCTGCACCATGTTCCTCAAGGTATGTCCTGGGGCAGGGGTGGGGGTGGGGGTGGGGGAGGGGGAGGGGGGTGACACTGTGGACCACTCTCCCAGACACATCATCAAAGATCCAAAATCTGTCGACAATACTTTCAAACATGTTTTTTAAATTTGCAATTGTGAACATTTTTAAATTGCCAACCAAGAATATAAATCCATTAATCCATTGTGTCTGTTTAATAGTCGTTATGTACTAACTTCGTATCACACTAATAATGACTAATAATGAAAACTGCCATTTTTCGCGTAATACAACCTGTTTGGGGCAAACGTACACATGTGTTATGATTATGCGCATTTAGACAACTTGTCAGATATAAGTGCTTATCGAAACAACAACGTACAGCAATGTAAAATGCAAATCCCGTAAAATATTTTATTGTGTATTATTCTTGTGTCCAGTCCTCAATTGTCTCGCTTAGACCCCAATCAGCTCCAGTCGTGCGGAGTCATGCCATTTATCGTGACACACTTACGGGCCCTATTGATCCTCCGTAATTCCACATGTTCTAGTTTCTCCTCCCTGGTTCCTCTCCTTGCAGTTCGCCCGCCAGTGCAGCCGGGGGGAGCCAGTCACCCTGGACTGGCTGTGCAGACAACTTGGGTGGCCTTTCACCCCACCCCAGGTCATCAACGACCTTGTCCATCTCGAGAATGTCTTCGACGTCCTTGACCTGTACATGTGGCTCAGGTAGGATTCTGCTTGCAGCTGTAGGTAGTCAGCTACACTGGGTATAAACTCTACATAGTCAGTGGAAGATCATTGACTAAGTCACACTAATTCCCACTTACCTGGTACTCAGGCCTCGGGTGATTTCCTCAAACAGCCCAAACTTGGGCTAACGCAGTATACTCAGTAAAGAAATTGTTTAAGGAACAAGGAAGAATTAGACCACAAAAAGACCTGTTAGCGAACGAACAGTTTATCACTCTCACTGAAGATGATACGTGAACTGGAAAAAACCTTTAACGATCTACTTATTGTGTTGATGAGCTGTTAGTGTCATTTTTCCGTAATCATCTGAGGCCTTTCTTTTGGGTTGTTTGTGTTAAATATTCTTGAATATGTAGGCTTCTTGTGTTTGGGACTGTGTGTTCATGTTTTTCTGTTGGACTGTGTTTGTGGTGAATATTCTGAATGTTCTGACAGAGTTTGTGTGTCCACGTATATGTGTGTGTGTTATGGCCAGTGTGTTGATGTTCTGACAGAGTTTGTGTGTCCACATGTATGTGTGTGTTATGGCCAGTGTGTTGATGTTCTGACAGAGTTTGTGTGTCCACATGTATGTGTGTGTGTTATGGCCAGTGTGTTGATGTTCTGACAGAGTTTGTGTGTCCACATGTATGTGTGTGTTATGGCCAGTGTGTTGATGTTCTGACAGAGTTTGTGTGTCCACATGTATGTGTGTGTTATGGCCAGTGTGTTGATGTTCTGACAGAGTTTGTGTGTCCACGTGTATGGGTGTGTTATGGCCAGTGTGTTGATGTTCTGACCGAGTTTGTGTGTCCACATGTGTGTGTTGTCTTGCAGCTTCCCACAAAGTGCAAAATGTATTTCCATTCTATGAATTGGACAATAAAGTTATTATTATTATTACATGTATGTGTGTGTTATGGCCAGTGTGTTGATGTTCTCACATAGCTTGTGTCTCCACATGTATGGGTGTTGTCTTGCAGCTACCGATTCATGGACTTGTTCCCCGACGTCAACCACGTGCGAGACATGCAGACGGAGCTGGATGAGCTCATTCAAGTAAGTTCACTCACCCAGGGCTGCCTACCATTACGGATTTACCGTAATCACTACAGAAATTGCCCTCAGATTACGGTAGTACGGAAACTGCCTCTGTATTACGGAAATAAGCATATCAGACTTCAGACTAGTATACACATAAAAGAACTGCAACACTCAAGTTCATACCCAGTGGTCTGCCTAAGAAAATGTAATAATTCATTTGTTGCAATTGATCAGTAAATGAAGCCGGTGGCTGCTGTGGCAGGGGGCAAACTCAGACTAGAGGGAAAGAAACAATTCATCAATGTTTTAATGACGTGGGATTTAATTACAAACCCGACACATCCACCCGCGTGACCATTGCGGAAAAATATTTTGTCAAGTAGGCAGCCCTGCTCACCAAGTTCTCGTTGCCAGTCCTAGGATTACCCTGGAACGCTTCGGCCGACGAGCTTTTTCATTTCATTCGCAGGAGCCTCCCTTTCGGATTCGCTTCCATTGCATCTCACAACACAACACGTTTCTGTACATTTAGGAAGGACCTTAAAATGTTTTGGTTTAAATAGGCATTTTACTCAATTTTGTACATAATTTTGTGCATTGTGTTATTACCAAAATTTATACTTTTAATTTGTAGTTCTACAGAGGTTCTGTCTACACTGTGTTGTAGTGTAACTTTTACATACTTTTACATTCGTAACCTATTTTACTTTTACATGTAAGCACTACTGAATTTACTTTGTAAAGATATGTGGTGTTGAAATAAAATTGAATTGAATACAGTGTAATTATATGTATGTGTGCGCATGCATGCATGTGTGGCTGTGTGCATTCCTTACATCTTGTGTAGTGCAGTGTCCCACCCACATGTCTACACAAAGCACACTTCAGTTTATTCCCTGGTTCAATCAAACACCATCTTATCGTCTGTAGGAAATGGTCAGCCATGTTGCATTTTGTGTGTGAAAATTACTCATTCAATATAAATTTTTTTATTTAGTTAATTTTAAGGTATTTATTTATTTTACCATTTTTGAAAATATGACATGCATTAAAGTTAGAGAATATATATGTTTTGTTTTAATCTTTATATAATATATTTAATGGCATATATGTATGCATACATACATACATGGGATCATATCAAGAAAATATTGTGTGTATATATATATATAATATATTATATATATATATATACACACACATACATATATATATATATATATATATATATATATATATATATATATACACACATACATATATATATATATACACACACACATACATATATATAATGTAATGTACATCTTAGTTAAATTTCTGTTTTGTTTTAATCTTAATAAAATATATTTAATGGGACATATGATCCCATGCATTTTTAATCTCCTATCAATGAGCTGGCCCTGTATAACATATGCTGCTGTACAAGTCTTACTAACACTTCCGTCACCTGCCACAGGTGGGTGTGTACAACATCACGCGCCTCCTGCGTAACTCAGAGACGGCCATCTCCACCGGCACGCTGGACAGCGAGGACGACTTCGAGGTACGCAGACGCTCCCAGAAGGCCGAGCAAACCCACGACGATGACTTTGATGACACGGACGACGTCGCGGAGATCAAGTCGAGAAAGCACTCGCTCAGCGCCGAGTTCAAGAACGCCCGCCGATCACAGGCCATAGGCGGGTCAAAGGTCAACGGCGGAGGTCACCGCCTCGCTGACCAGCTGGTCAAGCAGGGGCTACTCACTCGGGACATGTTGGAACGACTGAGGGACGAACTGACGGAGGAGGGAAATGGGACGGGAGAGGGGAGGGATGGGAATAATAAAAACCCGGGATATATCCGGAGGAAATAACCAGGCTCAGGGACGGTTAAATAAATGGGAGTGTCCCTCGTGGGATGAAATAGGGGGAATGTGTCTAAGGAGCTGCGTTGAAATAATTCCATCTGGTGGCATCGTCTTCTGGTTTCCCAGGGTCCGTACGGGGCCTTGAAAGTCTTGAAAACCCTTGAATGTGATTGGACCAAATTCAAGGCCTTGAAATCCTTGAATTTTATAAAGTATTCTTGAAAAGTCTTGAATTTAATTGTGGTCAATAAAATAGTGTTTTGACTCAATTGTTGTGACGAATAATAGCCAGAAAAGGAAAGCCTATGCACAAAGAAAAATCATCTGCACATTGGGCAATCAACATTTCATTGTGGTCGGCGCCATTGTTTTCTTAGTTGAGTAAAAATTTTAATGTTAACTATATTTACTGCGCTGAAAAGTTCATATGTTAAAACAGTCTTGAATTTCTTTTTTAAATAGCCTAGAATAGCCTTGAATTTCAAATGTCCAGATGTGTACGGACCCTGGTTTCTCCTCTCAAGTGTCATCTATTCGTTCACAGGTTCCCATGGCGAATTTTGTTATTTTAATACGGGTTATGGGAATTACATACAACCTGCCTTGAAAATCATAGAGTGAGTATCCAGTTGTTATTACGTTTTTATGTAAACATTCGTCAGTCATTTAGTTATTATTTACATCATAAAATACTGTCTGTAAGTAAACCTATTGAAGATAAAAACCTGAAGACAAAACGCAGTAGCAAAACAAATACATTATAGTTATCCTCCCTAACGAATATGAGGACAGCATGGCATTTATTTTCATTGAACTCTTGAGTTCGTCAATTGCTTCAGTTTCTTTTAGATACATTTGGCCAGTACATACATTATAAAACATTGTTTATATGCTGTAATGTAATTTTACAATAAAACAAACAAAACTTCATGTTAACGAATTGTTTGCATTCAACTGAAAGATAGGTTATTGCAGCCATATATTGCGAAATCTTCACAATTTGACCGGATCATGATCAACAAAACACGTTTCAATGGATATTTATCTGGGGCAAGTTTAAGAGATGATGTCTTATCATATCAACATTGTTTTGTAGGCTGGTGGTTGTCATAAATGTCGGTATGCTGTTACTTGCCAAATCGCCAGCGTGTTTCTGTGCTAGGTGGTTGAATGTTATAATGTGTAAACCAACGTTGCAATCAGTGCACTGCATTTTGTTATCATTCCAGTTATATTGTCTGCTATCTTGATTGATGTGATGTATATACGAGTGCATTTATTTCTACTCGGTCTATTCTTGTTTTAATTTGTCTCGCCTTAGGTTAATTTCTTGCAAAAGATGATGTGTCTAACATTGACTATAAAACACTATCTTGTTTCTACAAGTGTTTTGGTGAAATTATTAGGCAAAATAATTATTTATTACTTCATGCTTTCACAACCAATGCTCAATGCATGATGATCTCTGGACTTTGCGACTTACGAAACGATCCCTGAATTCAGGCCACAAGTATTAACTTTGGACTTTAATTAATATACATAGTGTGGAACTTGGGAAACACCAGAGTATCCTCACAGTGATGAAACGATCGACGTTCATGTTTTTGTGCATTTTTATACATGATAAACCATTTATGTTCACACACTTTGGATTGAACCAACCTTCAAATTAATTAAATATTTTAAGTGTTTTTTTTTTGATTGAATGGTATCCAATTTGAAACATATTATACAAGCTGTCAGGGAGCTTTAAATCAATCGTTCGTAACTTTGCAACAAACTGTCATACACACTATACTGGTATCATTGCAAAATTGTGCACGTTTACATTGTACACACGCCATCAAAATGTGCCTCGATGTCTTAAACTTTGTCATGTGTCACGAATGTAAACTTGATAATACGTACTTTGGTTAATGGTATGTGAATTATGTTGCATTTGACACGGTAAACGCATGTAATTACAATATAACTGGGTTTTCAGATATGTTGAATTCATAGTATTAGTATGTGAAGGCACAATGTTTACAGTAGCCCAGAGACGTGTGGAACTGTGGAAAGTTGTGACTCTTTAACATGCAAGACAAGACAAGATGTAAAAAGCCGCTTGATGCTGATTCCTATGTGCTGGTCATAAAGCATACATATAGATATATATATATATATATATATATATATATATATATATATATATATATATATATATATATATATATACCATCATGCAAACTTGCCTGGATTTACCCCTAAAAGTGATGGTTGTTTGTAATGTATGTGATAAACAACACTAACTCGGTTGGTGTCGACCGTTCCCGTGCCGTGTCTTATTGGGACCATTAATCGTACGTCATTGCCCTTATTTGGTGTTCGGGCGTCGCTGTGATTCAGCCGCCATCTTGGTTACAAACAATTGCCGAATGAATCAGCGACGATTATTTTGATGAACGATGCTACATCTAAAGCCTGATGGTTTCTGGCGCGCACCAAAGCTGTTCCGTTGAACAAATAGTGGACTGTTTCCATTGTTTGATGAGCAGACTCGCTTTGTTGCAGTGTATAGTCTCTGCATTGGCTTCCTGGCCGATATCATACCATCTTTAAGATGTGTACCATTACTTACCAGGCACTTTCCTGTACGCAGCCATCGTATTTACATTGTTTACTCCTGTGAGAAAACCTGTTCAGCTTCGATCATCTAGTTCTTATTTTCCTAGTCAATACTATTATTGGGACTGGTGTTTTAGCTGCGGATGCGCCTACCTTTTGGAATAGGCTTCCTTCTAGCGTTAAATCTGTTGAAAATATTCCGCCGACATTTACAGACATACCTTTACAACCTTGCCTATCCAACGTAGCTCCCTAGTGTGTCAATAAATAGTCTGATAAGATATGGATTTGTTTATTGACTCTGAGATCGCTTAACAATTTTGTATTGATACCCTTAAAAGCTTAGTTTCTAGGTATTTTGGAGCAATAATAGTTGCGTAATTATTATTACAATCCAATAGTGCCGTTGGTATTGTGGTTGGCAAGATGTCATATATTCGCTGATCGTCCAAACGGAAATGTGTTATTTGTCAAAGATAATAAATAGGCGAACAAGACTCAATCTTACATACAACATCGCAGTTTGATCTGCAGACAGGACTTGGTCGCTGAAGTCGACATGAAGGGACGTAGGAAGGCTGACTGTTCGTGTGTGTATGTAACTATATCGCGACGGTATCGGGTGACCATTCATTCGGTTGTGAGTATTCTCTGGTAGTTCATATTTACTGGTTGACAACTGAGGTAGATCGACATCAGAAGGAAACATCAACTGGTATTCTCCGTAAGTGTTTCTGACGTTCGAGCAGCAGCGGCGACGCACATGCTTTATTCGCTCCGTTCTTTACGGCATTATACAGTCGGTTGAGGGTATTCCTTGCAAAATCCTACTTATCGTTTGACGACATAAATACACCAGCCTGTGAATGAAATGGCACGTGATGTTCTCTGTGGTTCCACCTGTGCGCCGACGGTTCTTCTTTTGTGTCGATTGACTGGTATCCGTCATCTTTTGGACTGGATTTACAGAAGTTAAACCGGTTAAGATGAAGGCAGATAATGGTGATCACCAAAGCCAGCTACAACGAGAGGATGACATGTTTAGTCAAACACAACACAACACATCAGTGCATTATCGCACGCACGCACTCACGCACGCACGCAATCTATCTCCCCCCTCTCGCTCACTCTCTTTCTATGTATATCTCTCACTCTCCTTCCATCACACTCCCCCTCCCTCCTCCCTCCCTCCCTCCCTCCCTCCCTCTCTCTCTCTCTCTCTCTCTCTCTCTCTCTCTCTCTCTACTTTGCGTTTGACAACATACATATATCAGCATCTGAATAACATGTCACGTGATCTCCTCAGTGGTTCTACCTGCTTGTCGACTGTTCTCTTTTTAATTCTTTGTCTTTGTCGATTGACTCATATCCTTCATCTTTTTTACCGGATTTAAAGATGTTAAACGGGTCAAGACTAAAGAGGATGGTGGCGAGCCACACCAGCTACAACAAGAGGAGGATAGTTTAGACAAAACAACATGAGACGCCAGTGCATATCACACACACACACATATATACACGCACACACACACATACATATATATACACACACACAGACACACACACATATATACACACACGCACATATATATACACACATATATACACGCACGCACACATATATACACACACGCACACAGACATACACACACACACATATATACACGCACGCACACATATATACACACACAGACATACACGCACACACACAGACATATATACACACACAGACATACACGCACACACACATATATACACACGCACAGACATACACACGCACGCACAGACATACACGCACGCACACATATATACACACACGTGCATGTATGTCTCGCTCGCTCGCTCTCTCTCTCTCTCTACATATACATATATATATATGCATATATATCTCTCGATATATACATATGTATATATATACATATATATCGTGTTCTTTCTCTCTCTCTGTATCTCTCGATACACGCACACACATACATATTATACAGGTGTATATATATCTTGCTTTATGTCTCAATATATGGATCTGTCTCTCTCTCTCTCTCTCTCTCTCTCTCTCTCTCTCTCTATATATATATATATATATATATATATATATATATATATATATATATTATCTCTCTCATGATTTTGTTG
>OZ024864.1:49902632-49905132 GCA_964017155.1 Oasisia sp. SBJ-2009 | reverse complement strand
CAGCCATGACGGTGTTTGGGTATTTTGGCTGATTAATGGTGTTTGGATAGTGGTGGCACCATCTGTTGGTTAAATAGGTGGTTGATTGGTGGTAATCAACCGTGGAGGGCGCTGTTGTTTTATTAGCTGTGCGGGAGCGGGATTTGGTTCGCGCGGGAAGGATTGGGACTTGAATTGCCGCTGTGAAAGCGTGCACACGTGTTTTCAAGTATGATAGAATGCCAGCTTGATTTTACCTGAAGAATTACCCAGTTATGTGCCTGTGATGTACATTGTATCCTGACGCCGATTGTGGGCAGGGTCTTCTTCTTCTGTGTAAATAAAGATTTGTGATACGGGAATCCAACGTTTCGCGTCCATCCTTGACAAATGGTGTCCGGAAGTGGGATCGCCCAGCAAAAAGAAATCAGAAGACCCTGCTGCACAGTCGTGTAGGTTATACAGACTACCAGTATGACGGACGAGGAAATTGCGGCGTTATTGGCAAAGTCCCATGCTGCGTTAGTGGCAGTGTTTATGGAGGCTCTACAGATCGATTGGGCCCCACCTGCTCCAACAGAGAGACCGGTGGTGGAGCGGTGCGAGGTTGTGAGACGAGAGGTTGCGATGTGTGAGGAGATGGTGGGAATGGAGTGTGAGGTGGTAGAGCGGTGCGAGGTGGTGCGACGAGAGGTTGCGACGTGTCAGGTGGTGGTGAGACCAGAGATGGCGACGTGTCAGGTGGTGGTGAGACCAGAGGTGGCGACGTGTCAGGTGGTGGTGAGACCAGAGGTGGCGACGTGTCGGGTGGTGGTGAGACCAGAGGTGGCGACGTGTCGGGTGGTGGTGAGACCAGATGTGGCGACGTGTCAGGTGGTGGTGAGACCAGATGTGGCGACGTGTCAGGTGGTGGTGAGACCAGAGGTGGCGACGTGTCAGATGGTGGTGAGTTTGGTGGGTGGCACTGGTGAGGGCAGCGAGTCGTTTGCTAGGGTGGTGAGTCTGGTGGGTGACACTGGTGAGGGCAGCGAGTCGTTTGCTAGGGTGGTGAGTCTGGTGGGTGACACTGGTGAGGGCAGCGAGTCGGTTGCTAGAGTGGTGAGTCTGGTGGGTGACACTGGTGAGGGTAGCGAGTCGGTTACTAGGGTGGTGAGTCTGGTGGGTGACACTGGTGAGGGCAGCGAGTCGGTTGCTAGAGTGGTGAGTCTGGTGGGTGACACTGGTGAGGGCAGCGAGTCGGTTGCTAGAGTGGTGAGTCTGGTGGGTGACACTGGTGAGGGCAGCGAGTCGGTTGCTAGAGTGGTGAGTCTGGTGGGTGACACTGGTGAGGGCAGCGAGTCGGTTGCTAGGGTGGTGAGTCTGGATGTAGAGGTGGAGAGATGCAGAAAACATCTGCACTGGCTGCGGCCACCTAATTTGGTTGGCATGGAGGCCAACGCTTACTGTTGGGGTACTGTGTATGCTAGGTCTCTGGCATTGTACGCTAGTATTTGTTTGGGGTAGCTTGCCTGCACGAGCGGGACGGGGGTGACCCACTACCAGGTCTGAGTGAGAGTAGCTTGCCTGCACGAGCGGGATGGGGGTGACCCACTACTTTTGACTGCAATGTGTTGCTTGTAAGGCATTGGTCCCAGGCTAAGGTAAATTGACACAATAATAGTTGTGGCAATGGGTGTCACCTCACTGAGGAGTGCTGGCTGAGATATGGTCATGGGGAATTATACTTCTATTTGCAGGTGGGGTGAGAATGGTTATGATGGTTATGATGTTTGCTCCATGTGGAGACGGGTCGCCCGCGTCATTTAGCATGTTTAATTTTGCTATGTTGTTAATTTTGGTTTAGACCTTATGTAATTTATATTCAATGCTATGAAAGTATAATGGTGTTTGCTCCAGGTGGAGACGGGGGTTGCCCGCACCAACCAGTGAGTGTAATCATGTGTACTGCTGTCTTTTTATTTTTACTGTGTCTATTGTGAGACCTTTGGTACACAAGTGTTTGGTAGTGGTGTAATCCGTGGGCGGATACAAACAAAACTGGGGCAGATGTCATGGACAGCCATGACGGTGTTTGGGTATTTTGGCTGATTAATGGTGTTTGGATAGTGGTGGCACCATCTGTTGGTTAAATAGGTGGTTGATTGGTGGTAATCAACCGTGGAGGGCGCTGTTGTTTTATTAGCTGTGCGGGAGCGGGATTTGGTTCGCGCGGGAAGGATTGGGTCTTGAATTGCCGCTGTGAAAGCGTGCACACGTGTTTTCAAGTATGATAGAATGCCAGCTTGATTTTACCTGAAGAATTACCCAGTTATGTGCCTGTGATGTACATTGTATCCTGACGCCGATTGTGGGCAGGGTCTTCTTCTTCTGTGTAAATAAAGATTTGTGATACGGGAATCCAACGTTTCGCGTCCATCCTTGACATTAATAAAGCATGGTGTATATACAGCTTGTAAGTCTAGTTGGCCTATGCAGTATTGTTTGCATCATTATAGTTCTTAGTATTAAATATTATATTTTA
>OZ024864.1:49832632-49895132 GCA_964017155.1 Oasisia sp. SBJ-2009 | reverse complement strand
TAAATATCGCGCTTTCCTCGTCGTCGTGTCACTACTGCCACAGTGAACTCCGGCAGGTGGCGCCTGGAAAGCGCGTTATCTACTTACACATTTTGATCGACTTCAGGCATTAATTATTACTATTTAATCACGTAACAAGTGCATACGCATAGTACAGGTGTAGTAGATAAACCATACGAAGTTTGGTCATCGTAGGTGAACATTGTGATGGTTTTTTCGAGGTGCGGGCCTAAACTGCAAAAGTACCGCGTAAATATGTGGGCGATAATACATGATTCACGATTTTTCGTTGATAAATAAAATTATTATAGCTATCTCTGCTTCGCGACAGAGTTATGTAGTACACGAGTTATAATGGATCACTCCATTTGTTGTGTATTTAATCATTCTAAGGATTTATCTGCTGATAAAATGGTAGTTGTCCGCGCGGGTGTTTAGCGTGACATCCGGCCTGCGTAATACCCGCCCTCGTGTCATAGACATAGCAACACTCTGGCGTCTGCTAACTACTGTATGGAGCAACTTAAGTCTTTTCAATATCAAATCAACTGTATAATTTTGTTTATTAGTTTAAATGCTAGATACTTCGTTTAGAGTAATCTAGATGAAAATCGTGTCTCGGTAATTAATAAAAAAATCTGGAATTTGGTTACAATGACTTGTTTGATCACAGGTATATATTTTTCTGAATATGTGTATGTATAAACGAATATATATATATATAACCTATGTACTGATATAACGATATTGATTAAATGCAATGCAGTATTGTAGTAAAAACATGAGTTTTATTAACTTATAAACAGTATGAAAGTAGATACAAATTGCTGTCAAAATCACCAAATGTAAAACATTTGTAGGACATACATACATGCATGGAACTCACTAGATATAAAACATGTGTACAGGTGTATATAAATGTATATAGAAAGATAAACCAGTTGCACCATCACATTCTAAATCTGTATATTATACTGTTAAAATTAGTAGATAGGCCTATGTGTACTTAACTAAACGTAAGCTGCCTTATACATATAATTAATACAGATGACTGCCTCAGTACGAATTGCACAATATACCCAAACAATTACTGACATTTATCATAACATCACGTCTTCTGCAGACTGCAGATATTGCACACAAAATATTTTTACAATTTTGTAAGTTTCTTTACACAGACAGCATTTAACATCACTCTGATCACAACATATTTTCTAAGGCATATTCTACACAGTGAGCAAAAAATAGTACATAAGTTGTGGAATATGCTTATATGACTAGACATTGCACAGAACTTGCTCTGCGTAAAATTGCCAATGTTAAAAACATATTTCCATAGAATTTCTGCAAAATACAATTGCGTAATGTTACAGTTAAACTCATGTACTAAGTGGACAATGTTCATGACTCAATACACCAGGGCTAACTAACCAACTAACCAATTACATGGCACTGCATTTAACACAGAACCACTGTCGTTTCTTTGTGGCTTTCCCACTGACAGTACATCTCAGGTGTACCCATGACAAACAAGCGTCGCAGTTGATGCTGGATTCATGGCTGTCATCAATGTCAGCTGTCAAATGCCCTCATTTAAGCGAACGACTTTTTTTTATAGTTTCTCGTCAATCAAAAATGTTCGTCAGGTGTATGAATGTTTTCTTATTTAAAATCAGTGCCTAAAACGAAGGTCGTCAGAACACTGAATAAAACAGCCAGGTAGTGTTGCTAAAATGATAAGTAGTGCCACTAGCCCCCTTTAGTCCCAGTAAATCCCGGGGGGGGGGGGGGCTAGTGGGACAGTTCTAGGGGCAGGGCTTTATGCAGGATAAAATTATTGCCAGTCACATGTTTTGGTGGACACATGGATGTTAACTGTTAAACCATTTTACAAACTTAAAAATGTGTCTGATGACCTGAAATAGACTACAAACTCACATGTGACACCATTTACACTCATTTCTAAGGCACAACTGACAATATCTATGGTTTTTGCTACTTAATTTTTTGCTCCTTCATTTATGTACCCGTCCACCCATATTTCTACCCGTCCACAATGGTTTTTCCCATCCAAAAAATGGGTGGACGGGTCTTTGCATAAAGCCATGGCTAGGGTACTAGACCATTCACAACTTGGACTGGCTTTCATATTTTTGGAGAAAAAGTATTTTGACATATAAGGTAATCTTGAAATAATCATGATTACATGCAAAAGTAATCAATTGTAATCACTTACATTTGTTTTATGAGTAATCATACTCGTAATCATTCTCTTGCATCTTCATAGTAATTGTACTCATAACTGATTACATTTGTATTATGATCAGTCTATCTTGGATTATTGCAGCGCAGCATTGTTTTGAGACAACGTCGAGAGCTCGTTCATCTGCTGAGCGATCCGCCCGTTGGCTGAGCGATGCACCCTTTGGCTGTGCGATGCGTCAATTGGCTGAGCGATGCGTCAATTGGCTGAGCGATGTGCCCGTTGGCTGAGCAGTTGGTGTGATCATGGTGTGATGAAGAACACAAGTTTTGCGAACAAGGACAATGAAGGGACAGTTGACAACAATTTACTCTGGCCGTGGAATTGTTCGACAGGTGACACCTGAAGGAGGGCCAGAAATAGGCCGAGAGACCAACAGGTAGGTGGATTAAGTTCCTTCAAGGATGGGACAAATATTCGATTCGTATTCGAAATTTCGAATATTCGAACGTTTTCCCACTATTAGATTCGATTAGAAAATTCGCTGCTGTCTATAAACGAATATCGCTTGAATATTTTCCTTCATGTTCTCTGCCACAAAATCGTTCCCGGGATGGGATGTAAATAATTTTATTTTGTAACCTAGTATGTGTATATGTACATCAGATATGTGATGATAAGTTTGGTGATTTTATTTTGTAACCTAGTATGTGTATATGTACATCAGATATGTGATAATAAGTTTGGCGACTATCAGAAGTCGTTTTCATGGTTAGGTCAGAAAGTAAACAAAAAGATCGATGCGTATGGCCACGATGCTGAGACTCTGGCACGGACTTGTGCCCGTGGCCACAGAATGACGCTGCACCCCAGCAAGACCTCTCGACACCGTTCAGTATTCTATTCGAATCTGAAGCCACTGAATATACGTATTCGATTCGATATTGATTCGTATTAAAATTTCGAGGATATTCGATTTGATATTCGAATCGAATGAAATTCCAGATTCATCCCATCCTTAGTCAGTGCACCATTACGTTTTGTACAATTCACCGTTCAGTTATGTAGTTTACCACTCTGTGTGGTGCAGTTCACCACTTTGAGGTCATTCCATTCAGTACTGTAGGTTGGCCATCTTGCGTTCATCTTTCTGCGTGAACATGGTGTTCGTCAGTATCAGTTTGAACTCAGAGCACAGAGCCAGTAGAAGCTCGCCTTTGGAGTTGCATTTCCCATGTTTGCACATGACCAAGGGCCACTTGTCATTTTCTCTTCCTATCCTCACATGGAAGTCTCCTATCAGCAGTAGCTTATGTGTACGAGGGATGCCACTGAGCACACTTGCCAGCTGGTTGTAGAAGGCCTCCTTGTTTTCATCTGGGTTTGTCATTGTTGGAGCGTACACGCTGATAATTGTAGCAAAGTTGTCCTTGCTCAGAGGTAGACTCATCGTCATGATTCTGTCACTTACTGGCAGTTGCATTTCTGTCAGCTTTGTGACGATATCATTTTTGATAGCAAAACCCACTCCGGCCTCCCTTCTTTCTCCATTGGGTTTGCCATTCCAGAAAAAAATATTCCAATAGTGAAACCATAACAATCGAACAGTACAGTGATGTACACTGTACGACCAGCAGCGTTCATCACAAGAAGCATCACTGCGACTTGATAAAGTCTGTGATAGTCTTCTGCTCTGCCAGTGCAGTCTGCTTGATGCAGTGCCTCTGCAGCAAGTCCTGCACTGTCAACGCTGCTTCCAGTAGATGTGCATCGCTCGCACCCAGAGGAAATCCAACGGTGACCACACCCGAAACTGGACCGGTTAGAATACGTCAAATTGTAATCACAAAAACTACTAATTTTAACGGTCAATTTGTGCACTAGGTAAATAACTAAATGGACATTAATTTATAAATGTAATTATTGTAATCCAAAGGCAAAGGACAGAACTGGCAACTTCCTACCCTGCATTCTTTGTCTTTGAAATTGGCGCGTAATTCAGCCGTAAATAATTAACACTTGAAAACCGGCAGGTTTCTCCTGGCTAATTGTCACGAAACATACACGAATATTTCACAGCAGATTCGTAATTCACGAAAGACAATGAGGTGCGTGACACTTACTTGTGCAGCACAGGACGCAATGATTTGCTCCGACGGCCGGCGTCACGACTCAGTGGTTATTGCTAAGGAATGGTATTTATATGGTGCGGACTAATTGTTAGTGTGTAATGTGGTCTTACTGTGCAGATGTATTGTGAGGCGTATATCTGGACTATTTTGCATGTGTGCTCCGCACTACACCTGCACTGTAGAACAATATGTCTAGACATTGGCAATGCCTTTGTTTGGCTAAACAAATTAGGCTACACTCAACCAGTTTTTTAACCCTCTTTATATTCCTCGGGTGAAAACGAAAAACCTCCGGCCTATCCTCCTTAGCCTCCTAGCTTCTTCATCCAACCATTGATGACTCACGCATTGTTTTACGATTACGAGTTTGCTTACTCCCTTGGTTTTGTCGCGCCACTGAGCTTGATGTTCGAAGATATCGGTGCAAAAGAAGTCATTATTATTATTATTATTATAAAGCTAGATTTAAATTGTACAACTTTCTATATGTCGAAGCTATAGAACTGTACCAGTGTTCTATTCCCAGTCACCGCGGCCTCCCTGTCACCACGGCCTCCCTGTCACCACGGCCTCCCTGTCACCGCGGCCTCCCTGTCACCGCGGCCTCCCTGTCACCACGGCCTCCCTGTCACCACGGCCTCCCTGTCACCACGGCCTCCCTGTCACTGCGGCCTCCCTGTCACCACGGCCTCCCGGTCACCGCGGCCTCCCGGTCACCACGGCCTCCCTGTCACCGCGGCCTCCCTGTCACCGCGGCCTCCCTGTCACCACGGCCTCCCGGTCACCGCGGCCTCCCTGTCACCGCGGCCTCCCTGTCACCGCGGCCTCCCTGTCACCGCGGCCTCCCTGTCACCACGGCCTCCCTGTCACCACGGCCTCCCGGTCACCGCGGCCTCCCGGTCACCGCGGCCTCCCGGTCACCGCGGCCTCCCTGTCACCGCGGCCTCCCTGTCACCGCGGCCTCCCTGTCACCGCGGCCTCCTTGTCACCGCGGCCTCCCTGTCACCACGGCCTCCCAGTCACCACGGCCTCCCTGTCACCGCGGCCTCCCTGTCACCGCGGCCTCCCTGTCACCGCGGCCTCCCTGTCACCGCGGCCTCCCGGTCACCGCCAGCAGTTTCTGTTGTCAGGGTCGCGTCATCCATGGCTAACTACAGAAACTAACGCACTAAATATTAAATATATAAACTGCGAGAATGAAATAAAATACTTGATATATTTATTATACATAGCGATGTTTGTGTCGGACTCAGTCACTGTGTGAATCTTGCCCCTCGGTTGTTGCTCTTGCCCGACATCTTTGCCGGCCCCGCCATCTCTTCCTGCATGAATCCACACCATGTGAAGCACTTTGCGATCATGGATGGCGAAACACTACACCAAGCCGACCACAGCCAACCCCTTAATCACCATCAAGCGATTAGGAAGGATGTTGGATGCTGAGAATTGTGATTCATCTCCGCTTTCTCCTAAAACACAGTTGAACAAGTATTAAGTTTGTGCATGAAAAGGGTAAATAGCTGAGGAAGTAAAACAATACACATGTGGCATATAATTCACTGAGCACACTTGCCAGCTGGACATAGAAGGCCTCCTTGTTTTCAGCTGGGTTTGTCATTGTTGGAGCGTACACGCTGATAATTGTAGCAAAGTTGTCCTTGCTCAGGGGTAGTCTCATCGTCATGATTCTGTCACTTAGAGGATCTCCACGGTTACATTTAATAATCATATTTATGGTTATGTTTGTATGTTGTTGTTGTTGTGACCGAAGTAAAATTCAATTCAATTAATGGCCGTGGCGTTTCTGTCAGCTTTGTGACGATATCATTTTTGATAGCAAAACCCACTCCGGCCTCCCTTCTTTCTCCATTGGGTTTGCCACATATTATACACATGTGGCATATAATTCATAATATTTATATATAATATATTGAGTAATGGCTAAATACGCACCTATGACTAATATTGCATCAGTTAATCATGATAAACATGTGGGAACGACAGCACTATAAATTCAATTTTACCATCTAAATGAGCTCATTAAATAATGTTTCCATAACTTAAGCTTACACATTACAACATATGATAACTGTAATGGTGTTATTAAAATAATATTGAAATGTTTACGAATTACAAAAAGATTAACCGTTGGCGTTGTACTGTAATCTTGTCCCAGTAAAATCTACGAACTGCGAGTGTGACCAAAAGACAACGATCTAAGTATAATTTAAAATGAAACACACCTGTATCATTCTGCCACTGACGTGCAGTTCCTTCGATCTTGACATGGCACTGTCGACAGTCCGTATTGTTCACTCACCGCACCACAGAAACTCGACCGGATCGGCCCGTTTAATGTACACACAGGCAGCACTGAGCTCATCGAACAATGCCGCCGAATTCCCGTCGTTTGTTCTAGAATCGAGCCACGCCTCTAAAATGAGGTACGTGTTGCTGACGGCATCGTCAGAGTCTCACGTGATGTCTCGGACAGTAGAACCTTTCATCTTCAACGACTGCCATACCAAAGTGTTCAGGTCCTCATAAAATATATTGTTTTTCGGCGCTTCAAATATTTCAAGTTGCAACGACCGCCCAATGCCCACTCCCGCTCAATTTCCGCTCGTTCTTGGCGAACTCGTGCGATCTGTGATTTCCCACAGCCACACATAATCGCCACAGATCTACACGATTGGCCATTGTCCAACCTCTTTAAAACATCCATACCTTGCTCCAAACGATCCATGATCTTATGTTTGTTTTTACGACCACAAGCAGTTCCCATTTTCCACATGTGTCTTGTATATTGTAGTTGCCCTGGGAAGTAACTGGCAGCTTGGTCAAAGTTGTCGGACGAGAAGTTGTAATTACTGGTATATTCCGTTGCTTGTGGGCACAGCACGGCACCCCCGGTGGGTGGGTCTGTGGAGTGCCACCCCTGGTCTGTGGAGTGCCACCATGTGAATCAACTTGTTGATAGATGATAAGCCGTATCTTGTGCAAAATCTAGTCGAAGAGGTCTGACAGTTTCTGGTGGTTCTCCTGCAAATGTCACTTCTTTCCTTAGACTCGGTTCCTCCTGTCACCTAGGGTGTGATTATCAAGTCGTATATAAGAAACATCATAATCGAAAAACATAGTATAGATCTCAGTTTAATAACATATAAATCACTCAGTGATGTCACAACACATAATGTCCGATAAGGCCTCGTGATAACTCCCTTCACGTGCCTTATAATGGGTCCATAAGCCAACATTTCGTCACCACACATATTAGTTCAATGACTTAGTTCAACATATACAGTGCATTATCTGTCCAATCAACAGCTCCGGTGTCATTTGCTGCAGTATCACCATTTCATGGAGCATCAACATCTTGCACAAGAAGCGTTGCATTGGCAGCAGTAACTGAATGCAACGATTCCTTTGCATTTGAGGTGCAGAGGGACATGCATCGCTCGAGGAGATGTTTTGGCACCCAATGAAACGTCATCATACAATGTACACATTGAAAGATGATTTAGCTCAAACGCCTGACATCCTGCAACGCTTCCTTTACGTGGCCATCTGACTGAGGAGTGGAGGTGGACTCTCAACTGCTACGCCGTGAAGATAGCAAGACAATCTTCAAAATCTAGTCGAACAGGTCTGGCAGTGTCTGGTGGTTCTCCTGCAAATGTCACTTCTTTCCTTAGACTCGGTTCCTCCTGTCAACTAGGGTGTGATTATCAAGTCGTATATAAGAAACATCATAACCAAAAAACATGGCATAGATCTCAGTTTAATAACATAAAAATCACTCAGTGATGTCACAACACATAATGTCCGATAAGGCCTCGTGATAACTCCCTTCACCTGCCTTATAATGGGTCCATAACCCAACATTTCGTCACCACACATATTAGTAAGTTCAATGACTTAGTTCAACATATACAGTGCAGTACACAGTGCATTATCTGTCCAATCAACAGCTCCGGTGTTATTAGCTGCAGTATCACCATTTCATGGAGCATCAACATCTTGCACAAGAAGCGATGCACTGGCAGCAGTAACTGAATGCAACGATTCCTTTGCATTTGAGGTGTGGAGGGTCATGCATCGCTCGAGAAGGTCAGCGTTGGTGAGGTGGTCGAAGAGCGCCACAACCTCTCTGCTGCATCTCTCAGAAGGGGTGGATCACTGCTTCTTCTTCTGCTCAGGATCCACCCCCTCGGCTGTGACTTGGCTGAAAGAAGTGCCAATCCTGATCTCAGTGAGCATGGCGAGGGTCTTCGGGCGTTGACACACTACACTGTGAAACAGTATTGCCCAGATTGCGTGTTTTGTTGCCTCGACATCTGGCGCGTTCTTCACGGTGGCATTCCGGTAATACTGGACCCACCGCTTCATCCGGGTGGCCGTCAACTTCCCTTACCACTCAGGCTGCTTGTTGATGATGTTGTGACTGTCTTCTTGGCATGTACAATGTTGTCCAGACCCTTGTACTTCCGCTTGCTCAAGTGGTTGATGCACTCTTGTTTCTCTACAACCACATGAGCACCATATGGCTGCAGAGAGTCCATGCAGTACTTGGATCTGATGGTGTCGTCGATGACAAGTCCTGTCAGCACTTCAATGACAAACCCAACACCAAACAAGGAATGGAACCCTCTGATTCTCGCTTGTTGGAATCTGTGACGATGAGAACTCACCGGACAACGTCGGGTTGCAGCAGTCGCAACTCAGATGGAGATGGATGGCATATCCACTTGCATCTGTTATCATCACACGCAATGTCTTCTGACCACACCGTCGACAAGCAAGTGGCGTCAGCAGGTCATTCAGCTTGTCCGTGGACATGAAACAACATTTATCATCATGCTTATTTGTATTTCTAAACAGATGTTTTGGCACCCAATGAAACGTCATCATACAATGTACACATTGAAAGATGATTTAGCTCAAACGCCTGACATCCTGCAACGCTTCCTTTACGTGGCCATCTGACGGAGGAGTGGAGGTGGACTCTCAACTGCTACGCCGTGAAGATAGCAAGACAATCTTCCGGCGACTAGCTGACGTGGACTGCAGATCAGTCACAGACACTCGAGTTGGAACCTCCTCAACTGGAACTGAAACAGTGAAAGCAGACCATTATAAAATGCACTTACACTTGTATAGAGCTACTTATTGCATTTACCTCTGATTATTTACACTAAATGAATAACCAATGAAAAGGTATTCTTCAATTTCAGTGCATAATCCTACTCTGGACCATTGTTGAACTGTTGTGATTATGATTATGCAATGTGGATGACGTTGGTGATTAAAATGTATAACATGGATGTGGTGCAATCAGTGATGTCACAACACAACGTCCAATAAGGCCTTGTGTTAACTCACTTCACTTACCTTATAATGGGTCCATAACCCAACATTTCGTCACCACACATATTAGTAAGTTCAATGACTTAGTTCAACATATACAGTGCAGTACACAGTGCATTATCTGTCCAATCAATAGCTCCGGTGTCAATTGGTGCATTTTCTGTCCAATCAACAGCCCCAGTGTCAGTTGGTGCATTATCTGTCCAATCAACAGCTCCTTTATCAATTGGTGCATTATCTGTCCAATCAACAGCTCCTTTATCAATTGGTGCATTATCTGTCCAATCCAACAGCTCCGGTGTCAGTTGGTGCATTATCTGTCCAATCAACAGCTCCGGTGTCAGTTGGTGCTGTGTCTGTACAATCAACAGCTCCAGTGTCATCTGTTGCAGTTTCACCATTTCATGGAGCATCAACATCTTGCACAAGAAGTGAAGGGAAAATCTCTTTAGCAATTCAGCATGTGACATTAACCAGCATGTGACATTAACCATGCAGTTTTTTTAATTGAACTGGAACTTATTTGACATATAAAATACAACAGACACAGAACATGAAATGCATGTTGTCCCTCTTGAAGCGTGGATGAAGCTTCGATCCTAGCCAAGTTCGTTGTTGCTTTTGCATACAACTGTGTCATTGTTACGATGGCTTCTTCATCTTCTAGTTGAAGCAACTGGACGCTCTTTAAAATTACATAATCATTTCGAGCTCTAGAAGATGTACATAACAATAATTTGATTAATAACAAGATAATAATAATGCTTAGTAATATGATTAGTACTCTATGAAAAGAGTAATACTAATCATATTACTATGTAAACAGTTAATTACTATGAATAATCAGGTTTAATAAAGGTTTGTGTGAGAAATGATACAATTATGAATTAATATTCTTCATCGAGCAAGAATAGCAGAGAGTAGGAGTACAGAGAGTAGGAGTACAGAGAGTAGGAGTACAACGAGCAGGAGTACAGAGAGTAGGAGTACAACGAGCAGGAGTACAGAGAGTAGGAGTACAACGAGCAGGAGTACAGAGAGTAGGAGTACAACGAGCAGGAGTACAACGAGCAGGAGTACAACGAGCAGGAGTACAACGAGCAGGAGTACAACGAGCAGGAGTACAGAGAGGAGGAGTACAGAGAGCAGGAGTACAGAGTGGGGAATTTCTCCTCAGACAGGCTTGGGCACTTCTCCGAAGGGGCAGAGCGAATGCTAGCCTGTATCGCTGTCAGCGGATCGGTTGCCAGGGATTTCACTCCCTTTGGTTACAGATATGTTTACCGTTAGCGTACTCGATTAAATTGCGAATTAAATGACTATTGTCTTGAATGGACCTACCCGGTATGGAGCAGGTCTGGTTGGGGTGGACAATGTCTCCTATTACCGTTCTCAGCCTAAGGGTGAGCACTTTAAAAATAATTTTGTAGTCCACATTTAAAAGAGATATAGGGCACCAGTTTTTAAGCGTTTCCGCGTTGTCGGGGTCCTTGCAAATTAATCCCTGTTGCTGTGAAGGGATAGGATCCCTTCGCTGTAACTGCAATTAATTAAACAGACAAAGGATTTCCCAATATACTTAAAGGCGAATTCATAAAACTCCTTAGGGAGTCCGTCTAACCCGGGCGTTTTGGAGTTTGCCATTTGTTTGAGTGCTTTAACGCACTCTTCTAGGGTAATCGGGCCTTCACAAATGTTGGCCGATTCCTCGTTTATTGCTGGTAAGGACGATCCACTTGCTCATGTGGCCATCATTGAGGTCAGCGTTGTCCACCACCACTGACGCGTCAATGACCTAGCAATTACTGGCCTTAGTATTTTGTAGCCAGTTCGCTCGCGATGCTCTGTAGCCAAGTGTCGCACACGCAACAAGTACAGTTGATTTTCCAGGATCTGCTTCCTCTATCCGGGATCTGAGGGCTGCCCCCCCTCACAGGGATCACCGGAGCGCACAAGACTGACCAGCCGCGGTGCTCCAAGTCACGGAGCAACTTATCAAGGACCGCATCGTGCCTTTTGATTCTATGCCCCCATGTTCTGTGTATGGTCCTTTGTCTAGACTGGCTGAGTCACATTACACACACCCGTGTATGGTCCTTTGTCTAGACTGGCTGAGTCACATTACACACACCCGTGTATGGTCCTTTGTCTAGACTGGCTGAGTCACATTACACACATCCGTGTATGGTCCTTTGTCTAGACTGGCTGAGTCACATTACACACACCAGTGTATGCTACTGTTATAACTGATAATCATTAAACAAAAAAAGAAACAAACAGTTCACAAACACAGTCAGTTGAACAAGATACATACAATACACTGGGTCAGAATGTAAAATAAAATGGCATGCTAATATACTGGTCACATGACTGCTGTTGAGAACATCAAAGCTAACCTGCCTACACATCCATCATATTGTACACACTAACCCCTCCTGTCATGCTAAGTCCAACACAATGTGCAGTGCTAAATTCACCAAACCCATTCGGCTACACTACACGCCAAGAGTTTTAGGTATGCTCTTGAAATACCCAACTGGTGGAACATGGTGACATCACCCCCGCCAGTTAAACACAAGGATGACATCACCCCCGACAGTTAAACACAAGGGTGACATCACCCCCGCCAGTTTTTGAATTGAATTGAACTTTATTTCGGTCACAACAACAACAACATACAAACATAAGCATAAACATGATTATAAAATGTAACCGTGGAGATCCTCTAGAAACCCCCGGGGGCTTATATCGAGGACCACCAAGAACATAAAACTTTATGGACATTATTATAAAAGTAAACTAAACATATACAAATAAATAAATATCATTATCATGAATGATAATATTAGAATACTACAACTACTAATATTACTATTACTAAGTACTTAAATAAGTCTAAAAATAAATACAAGTAATGATAAATAATAAAATAATACTATAACTACGTTACATAATCCTTATATATGCCTAAGATACATATCCCATCAGTAATAACTCCTTTAGCTTACCTTTAAATTGTTTTATTGTTCTAAGCTTTCTTATATGTTGAGGTAGTGTATTCCAGAAGACTGGACCAGAATAATTTATTGTAAACTTTCTGTTGTTTGTTCTTATGTTTTGAATGTAAAACCCATTAAAATTTCTAAGATTATGGTTATGAATGTTTTCTGTTAGTTTAAGCATAGAAGTCAAGTTGTCTGGGAGTTGATCATTTACGGATTTATACATAAAAATCCCTAATTGATGTTTATATATATCACTTAACTTTAACAGTTTTAATTTTGAAAATAATGGATCTGTATGTGATGTATATTGTGATTTCGTAATTATCCTTATTGCTCTCTTCTGTAATATCTTTATTTTTTTTAAATGAATTGTGTATGTATTTGACCACAACAGGACACAATATTGCAGATGAGGTAATATTAATGAATAGTATAAAGTCTTCATGGTGTACAATGGGAGAAAATATTTTAATTTATTTAGCATTCCTACATTTCGTGCAATTTTTTTGGCTAAATTATTAATATGGATTTTCCAGCTCAAATGTTCATCTATGTATATTCCTAGAAATGTTGTAAACTTGACTTGTTTTATTTTGTTACCATTTATTATTATTTCAGCATTGTCTGTGTTAGAAATTTTCCCTTTTGGTGTGAATATTATGAAATTTGATTTTTTAACATTTAATGTTAGTTTATTAGTATTAAACCAAATTGCAATTTTTTGTAGTTCAATATTCACTTCTTCTATGAGAGTGTGGAAATGTGTGTGTGCATGGAACAAACTAGTATCATCTGCAAACAGTATAGGCTTAAGAATGTTTGATACATTTACAATATCATTTATATATATGATAAAAAGTAATGGGCCTGATATGGATCCCTGGGGAACACCACAAGTTATCTTCATGTATTCAGATTCTGTGTTATTATACAACACATATTGTGCTCTATCGCTAAGGTAACACAAGGGTGACATCACCCCCGCCAGTTAAGCACAAGGGTGACATCACCCCCGCCAGTTAAACACAAGGGTGACATCACCCCGCCAGTTAAGCACGAGGGCGACATAATTCCTGCCAGTAAAACACGAGGGCGACATAATTCCTGCCAGTAAAACACGAGGGCGACTTCACCCCTGCCAGTTAAACACAAGGGTGACATCACCCCTGCCAGTTAAACACAAGGGTGACATCACCCCTGCCAGTTAAACACGAGGGTGACATCACCCCCGCCAGTTAAGAACGAGGGCGACATAATTCCTTCCAGTAAAACACGAGGGCGACATAATTCCCGCCAGTAAAACACGAGGGCGACTTCACCCTTGCCAGTTAAACACAAGGGTGACATCACCCCTGCCAGTTAAACACGAGGGTGACATCACCCCCGCCAGTTAAGCACGAGGGTGCCATCACCCCCGCCAGTTAAGCACGAGGGCGACATCATTCCCGCCAGTAAAACACAAGGGCGACATCATTCCCGCCAGTAAAACTCGAGGGCGACATCATTCCCGCCAGTGAAACACAAGGGCAACATCATTCCCGCCAGTAAAACACGAGGGCGACATCATTCCCGCCAGTAAAACACAAGGGTGACATCACCCCCGCCAGTTAAACACAAGGGCGACATCACCCCCGCCAGTAAAACACGAGGGCGACATCATTCCCGCCAGTAAATCACGAGGGCACCGAATTGAATGGCACCTGATGTGACTGAGGATGGTCAGTTGGTCTGGCACCAGTCAGGCACAGCCGGGGTGTCGTACTTGGTCCACTTGCTCATGGTGCAGGAATAGGTGGTTCATGTACAAGTCCCACGTGATTAACGTACGTGGCGTTATCCCTTTCAATTCGCCTACTAACTGGACAGTCTACAACTGGTAATATGTTTTTGCCTAACCACGGGCGCACATCTCTACAATGAAGCGCTGTCCAATTGGTGTAAACATATTGTCTTGTATAGTCTTACTGAGGTTTCTGAAGGGCAGGGCTTTATGCAGGATCAAATTATTGCCAGTCACATGTTTTGGTTTGCCAGTCACATGTTTTGGTGGACTCGTTGATGTTAACTGTTAAGCTAGTTTATAAACTTTCAAATTGTGCCTGATGACCTGAAATGGGCTACAAACACACTTATGACACCATTTACACTCACTTTCAAGGCATAACTAACAATATCTATGGTTTTGGAAGACCTTTTTTTTTTGCTCCTTCATTTTTTTGCCCGTCCACAACCCGTCCTCCATATTTCTACCCGTCCATATTCGTTTTTACCCGTCCAAATGACGGGTGGACGGGTCTCTAGATAAAGCTATGCTGAAGGGATTGCTTTCTTAACAGCTGTTAAAACGGACGGACATGTTCTATGGTATTCCTGTGTGTCCTTGGCCATGTTTCCATGAGGTAATGGCACATACACATTTTCACTGCCCATGTAGTGAATCAACCACAACCGGGCTTGTCTACTAAGCTGCAGACATGCCTGACAAACTCTTATGACACTTTCTGCGAATCTGAAAAGATAGAAAAATATAGTTTGCGTAGCTTTGAAGTCTTCTTCGGTAAGTTGTGACATCCACGACGTGTCCACCTGTACTGGTCACCCGTCCAGTCATTCTGCTGCTCACAGTCATCACCATCCCAGTACACATATACTTCCCCGCCTCGGGGTTACCTTACCTTACCTTAGGACGGTTCTGATCGTAGGATTCTGTGTTCCTCTATGAACAGCTCTTCGTTTTCATTATCTATTAATATTAAATCGCGTGTTCCGGTTCTATTGTTAGTAATTCTTAACGGTGCTTCGAAGTCATATACAATATCCTGGTTATACCAAAATTTGTCTAGTGTTTTAAATGAATTTAGAGATTTTGCTGTTACCACTGTGTCATATTCCATGGTTCGGTAATTCGAATTGGAAATACATTTTTTCTTAAGTTTAGTTTTTCTCTTTGTGTGAATAGTTTTAGAGAATGTCTCCTGTTTCCTGTTCTTTGTGATATCTCATTGTTTTTCAACAGATGTGGTACAGATTCGTGGTCATAAATGTTGTTTATTATTTTATAGACTTCTATCATGTCTCCTGTTTCACAGGTGGAACTCGACTAGCTGTATGAAGACAATTAGGATTATTACCAAACTTGCCTAAAATCTGCAAAGCTTCAGTAGTTGTAAATGGCTTATTCCTGGTTGACAATGGTGCAGGTCTACCTGAATTGGGAAGAAATGGTTGGATCCACCTACAATATGAACAGCCAGCCTTACTCAGGAAATGTGTCGGAAAGGCATGGGGCACAAATTGTAAAAGAGGAAAACAGTTTATCAACCTGTCGATACACTCATTGAACTCAGCAGCTGTCCGATTGCAGTTGAACAGGACGCTGTCCTGGGTGGGAGTATCTGCCTGGAACAGATTCCGTGTCCGCTGTTATAAGCTCAAACGCCTGACATCCTGCAACGCTTCCTTTACGTGGCCATCTGACTGAGGAGTGGAGGTGGACTCTCAACTGCTACGCCGTGAAGATAGCAAGACAATCTTCCGGCCACTAGCTGACGTGGACTGCAGATCAGTCACAGACACTCGAGTTGGAACCTCCTCAACTGGAACTGAAACAGTGAAAGCAGACCATTATAAAATGCACTTACACTTGTATAGAGCTACTTATTGCATTTACCTCTGATTATTTACACTAAATGAATAACCAATAAAAAGGTATTCTTCAATTTCAGTGCATAATCCTACTCTGGACCATTGTTGAACTGTTGTGATTATGATTATGCAATGTGGATGACGTTGGTGATTAAAATGTATAACATGGATGTGGTGCAATCAGTGATGTCACAACACAACGTCCAATAAGGCCTTGTGTTAACTCACTTCACGTGCCTTATAATGGGTCCATATCCCAACATTTCGTCACCACACATATTAGTAAGTTCAATGACTTAGTTCAACATATACAGTGCAGTACACAGTGCATTATCTGTCCAATCAACAGCTCCGGTGTCAGTTAGTGCATTATCTGTCCAATCAACAGCCCCAGTGTCAGTTGGTGCATTATCTGTCCAATCAACAGCTCCTTTATCAATTGGTGCATTATCTGTCCAATCAACAGCCCTAGTGTCAGTTGGTGCATTTTCTGTCCAATCAACAGCTCCTTTATCAATTCGTGCATTATCTGTCCAACCAACAGCTCCGGTGTCAGTTGGTGCATTATCTGTCCAATCAACAGCTCCGGTGTCAGTTGGTGCTGTGTCTGTACAATCAACAGCTCCAGTGTCATCTGTTGCAGTTTCACCATTTCATGGAGCATCAACATCTTGCACAAGAAGTGAAGGGAAAATCTCTTTAGCAATTCAGCATGTGACATTAACCATGCAGTTTTTCTAATTGAACTGGAACTTATTTGACATATAAAATACAACAGACACAGAACATGAAATGCATGTTGTCCCTCTTGAAGCGTGGATGAAGCTTCGATCCTAGCCAAGTTCGTTGTTGCTTTTGCATACAACTGTGTCATTGCCACGATGGCTTCTTCATCTTCTAGTTGAAGCAACTGGACGCTCTTTAAAATTACATAATCATTTCGAGCTCTAGAAGATGTACATAACAATAATTTGATTAATAACAAGATAATAATAATGCTTAGTAATATGATTAGTACTCTATGAAAAGAGTAATACTAATCATATTACTATGTAAACAGTTAATTACTATGAATAATCAGGTTTAATAAAGGTTTGTGTGAGAAATGATACAATTATGAATTAATATTCTTCATCGAGCAAGAATAGCAGAGAGTAGGAGTACAGAGAGTAGGAGTACAATGAGCAGGAGTACAGAGAGTAGGAGTACAACGAGCAGGAGTACAGAGAGTAGGAGTACAACGAGCAGGAGTACAGAGAGTAGGAGTACAACGAGCAGGAGTACAACGAGCAGGAGTACAACGAGCAGGAGTACAACGAGCAGGAGTACAACGAGCAGGAGTACAACGAGCAGGAGTACAGAGAGCAGGAGTACAGAGAGCAGGAGTACAGAGTGGGGAATTTCTCCTCAGACAGGCTTGGGCACTTCTCCGAAGGGGCAGAGCGAATGCTAGCCTGTATCGCTGTCAGCGGATCGGTTGCCAGGGATTTCACTCCCTTTGGTTACAGATATGTTTACCGTTAGCGTACTCGATTAAATTGCGAATTAAATGACTATTGTCTTGAATGGACCTACCCGGTATGGAGCAGGTCTGGTTGGGGTGGACAATGTCTCCTATTACCGTTCTCAGCCTAAGGGTGAGCACTTTAAAAATAATTTTGTAGTCCACATTTAAAAGAGATATAGGGCACCAGTTTTTAAGCGTTTCCGCGTTGTCGGGGTCCTTGCAAATTAATCCCTGTTGCTGTGAAGGGATAGGATCCCTTCGCTGTAACTGCAATTAATTAAACAGACAAAGGATTTCCCAATATACTTAAAGGCGAATTCATAAAACTCCTTAGGGAGTCCGTCTAACCCGGGCGTTTTGGAGTTTGCCATTTGTTTGAGTGCTTTAACGCACTCTTCTAGGGTAATCGGGCCTTCACAAATGTTGGCCGATTCCTCGTTTATTGCTGGTAAGGACGATCCACTTGCTCATGTGGCCATCATTGAGGTCAGCGTTGTCCACCACCACTGACGCGTCAATGACCCAGCAATTACTGGCCTTAGTATTTTGTAGCCAGTTCGCTCGCGATGCTCTGTAGCCAAGTGTCGCACACGCAACAAGTACAGTTGATTTTCCAGGATCTGCTTCCTCTATCCGGGATCTGAGGGCTGCCCCCCCTCACAGGGATCACCGGAGCGCACAAGACTGACCAGCCGCGGTGCTCCAAGTCACGGAGCAACTTATCAAGGACCGCATCGTGCCTTTTGATTCTATGCCCCCATGTTCTGTGTATGGTCTTTTGTCTAGACTGGCTGAGTCACATTACACACACCCGTGTATGGTCCTTTGTCTAGACTGGCAGAGTCACATTACACACACCCGTGTATGGTCCTTTGTCTAGACTGGCTGAGTCACATTACACACACCAGTGTATGGTCCTTTGTCTAGACTGGCTGAGTCACATTACACACACCAGTGTATGCTACTGTTATAACTGATAATCATTAAACAAAAAAAGAAACAAACAGTTCACAAACACAGTCAGTTGAACAAGATACATACAATACACTGGGTCAGAATGTAAAATAAAATGGCATGCTAATATACTGGTCACATGACTGCTGTTGAGAACATCAAAGCTAACCTGCCTACACATCCATCATATTGTACACACTAACCCCTCCTGTCATGCTAAGTCCAACACAATGTGCAGTGCTAAATTCACCAAACCCATTCGGCTACACTACACGCCAAGAGTTTTAGGTATGCTCTTGAAATACCCAACTGGTGGAACATGGTGACATCACCCCCGCCAGTTAAACACAAGGATGACATCACCCCCGACAGTTAAACACAAGGGTGACATCACCCCCGCCAGTTTTTGAATTGAATTGAACTTTATTTCGGTCACAACAACAACAACATACAAACATAAGCATAAACATGATTATAAAATGTAACCGTGGAGATCCTCTAGAAACCCCCGGGGGCTTATATCGAGGACCACCAAGAACATAAAACTTTATGGACATTATTATAAAAGTAAACTAAACATATACAAATAAATAAATATCATTATCATGAATGATAATATTAGAATACTACAACTACTAATATTACTATTACTAAGTACTTAAATAAGTCTAAAAATAAATACAAGTAATGATAAATAATAAAATAATACTATAACTACGTTACATAATCCTTATATATGCCTAAGATACATATCCCATCAGTAATAACTCCTTTAGCTTACCTTTAAATTGTTTTATTGTTCTAAGCTTTCTTATATGTTGAGGTAGTGTATTCCAGAAGACTGGACCAGAATAATTTATTGTAAACTTTCTGTTGTTTGTTCTTATGTTTTGAATGTAAAACCCATTAAAATTTCTAAGATTATGGTTATGAATGTTTTCTGTTAGTTTAAGCATAGAAGTCAAGTTGTCTGGGAGTTGATCATTTACGGATTTATACATAAAAATCCCTAATTGATGTTTATATATATCACTTAACTTTAACAGTTTTAATTTTGAAAATAATGGATCTGTATGTGATGTATATTGTGATTTCGTAATTATCCTTATTGCTCTCTTCTGTAATATCTTTATTTTTTTTAAATGAATTGTGTATGTATTTGACCACAACAGGACACAATATTGCAGATGAGGTAATATTAATGAATAGTATAAAGTCTTCATGGTGTACAATGGGAGAAAATATTTTAATTTATTTAGCATTCCTACATTTCGTGCAATTTTTTTGGCTAAATTATTAATATGGATTTTCCAGCTCAAATGTTCATCTATGTATATTCCTAGAAATGTTGTAAACTTGACTTGTTTTATTTTGTTACCATTTATTATTATTTCAGCATTGTCTGTGTTATAAATTTTCCCTTTTGGTGTGAATATTATGAAATTTGATTTTTTAACATTTAATGTTAGTTTATTAGTATTAAACCAAATTGCAATTTTTTGTAGTTCAATATTCACTTCTTCTATGAGAGTGTGGAAATGTGTGTGTGCATGGAACAAACTAGTATCATCTGCAAACAGTATAGGCTTAAGAATGTTTGATACATTTACAATATCATTTATATATATGATAAAAAGTAATGGGCCTGATATGGATCCCTGGGGAACACCACAAGTTATCTTCATGTATTCAGATTCTGTGTTATTATACAACACATATTGTGCTCTATCGCTAAGGTAACACAAGGGTGACATCACCCCCGCCAGTTAAGCACAAGGGTGACATCACCCCCGCCAGTTAAACACAAGGGTGACATCACCCCCGCCAGTTAAGCACGAGGGCGACATAATTCCTGCCAGTGAAACACGAGGGCGACATAATTCCTGCCAGTAAAACACGAGGGCGACTTCACCCCTGCCAGTTAAACACAAGGGTGACATCACCCCTGCCAGTTAAACACAAGGGTGACATCACCCCTGCCAGTTAAACACGAGGGTGACATCACCCCCGCCAGTTAAGAACGAGGGCGACATAATTCCTTCCAGTAAAACACGAGGGCGACATAATTCCCGCCAGTAAAACACGAGGGCGACTTCACCCTTGCCAGTTAAACACAAGGGTGACATCACCCCTGCCAGTTAAACACGAGGGTGACATCACCCCCGCCAGTTAAGCACGAGGGTGCCATCACCCCCGCCAGTTAAGCACGAGGGCGACATCATTCCCGCCAGTAAAACACAAGGGCGACATCATTCCCGCCAGTAAAACTCGAGGGCGACATCATTCCCGCCAGTGAAACACAAGGGCAACATCATTCCCGCCAGTAAAACACGAGGGCGACATCATTCCCGCCAGTAAAACACAAGGGTGACATCACCCCCGCCAGTTAAACACAAGGGCGACATCACCCCCGCCAGTAAAACACGAGGGCGACATCATTCCCGCCAGTAAATCACGAGGGCACCGAATTGAATGGCACCTGATGTGACTGAGGATGGTCAGTTGGTCTGGCACCAGTCAGGCACAGCCGGGGTGTCGTACTTGGTCCACTTGCTCATGGTGCAGGAATAGGTGGTTCATGTACAAGTCCCACGTGATTAACGTACGTGGCGTTATCCCTTTCAATTCGCCTACTAACTGGACAGTCTACAACTGGTAATATGTTTTTGCCTAACCACGGGCGCACATCTCTACAATGAAGCGCTGTCCAATTGGTGTAAACATATTGTCTTGTATAGTCTTACTGAGGTTTCTGAAGGGCAGGGCTTTATGCAGGATCAAATTATTGCCAGTCACATGTTTTGGTTTGCCAGTCACATGTTTTGGTGGACTCGTTGATGTTAACTGTTAAGCTAGTTTATAAACTTTCAAATTGTGCCTGATGACCTGAAATGGGCTACAAACACACTTATGACACCATTTACACTCACTTTCAAGGCATAACTAACAATATCTATGGTTTTGGAAGACCTTTTTTTTTTGCTCCTTCATTTTTTTGCCCGTCCACAACCCGTCCTCCATATTTCTACCCGTCCATATTCGTTTTTACCCGTCCAAATGACGGGTGGACGGGTCTCTAGATAAAGCTATGCTGAAGGGATTGCTTTCTTAACAGCTGTTAAAACGGACGGACATGTTCTATGGTATTCCTGTGTGTCCTTGGCCATGTTTCCATGAGGTAATGGCACATACACATTTTCACTGCCCATGTAGTGAATCAACCACAACCGGGCTTGTCTACTAAGCTGCAGACATGCCTGACAAACTCTTATGACACTTTCTGCGAATCTGAAAAGATAGAAAAATATAGTTTGCGTAGCTTTGAAGTCTTCTTCGGTAAGTTGTGACATCCACGACGTGTCCACCTGTACTGGTCACCCGTCCAGTCATTCTGCTGCTCACAGTCATCACCATCCCAGTACACATATACTTCCCCGCCTCGGGGTTACCTTACCTTACCTTAGGACGGTTCTGATCGTAGGATTCTGTGTTCCTCTATGAACAGCTCTTCGTTTTCATTATCTATTAATATTAAATCGCGTGTTCCGGTTCTATTGTTAGTAATTCTTAACGGTGCTTCGAAGTCATATACAATATCCTGGTTATACCAAAATTTGTCTAGTGTTTTAAATGAATTTAGAGATTTTGCTGTTACCACTGTGTCATATTCCATGGTTCGGTAATTCGAATTGGAAATACATTTTTTCTTAAGTTTAGTTTTTCTCTTTGTGTGAATAGTTTTAGAGAATGTCTCCTGTTTCCTGTTCTTTGTGATATCTCATTGTTTTTCAACAGATGTGGTACAGATTCGTGGTCATAAATGTTGTTTATTATTTTATAGACTTCTATCATGTCTCCTGTTTCACAGGTGGAACTCGACTAGCTGTATGAAGACAATTAGGATTATTACCAAACTTGCCTAAAATCTGCAAAGCTTCAGTAGTTGTAAATGGCTTATTCCTGGTTGACAATGGTGCAGGTCTACCTGAATTGGGAAGAAATGGTTGGATCCACCTACAATATGAACAGCCAGCCTTACTCAGGAAATGTGTCGGAAAGGCATGGGGCACAAATTGTAAAAGAGGAAAACAGTTTATCAACCTGTCGATACACTCATTGAACTCAGCAGCTGTCCGATTGCAGTTGAACAGGACGCTGTCCTGGGTGGGAGTATCTGCCTGGAACAGATTCCGTGTCCGCTCTTATAAGCTCAAACGCCTGACATCCTGCAACGCTTCCTTTACGTGGCCATCTGACTGAGGAGTGGAGGTGGACTCTCAACTGCTACGCCGTGAAGATAGCAAGACAATCTTCCGGCCACTAGCTGACGTGGACTGCAGATCAGTCACAGACACTCGAGTTGGAACCTCCTCAACTGGAACTGAAACAGTGAAAGCAGACCATTATAAAATGCACTTACACTTGTATAGAGCTACTTATTGCATTTACCTCTGATTATTTACACTAAATGAATAACCAATAAAAAGGTATTCTTCAATTTCAGTGCATAATCCTACTCTGGACCATTGTTGAACTGTTGTGATTATGATTATGCAATGTGGATGACGTTGGTGATTAAAATGTATAACATGGATGTGGTGCAATCAGTGATGTCACAACACAACGTCCAATAAGGCCTTGTGTTAACTCACTTCACGTACCTTATAATGGGTCCATATCCCAACATTTCGTCACCACACATATTAGTAAGTTCAATGACTTAGTTCAACATATACAGTGCAGTACACAGTGCATTATCTGTCCAATCAACAGCTCCGGTGTCAGTTGGTGCATTATCTGTCCAATCAACAGCCCCAGTGTCAGTTGGTGCATTTTCTGTCCAATCAACAGCTCCTTTATCAATTGGTGCATTATCTGTCCAATCCAACAGCTCCGGTGTCAGTTGGTGCATTATCTGTCCAATCAACAGCTCCGCTGTCAGTTGGTGCATTATCTGTCCAATCAACAGCTCCGGTGTCAGTTGGTGCTGTGTCTGTACAATCAACAGCTCCAGTGTCATCTGTTGCAGTTTCACCATTTCATGGAGCATCAACATCTTGCACAAGAAGTGAAGGGAAAATCTCTTTAGCAATTCAGCATGTGACATTAACCATGCAGTTTTTTTAATTGAACTGGAACTTATTTGACATATAAAATACAACAGACACAGAACATGAAATGCGTGTTGTCCCTCTTGAAGCGTGGATGAAGCTTCGATCCTAGCCAAGTTCATTGTTGCTTTTCCATACAACTGTGTCATTGCCACGATGGCTTCTTCATCTTCTAGTTGAAGCAACTGGACGCTCTTTAAAATTACATAATCATTTCGAGCTCTAGAAGATGTACATAACAATAATTTGATTAATAACAAGATAATAATAATGCTTAGTAATATGATTAGTACTCTATGAAAAGAGTAATACTAATCATATTACTATGTAAACAGTTAATTACTATGAATAATCAGGTTTAATAAAGGTTTGTGTGAGAAATGATACAATTATGAATTAATATTGTTCATCGAGCAAGAATAGCAGAGAGTAGGAGTACAACGAGCAGGAGTACAGAGAGTAGGAGTACAACGAGCAGGAGTACAGAGAGTAGGAGTACAACGAGCAGGAGTACAGAGAGTAGGAGTACAACGAGCAGGAGTACAATGAGCAGGAGTACAACGAGCAGGAGTACAGAGAGTAGGAGTACAACGAGCAGGAGTACAACGAGCAGGAGTACAATGAGCAGGAGTACAACGAGCAGGAGTACAGAGAGTAGGAGTACAACGAGCAGGAGTACAGAGAGTAGGAGTACAACGAGCAGGAGTACAGAGAGTAGGAGTACAACGAGCAGGAGTACAGAGAGTAGGAGTACAACGAGCAGGAGTACAGAGAGTAGGAGTACAACGAGCAGGAGTACAGAGAGTAGGAGTACAACGAGCAGGAGTACAACGAGCAGGAGTACAACGAGCAGGAGTACAAGGAGCAGGAGTACAGAGAGGAGGAGTACAGAGAGGAGGAGTACAGAGAGGAGTACAACGAGCAGGAGTACAGAGAGGAGGAGTACAGAGAGCAGGAGTACAGAGTGGGGAATTTATCCTCAGACAGGCTTGGGCACTTCTCCGAAGGGGCAGAGTGAATGCTAGCCTGTATCGCTGTCAGCGGATCGGTTGCCAGGGATTTCACTCCCTTTGGTTACAGATATGTTTACCGTTAGCGTACTCGATTAAATTGCGAATTAAATGACTATTGTCTTGAATGGACCTACCCGGTATGGAGCAGGTCTGGTTGGGGTGGACAATGTCTCCTATTACCGTTCTCAGCCTAAGGGTGAGCACTTTAAAAATAATTTTGTAGTCCACATTTAAAAGAGATATAGGGCACCAGTTTTTAAGCGTTTCCGCGTTGTCGGGGTCCTTGCAAATTAATCCCTGTTGCTGTGAAGGGATAGGATCCCTTCGCTGTAACTGCAATTAATTAAACAGACAAAGGATTTCCCAATATACTTAAAGGCGAATTCATAAAACTCCTTAGGGAGTCCGTCTAACCCGGGCGTTTTGGAGTTTGCCATTTGTTTGAGTGCTTTAACGCACTCTTCTAGGGTAATCGGGCCTTCACAAATGTTGGCCGATTCCTCGTTTATTGCTGGTAAGGACGATCCACTTGCTCATGTGGCCATCATTGAGGTCAGCGTTGTCCACCACCACTGACGCGTCAATGACCCAGCAATTACTGGCCTTAGTATTTTGTAGCCAGTTCGCTCGCGATGCTCTATAGCCAAGTGTCGCACACGCAACAAGTACAGTTGATTTTCCAGGATCTGCTTCCTCTATCCGGGATCTGAGGGCTGCCCCCCCCTCACAGGGATCACCGGAGCACACAAGACTGACCAGCCGCGGTGCTCCAAGTCGCGGAGCAACTTATCAAGGACCGCGTCGTGCCTTTTGATTCTATGCCCCCATGTTCTGTGTATGGTCTTTTGTCTAGACTGGCTGAGTCACATTACACACACCCGTGTATGGTCCTTTGTCTAGACTGGCAGAGTCACATTACACACACCCGTGTATGGTCCTTTGTCTAGACTGGCTGAGTCACATTACACACACCAGTGTATGGTCCTTTGTCTAGACTGGCTGAGTCACATTACACACACCAGTGTATGCTACTGTTATAACTGATAATCATTAAACAAAAAAAGAAACAAACAGTTCACAAACACAGTCAGTTGAACAAGATACATACAATACACTGGGTCAGAATGTAAAATAAAATGGCATGCTAATATACTGGTCACATGACTGCTGTTGAGAACATCAAAGCTAACCTGCCTACACATCCATCATATTGTACACACTAACCCCTCCTGTCATGCTAAGTCCAACACAATGTGCAGTGCTAAATTCACCAAACCCATTCGGCTACACTACACGCCAAGAGTTTTAGGTATGCTCTTGAAATACCCAACTGGTGGAACATGGTGACATCACCCCCGCCAGTTAAACACAAGGATGACATCACCCCCGACAGTTAAACACAAGGGTGACATCACCCCCGCCAGTTTTTGAATTGAATTGAACTTTATTTCGGTCACAACAACAACAACATACAAACATAAGCATAAACATGATTATAAAATGTAACCGTGGAGATCCTCTAGAAACCCCCGGGGGCTTATATCGAGGACCACCAAGAACATAAAACTTTATGGACATTATTATAAAAGTAAACTAAACATATACAAATAAATAAATATCATTATCATGAATGATAATATTAGAATACTACAACTACTAATATTACTATTACTAAGTACTTAAATAAGTCTAAAAATAAATACAAGTAATGATAAATAATAAAATAATACTATAACTACGTTACATAATCCTTATATATGCCTAAGATACATATCCCATCAGTAATAACTCCTTTAGCTTACCTTTAAATTGTTTTATTGTTCTAAGCTTTCTTATATGTTGAGGTAGTGTATTCCAGAAGACTGGACCAGAATAATTTATTGTAAACTTTCTGTTGTTTGTTCTTATGTTTTGAATGTAAAACCCATTAAAATTTCTAAGATTATGGTTATGAATGTTTTCTGTTAGTTTAAGCATAGAAGTCAAGTTGTCTGGGAGTTGATCATTTACGGATTTATACATAAAAATCCCTAATTGATGTTTATATATATCACTTAACTTTAACAGTTTTAATTTTGAAAATAATGGATCTGTATGTGATGTATATTGTGATTTCGTAATTATCCTTATTGCTCTCTTCTGTAATATCTTTATTTTTTTTAAATGAATTGTGTATGTATTTGACCACAACAGGACACAATATTGCAGATGAGGTAATATTAATGAATAGTATAAAGTCTTCATGGTGTACAATGGGAGAAAATATTTTAATTTATTTAGCATTCCTACATTTCGTGCAATTTTTTTGGCTAAATTATTAATATGGATTTTCCAGCTCAAATGTTCATCTATGTATATTCCTAGAAATGTTGTAAACTTGACTTGTTTTATTTTGTTACCATTTATTATTATTTCAGCATTGTCTGTGTTATAAATTTTCCCTTTTGGTGTGAATATTATGAAATTTGATTTTTTAACATTTAATGTTAGTTTATTAGTATTAAACCAAATTGCAATTTTTTGTAGTTCAATATTCACTTCTTCTATGAGAGTGTGGAAATGTGTGTGTGCATGGAACAAACTAGTATCATCTGCAAACAGTATAGGCTTAAGAATGTTTGATACATTTACAATATCATTTATATATATGATAAAAAGTAATGGGCCTGATATGGATCCCTGGGGAACACCACAAGTTATCTTCATGTATTCAGATTCTGTGTTATTATACAACACATATTGTGCTCTATCGCTAAGGTAACACAAGGGTGACATCACCCCCGCCAGTTAAGCACAAGGGTGACATCACCCCCGCCAGTTAAACACAAGGGTGACATCACCCCCGCCAGTTAAGCACGAGGGCGACATAATTCCTGCCAGTGAAACACGAGGGCGACATAATTCCTGCCAGTAAAACACGAGGGCGACTTCACCCCTGCCAGTTAAACACAAGGGTGACATCACCCCTGCCAGTTAAACACAAGGGTGACATCACCCCTGCCAGTTAAACACGAGGGTGACATCACCCCCGCCAGTTAAGAACGAGGGCGACATAATTCCTTCCAGTAAAACACGAGGGCGACATAATTCCCGCCAGTAAAACACGAGGGCGACTTCACCCTTGCCAGTTAAACACAAGGGTGACATCACCCCTGCCAGTTAAACACGAGGGTGACATCACCCCCGCCAGTTAAGCACGAGGGTGCCATCACCCCCGCCAGTTAAGCACGAGGGCGACATCATTCCCGCCAGTAAAACACAAGGGCGACATCATTCCCGCCAGTAAAACTCGAGGGCGACATCATTCCCGCCAGTGAAACACAAGGGCAACATCATTCCCGCCAGTAAAACACGAGGGCGACATCATTCCCGCCAGTAAAACACAAGGGTGACATCACCCCCGCCAGTTAAACACAAGGGCGACATCACCCCCGCCAGTAAAACACGAGGGCGACATCATTCCCGCCAGTAAATCACGAGGGCACCGAATTGAATGGCACCTGATGTGACTGAGGATGGTCAGTTGGTCTGGCACCAGTCAGGCACAGCCGGGGTGTCGTACTTGGTCCACTTGCTCATGGTGCAGGAATAGGTGGTTCATGTACAAGTCCCACGTGATTAACGTACGTGGCGTTATCCCTTTCAATTCGCCTACTAACTGGACAGTCTACAACTGGTAATATGTTTTTGCCTAACCACGGGCGCACATCTCTACAATGAAGCGCTGTCCAATTGGTGTAAACATATTGTCTTGTATAGTCTTACTGAGGTTTCTGAAGGGCAGGGCTTTATGCAGGATCAAATTATTGCCAGTCACATGTTTTGGTTTGCCAGTCACATGTTTTGGTGGACTCGTTGATGTTAACTGTTAAGCTAGTTTATAAACTTTCAAATTGTGCCTGATGACCTGAAATGGGCTACAAACACACTTATGACACCATTTACACTCACTTTCAAGGCATAACTAACAATATCTATGGTTTTGGAAGACCTTTTTTTTTTGCTCCTTCATTTTTTTGCCCGTCCACAACCCGTCCTCCATATTTCTACCCGTCCATATTCGTTTTTACCCGTCCAAATGACGGGTGGACGGGTCTCTAGATAAAGCTATGCTGAAGGGATTGCTTTCTTAACAGCTGTTAAAACGGACGGACATGTTCTATGGTATTCCTGTGTGTCCTTGGCCATGTTTCCATGAGGTAATGGCACATACACATTTTCACTGCCCATGTAGTGAATCAACCACAACCGGGCTTGTCTACTAAGCTGCAGACATGCCTGACAAACTCTTATGACACTTTCTGCGAATCTGAAAAGATAGAAAAATATAGTTTGCGTAGCTTTGAAGTCTTCTTCGGTAAGTTGTGACATCCACGACGTGTCCACCTGTACTGGTCACCCGTCCAGTCATTCTGCTGCTCACAGTCATCACCATCCCAGTACACATATACTTCCCCGCCTCGGGGTTACCTTACCTTACCTTAGGACGGTTCTGATCGTAGGATTCTGTGTTCCTCTATGAACAGCTCTTCGTTTTCATTATCTATTAATATTAAATCGCGTGTTCCGGTTCTATTGTTAGTAATTCTTAACGGTGCTTCGAAGTCATATACAATATCCTGGTTATACCAAAATTTGTCTAGTGTTTTAAATGAATTTAGAGATTTTGCTGTTACCACTGTGTCATATTCCATGGTTCGGTAATTCGAATTGGAAATACATTTTTTCTTAAGTTTAGTTTTTCTCTTTGTGTGAATAGTTTTAGAGAATGTCTCCTGTTTCCTGTTCTTTGTGATATCTCATTGTTTTTCAACAGATGTGGTACAGATTCGTGGTCATAAATGTTGTTTATTATTTTATAGACTTCTATCATGTCTCCTGTTTCACAGGTGGAACTCGACTAGCTGTATGAAGACAATTAGGATTATTACCAAACTTGCCTAAAATCTGCAAAGCTTCAGTAGTTGTAAATGGCTTATTCCTGGTTGACAATGGTGCAGGTCTACCTGAATTGGGAAGAAATGGTTGGATCCACCTACAATATGAACAGCCAGCCTTACTCAGGAAATGTGTCGGAAAGGCATGGGGCACAAATTGTAAAAGAGGAAAACAGTTTATCAACCTGTCGATACACTCATTGAACTCAGCAGCTGTCCGATTGCAGTTGAACAGGACGCTGTCCTGGGTGGGAGTATCTGCCTGGAACAGATTCCGTGTCCGCTCTTATAAGCTCAAACGCCTGACATCCTGCAACGCTTCCTTTACGTGGCCATCTGACTGAGGAGTGGAGGTGGACTCTCAACTGCTACGCCGTGAAGATAGCAAGACAATCTTCCGGCCACTAGCTGACGTGGACTGCAGATCAGTCACAGACACTCGAGTTGGAACCTCCTCAACTGGAACTGAAACAGTGAAAGCAGACCATTATAAAATGCACTTACACTTGTATAGAGCTACTTATTGCATTTACCTCTGATTATTTACACTAAATGAATAACCAATAAAAAGGTATTCTTCAATTTCAGTGCATAATCCTACTCTGGACCATTGTTGAACTGTTGTGATTATGATTATGCAATGTGGATGACGTTGGTGATTAAAATGTATAACATGGATGTGGTGCAATCAGTGATGTCACAACACAACGTCCAATAAGGCCTTGTGTTAACTCACTTCACGTACCTTATAATGGGTCCATATCCCAACATTTCGTCACCACACATATTAGTAAGTTCAATGACTTAGTTCAACATATACAGTGCAGTACACAGTGCATTATCTGTCCAATCAACAGCTCCGGTGTCAGTTGGTGCATTATCTGTCCAATCAACAGCCCCAGTGTCAGTTGGTGCATTTTCTGTCCAATCAACAGCTCCTTTATCAATTGGTGCATTATCTGTCCAATCCAACAGCTCCGGTGTCAGTTGGTGCATTATCTGTCCAATCAACAGCTCCGCTGTCAGTTGGTGCATTATCTGTCCAATCAACAGCTCCGGTGTCAGTTGGTGCTGTGTCTGTACAATCAACAGCTCCAGTGTCATCTGTTGCAGTTTCACCATTTCATGGAGCATCAACATCTTGCACAAGAAGTGAAGGGAAAATCTCTTTAGCAATTCAGCATGTGACATTAACCATGCAGTTTTTTTAATTGAACTGGAACTTATTTGACATATAAAATACAACAGACACAGAACATGAAATGCGTGTTGTCCCTCTTGAAGCGTGGATGAAGCTTCGATCCTAGCCAAGTTCATTGTTGCTTTTCCATACAACTGTGTCATTGCCACGATGGCTTCTTCATCTTCTAGTTGAAGCAACTGGACGCTCTTTAAAATTACATAATCATTTCGAGCTCTAGAAGATGTACATAACAATAATTTGATTAATAACAAGATAATAATAATGCTTAGTAATATGATTAGTACTCTATGAAAAGAGTAATACTAATCATATTACTATGTAAACAGTTAATTACTATGAATAATCAGGTTTAATAAAGGTTTGTGTGAGAAATGATACAATTATGAATTAATATTGTTCATCGAGCAAGAATAGCAGAGAGTAGGAGTACAACGAGCAGGAGTACAGAGAGTAGGAGTACAACGAGCAGGAGTACAGAGAGTAGGAGTACAACGAGCAGGAGTACAGAGAGTAGGAGTACAACGAGCAGGAGTACAATGAGCAGGAGTACAACGAGCAGGAGTACAGAGAGTAGGAGTACAACGAGCAGGAGTACAACGAGCAGGAGTACAATGAGCAGGAGTACAACGAGCAGGAGTACAGAGAGTAGGAGTACAACGAGCAGGAGTACAGAGAGTAGGAGTACAACGAGCAGGAGTACAGAGAGTAGGAGTACAACGAGCAGGAGTACAGAGAGTAGGAGTACAACGAGCAGGAGTACAGAGAGTAGGAGTACAACGAGCAGGAGTACAGAGAGTAGGAGTACAACGAGCAGGAGTACAACGAGCAGGAGTACAACGAGCAGGAGTACAAGGAGCAGGAGTACAGAGAGGAGGAGTACAGAGAGGAGGAGTACAGAGAGGAGTACAACGAGCAGGAGTACAGAGAGGAGGAGTACAGAGAGCAGGAGTACAGAGTGGGGAATTTATCCTCAGACAGGCTTGGGCACTTCTCCGAAGGGGCAGAGTGAATGCTAGCCTGTATCGCTGTCAGCGGATCGGTTGCCAGGGATTTCACTCCCTTTGGTTACAGATATGTTTACCGTTAGCGTACTCGATTAAATTGCGAATTAAATGACTATTGTCTTGAATGGACCTACCCGGTATGGAGCAGGTCTGGTTGGGGTGGACAATGTCTCCTATTACCGTTCTCAGCCTAAGGGTGAGCACTTTAAAAATAATTTTGTAGTCCACATTTAAAAGAGATATAGGGCACCAGTTTTTAAGCGTTTCCGCGTTGTCGGGGTCCTTGCAAATTAATCCCTGTTGCTGTGAAGGGATAGGATCCCTTCGCTGTAACTGCAATTAATTAAACAGACAAAGGATTTCCCAATATACTTAAAGGCGAATTCATAAAACTCCTTAGGGAGTCCGTCTAACCCGGGCGTTTTGGAGTTTGCCATTTGTTTGAGTGCTTTAACGCACTCTTCTAGGGTAATCGGGCCTTCACAAATGTTGGCCGATTCCTCGTTTATTGCTGGTAAGGACGATCCACTTGCTCATGTGGCCATCATTGAGGTCAGCGTTGTCCACCACCACTGACGCGTCAATGACCCAGCAATTACTGGCCTTAGTATTTTGTAGCCAGTTCGCTCGCGATGCTCTATAGCCAAGTGTCGCACACGCAACAAGTACAGTTGATTTTCCAGGATCTGCTTCCTCTATCCGGGATCTGAGGGCTGCCCCCCCCTCACAGGGATCACCGGAGCACACAAGACTGACCAGCCGCGGTGCTCCAAGTCGCGGAGCAACTTATCAAGGACCGCGTCGTGCCTTTTGATTCTATGCCCCCATGTTCTGTGTATGGTCTTTTGTCTAGACTGGCTGAGTCACATTACACACACCCGTGTATGGTCCTTTGTCTAGACTGGCAGAGTCACATTACACACACCCGTGTATGGTCCTTTGTCTAGACTGGCTGAGTCACATTACACACACCAGTGTATGGTCCTTTGTCTAGACTGGCTGAGTCACATTACACACACCAGTGTATGCTACTGTTATAACTGATAATCATTAAACAAAAAAAGAAACAAACAGTTCACAAACACAGTCAGTTGAACAAGATACATACAATACACTGGGTCAGAATGTAAAATAAAATGGCATGCTAATATACTGGTCACATGACTGCTGTTGAGAACATCAAAGCTAACCTGCCTACACATCCATCATATTGTACACACTAACCCCTCCTGTCATGCTAAGTCCAACACAATGTGCAGTGCTAAATTCACCAAACCCATTCGGCTACACTACACGCCAAGAGTTTTAGGTATGCTCTTGAAATACCCAACTGGTGGAACATGGTGACATCACCCCCGCCAGTTAAACACAAGGATGACATCACCCCCGACAGTTAAACACAAGGGTGACATCACCCCCGCCAGTTTTTGAATTGAATTGAACTTTATTTCGGTCACAACAACAACAACATACAAACATAAGCATAAACATGATTATAAAATGTAACCGTGGAGATCCTCTAGAAACCCCCGGGGGCTTATATCGAGGACCACCAAGAACATAAAACTTTATGGACATTATTATAAAAGTAAACTAAACATATACAAATAAATAAATATCATTATCATGAATGATAATATTAGAATACTACAACTACTAATATTACTATTACTAAGTACTTAAATAAGTCTAAAAATAAATACAAGTAATGATAAATAATAAAATAATACTATAACTACGTTACATAATCCTTATATATGCCTAAGATACATATCCCATCAGTAATAACTCCTTTAGCTTACCTTTAAATTGTTTTATTGTTCTAAGCTTTCTTATATGTTGAGGTAGTGTATTCCAGAAGACTGGACCAGAATAATTTATTGTAAACTTTCTGTTGTTTGTTCTTATGTTTTGAATGTAAAACCCATTAAAATTTCTAAGATTATGGTTATGAATGTTTTCTGTTAGTTTAAGCATAGAAGTCAAGTTGTCTGGGAGTTGATCATTTACGGATTTATACATAAAAATCCCTAATTGATGTTTATATATATCACTTAACTTTAACAGTTTTAATTTTGAAAATAATGGATCTGTATGTGATGTATATTGTGATTTCGTAATTATCCTTATTGCTCTCTTCTGTAATATCTTTATTTTTTTTAAATGAATTGTGTATGTATTTGACCACAACAGGACACAATATTGCAGATGAGGTAATATTAATGAATAGTATAAAGTCTTCATGGTGTACAATGGGAGAAAATATTTTAATTTATTTAGCATTCCTACATTTCGTGCAATTTTTTTGGCTAAATTATTAATATGGATTTTCCAGCTCAAATGTTCATCTATGTATATTCCTAGAAATGTTGTAAACTTGACTTGTTTTATTTTGTTACCATTTATTATTATTTCAGCATTGTCTGTGTTATAAATTTTCCCTTTTGGTGTGAATATTATGAAATTTGATTTTTTAACATTTAATGTTAGTTTATTAGTATTAAACCAAATTGCAATTTTTTGTAGTTCAATATTCACTTCTTCTATGAGAGTGTGGAAATGTGTGTGTGCATGGAACAAACTAGTATCATCTGCAAACAGTATAGGCTTAAGAATGTTTGATACATTTACAATATCATTTATATATATGATAAAAAGTAATGGGCCTGATATGGATCCCTGGGGAACACCACAAGTTATCTTCATGTATTCAGATTCTGTGTTATTATACAACACATATTGTGCTCTATCGCTAAGGTAACACAAGGGTGACATCACCCCCGCCAGTTAAGCACAAGGGTGACATCACCCCCGCCAGTTAAACACAAGGGTGACATCACCCCCGCCAGTTAAGCACGAGGGCGACATAATTCCTGCCAGTGAAACACGAGGGCGACATAATTCCTGCCAGTAAAACACGAGGGCGACTTCACCCCTGCCAGTTAAACACAAGGGTGACATCACCCCTGCCAGTTAAACACAAGGGTGACATCACCCCTGCCAGTTAAACACGAGGGTGACATCACCCCCGCCAGTTAAGAACGAGGGCGACATAATTCCTTCCAGTAAAACACGAGGGCGACATAATTCCCGCCAGTAAAACACGAGGGCGACTTCACCCTTGCCAGTTAAACACAAGGGTGACATCACCCCTGCCAGTTAAACACGAGGGTGACATCACCCCCGCCAGTTAAGCACGAGGGTGCCATCACCCCCGCCAGTTAAGCACGAGGGCGACATCATTCCCGCCAGTAAAACACAAGGGCGACATCATTCCCGCCAGTAAAACTCGAGGGCGACATCATTCCCGCCAGTGAAACACAAGGGCAACATCATTCCCGCCAGTAAAACACGAGGGCGACATCATTCCCGCCAGTAAAACACAAGGGTGACATCACCCCCGCCAGTTAAACACAAGGGCGACATCACCCCCGCCAGTAAAACACGAGGGCGACATCATTCCCGCCAGTAAATCACGAGGGCACCGAATTGAATGGCACCTGATGTGACTGAGGATGGTCAGTTGGTCTGGCACCAGTCAGGCACAGCCGGGGTGTCGTACTTGGTCCACTTGCTCATGGTGCAGGAATAGGTGGTTCATGTACAAGTCCCACGTGATTAACGTACGTGGCGTTATCCCTTTCAATTCGCCTACTAACTGGACAGTCTACAACTGGTAATATGTTTTTGCCTAACCACGGGCGCACATCTCTACAATGAAGCGCTGTCCAATTGGTGTAAACATATTGTCTTGTATAGTCTTACTGAGGTTTCTGAAGGGCAGGGCTTTATGCAGGATCAAATTATTGCCAGTCACATGTTTTGGTTTGCCAGTCACATGTTTTGGTGGACTCGTTGATGTTAACTGTTAAGCTAGTTTATAAACTTTCAAATTGTGCCTGATGACCTGAAATGGGCTACAAACACACTTATGACACCATTTACACTCACTTTCAAGGCATAACTAACAATATCTATGGTTTTGGAAGACCTTTTTTTTTTGCTCCTTCATTTTTTTGCCCGTCCACAACCCGTCCTCCATATTTCTACCCGTCCATATTCGTTTTTACCCGTCCAAATGACGGGTGGACGGGTCTCTAGATAAAGCTATGCTGAAGGGATTGCTTTCTTAACAGCTGTTAAAACGGACGGACATGTTCTATGGTATTCCTGTGTGTCCTTGGCCATGTTTCCATGAGGTAATGGCACATACACATTTTCACTGCCCATGTAGTGAATCAACCACAACCGGGCTTGTCTACTAAGCTGCAGACATGCCTGACAAACTCTTATGACACTTTCTGCGAATCTGAAAAGATAGAAAAATATAGTTTGCGTAGCTTTGAAGTCTTCTTCGGTAAGTTGTGACATCCACGACGTGTCCACCTGTACTGGTCACCCGTCCAGTCATTCTGCTGCTCACAGTCATCACCATCCCAGTACACATATACTTCCCCGCCTCGGGGTTACCTTACCTTACCTTAGGACGGTTCTGATCGTAGGATTCTGTGTTCCTCTATGAACAGCTCTTCGTTTTCATTATCTATTAATATTAAATCGCGTGTTCCGGTTCTATTGTTAGTAATTCTTAACGGTGCTTCGAAGTCATATACAATATCCTGGTTATACCAAAATTTGTCTAGTGTTTTAAATGAATTTAGAGATTTTGCTGTTACCACTGTGTCATATTCCATGGTTCGGTAATTCGAATTGGAAATACATTTTTTCTTAAGTTTAGTTTTTCTCTTTGTGTGAATAGTTTTAGAGAATGTCTCCTGTTTCCTGTTCTTTGTGATATCTCATTGTTTTTCAACAGATGTGGTACAGATTCGTGGTCATAAATGTTGTTTATTATTTTATAGACTTCTATCATGTCTCCTGTTTCACAGGTGGAACTCGACTAGCTGTATGAAGACAATTAGGATTATTACCAAACTTGCCTAAAATCTGCAAAGCTTCAGTAGTTGTAAATGGCTTATTCCTGGTTGACAATGGTGCAGGTCTACCTGAATTGGGAAGAAATGGTTGGATCCACCTACAATATGAACAGCCAGCCTTACTCAGGAAATGTGTCGGAAAGGCATGGGGCACAAATTGTAAAAGAGGAAAACAGTTTATCAACCTGTCGATACACTCATTGAACTCAGCAGCTGTCCGATTGCAGTTGAACAGGACGCTGTCCTGGGTGGGAGTATCTGCCTGGAACAGATTCCGTGTCCGCTGTTATAAGCTCAAACGCCTGACATCCTGCAACGCTTCCTTTACGTGGCCATCTGACTGAGGAGTGGAGGTGGACTCTCAACTGCTACGCCGTGAAGATAGCAAGACAATCTTCCGGCGACTAGCTGACGTGGACTGCAGATCAGTCACAGACACTCGAGTTGGAACCTCCTCAACTGGAACTGAAACAGTGAAAGCAGACCATTATAAAATGCACTTACACTTGTATAGAGCTACTTATTGCATTTACCTCTGATTATTTACACTAAATGAATAACCAATAAAAAGGTATTCTTCAATTTCAGTGCATAATCCTACTCTGGACCATTGTTGAACTGTTGTGATTATGATTATGCAATGTGGATGACGTTGGTGATTAAAATGTATAACATGGATGTGGTGCAATCAGTGATGTCACAACACAACGTCCAATAAGGCCTTGTATTAACTCACTTCACGTACCTTATAATGGGTCCATATCCCAACATTTCGTCACCACACATATTAGTAAGTTCAATGACTTAGTTCAACATATACAGTGCAGTACACAGTGCATTATCTGTCCAATCAACAGCTCCGGTGTCAGTTGGTGCATTATCTGTCCAATCAACAGCCCCAGTGTCAGTTGGTGCATTATCTGTCCAATCAACAGCTCCTTTATCAATTGGTGCATTATCTGTCCAATCCAACAGCTCCGGTGTCAGTTGGTGCATTATCTGTCCAATCAACAGCTCCGCTGTCAGTTGGTGCATTATCTGTCCAATCAACAGCTCCGGTGTCAGTTGGTGCTGTGTCTGTACAATCAACAGCTCCAGTGTCATCTGTTGCAGTTTCACCATTTCATGGAGCATCAACATCTTGCACAAGAAGTGAAGGGAAAATCTCTTTAGCAATTCAGCATGTGACATTAACCATGCAGTTTTTTTAATTGAACTGGAACTTATTTGACATATAAAATACAACAGACACAGAACATGAAATGCGTGTTGTCCCTCTTGAAGCGTGGATGAAGCTTCGATCCTAGCCAAGTTCGTTGTTGCTTTTACATACAACTGTGTCATTGCCACGATGGCTTCTTCATCTTCTAGTTGAAGCAACTGGACGCTCTTTAAAATTACATAATCATTTCGAGCTCTAGAAGATGTACATAACAATAATTTGATTAATAACAAGATAATAATAATGCTTAGTAATATGATTAGTACTCTATGAAAAGAGTAATACTAATCATATTACTATGTAAACAGTTAATTACTATGAATAATCAGGTTTAATAAAGGTTTGTGTGAGAAATGATACAATTATGAATTAATATTGTTCATCGAGCAAGAATAGCAGAGAGTAGGAGTACAACGAGCAGGAGTACAGAGAGTAGGAGTACAACGAGCAGGAGTACAGAGAGTAGGAGTACAACGAGCAGGAGTACAGAGAGTAGGAGTACAACGAGCAGGAGTACAATGAGCAGGAGTACAACGAGCAGGAGTACAGAGAGTAGGAGTACAACGAGCAGGAGTACAGAGAGTAGGAGTACAACGAGCAGGAGTACAGAGAGTAGGAGTACAACGAGCAGGAGTACAGAGAGTAGGAGTACAACGAGCAGGAGTACAGAGAGTAGGAGTACAACGAGCAGGAGTACAATGAGCAGGAGTACAACGAGCAGGAGTACAGAGAGTAGGAGTACAACGAGCAGGAGTACAACGAGCAGGAGTACAATGAGCAGGAGTACAACGAGCAGGAGTACAGAGAGTAGGAGTACAACGAGCAGGAGTACAGAGAGTAGGAGTACAACGAGCAGGAGTACAGAGAGTAGGAGTACAACGAGCAGGAGTACAGAGAGTAGGAGTACAACGAGCAGGAGTACAATGAGCAGGAGTACAACGAGCAGGAGTACAGAGAGTAGGAGTACAACGAGCAGGAGTACAGAGAGTAGGAGTACAACGAGCAGGAGTACAGAGAGTAGGAGTACAACGAGCAGGAGTACAGAGAGTAGGAGTACAACGAGCAGGAGTACAGAGAGTAGGAGTACAACGAGCAGGAGTACAATGAGCAGGAGTACAACGAGCAGGAGTACAATGAGCAGGAGTACAACGAGCAGGAGTACAACGAGCAGGAGTACAATGAGCAGGAGTACAACGAGCAGGAGTACAGAGAGTAGGAGTACAACGAGCAGGAGTACAGAGAGTAGGAGTACAACGAGCAGGAGTACAGAGAGTAGGAGTACAACGAGCAGGAGTACAGAGAGTAGGAGTACAACGAGCAGGAGTACAGAGAGTAGGAGTACAACGAGCAGGAGTACAATGAGCAGGAGTACAACGAGCAGGAGTACAATGAGCAGGAGTACAACGAGCAGGAGTACAACGAGCAGGAGTACAACGAGCAGGAGTACAACGAGCAGGAGTACAGAGAGTAGGAGTACAACGAGCAGGAGTACAGAGAGTAGGAGTACAACGAGCAGGAGTACAGAGAGTAGGAGTACAACGAGCAGGAGTACAGAGAGTAGGAGTACAACGAGCAGGAGTACAACGAGCAGGAGTACAACGAGCAGGAGTACAGAGAGTAGGAGTACAACGAGCAGGAGTACAACGAGCAGGAGTACAAGGAGCAGGAGTACAGAGAGGAGGAGTACAGAGAGGAGTACAACGAGCAGGAGTACAGAGAGGAGGAGTACAGAGAGCAGGAGTACAGAGTGGGGAATTTATCCTCAGACAGGCTTGGGCACTTCTCCGAAGGGGCAGAGTGAATGCTAGCCTGTATCGCTGTCAGCGGATCGGTTGCCAGGGATTTCACTCCCTTTGGTTACAGATATGTTTACCGTTAGCGTACTCGATTAAATTGCGAATTAAATGACTGTTGTCTTGAATGGACCTACCCGGTATGGAGCAGGTCTGGTTGGGGTGGACAATGTCTCCTATTACCGTTCTCAGCCTAAGGGTGAGCACTTTAAAAATAATTTTGTAGTCCACATTTAAAAGAGATATAGGGCACCAGTTTTTAAGCGTTTCCGCGTTGTCGGGGTCCTTGCAAATTAATCCCTGTTGCTGTGAAGGGATAGGATCCCTTCGCTGTAACTGCAATTAATTAAACAGACAAAGGATTTCCCAATATACTTAAAGGCGAATTCATAAAACTCCTTAGGGAGTCCGTCTAACCCGGGCGTTTTGGAGTTTGCCATTTGTTTGAGTGCTTTAACGCACTCTTCTAGGGTAATCGGGCCTTCACAAATGTTGGCCGATTCCTCGTTTATTGCTGGTAAGGACGATCCACTTGCTCATGTGGCCATCATTGAGGTCAGCGTTGTCCACCACCACTGACGCGTCAATGACCCAGCAATTACTGGCCTTAGTATTTTGTAGCCAGTTCGCTCGCGATGCTCTATAGCCAAGTGTCGCACACGCAACAAGTACAGTTGATTTTCCAGGATCTGCTTCCTCTATCCGGGATCTGAGGGCTGCCCCCCCCTCACAGGGATCACCGGAGCACACAAGACTGACCAGCCGCGGTGCTCCAAGTCGCGGAGCAACTTATCAAGGACCGCGTCGTGCCTTTTGATTCTATGCCCCCATGTTCTGTGTATGGTCCTTTGTCTAGACTGGCTGAGTCACATTACACACACCCGTGTATGGTCCTTTGTCTAGACTGGCAGAGTCACATTACACACACCCGTGTATGGTCCTTTGTCTAGACTGGCTGAGTCACATTACACACACCAGTGTATGGTCCTTTGTCTAGACTGGCTGAGTCACATTACACACACCAGTGTATGGTCCTTTGTCTAGACTGGCTGAGTCACATTACACACACCTGTGTATGGTCCTTTGTCTAGACTGGGAGAGTCACATTACACACACCCGTGTATGGTCCTTTGTCTAGACTGGCTGAGTCACATTACACACACCAGTGTATGCTACTGTTATAACTGATAATCATTAAACAAAAAAAGAAACAAACAGTTCACAAACACAGTCAGTTGAACAAGATACATACAATACACTGGGTCAGAATGTAAAATAAAATGGCATGCTAATATACTGGTCACATGACTGCTGTTGAGAACATCAAAGCTAACCTGCCTACACATCCATCATATTGTACACACTAACCCCTCCTGTCATGCTAAGTCCAACACAATGTGCAGTGCTAAATTCACCAAACCCATTCGGCTACACTACACGCCAAGAGTTTTAGGTATGCTCTTGAAAGACATCACCCCCGCCAGTTAAACACAAGGGTGACATCACCCCCGCTAGTTAAACACAAGGGTGACATCACCCCCGCCAGTTAAGCACAAGGGTGACATCACCCCCGCCAGTTAAGCACAAGGGTGACATCACCCCCGCCAGTTAAGCACAAGGGTGACATCACCCCCGCCAGTTAAACACAAGGGTGACATCACCCCCGACAGTTAAACACAAGGGTGACATCACCCCCGCTAGTTAAACACAAGGGTGACATCACCCCCGCCAGTTAAGCACAAGGGTGACATCACCCCCACCAGTTAAGCACAAGGGTGACATCACCCCCGCCAGTTAAGCACAAGGGTGACATCACCCCCGCCAGTTAAACACAAGGGTGACATCACCCCCGCCAGTTAAGCACGAGGGCGACATAATTCCTGCCAGTAAAACACGAGGGTGACATAATTCCTGCCAGTAAAACACGAGGGCGACTTCACCCCTGCCAGTTAAACACAAGGGTGACATCACCCCTGCCAGTTAAACACGAGGGTGACATCACCCCCGCCAGTTAAGAACGAGGGCGACATAATTCCTGCCAGTAAAACACGAGGGCGACATAATACCCGCCAGTAAAACACGAGGGCGACTTCACCCTTGCCAGTTAAAGACAAGGGTGACATCACCCCTGCCAGTTAAACACGAGGGTGACATCACCCCCGCCAGTTAAGCACGAGGGTGACATCACCCCCGCCAGTTAAGCACGAGGGCGACATCATTCCCGCCAGTAAAACACAAGGGCGACATCATTCCCGCCAGTAAAAGTCGAGGGCGACATCATTCCCGCCAGTAAAACACGAGGGCGACATCATTCCTGCCAGTAAAACACGAGGGCGACATCATTCCCACCAGTAAAACACGAGGGCGACATCACCCCCGCCAGTTAGACACAAGGGTGATAGTTTAAATCTATTGTGATGCCTAGATAAGGGTGTGAATCAACTTGTTGATAGATGATAAGCCGTATATTGTGCAAAATCTAGTTGAACAGGTCTGGCAGTGTCTGGTGTTGCTCCTGCAAATGTCACGTCTTCCTTTACACTCGGTTCCTTTTGTCAACTAGGGTGAGATTATCAAGTCGTATATAAGAAACATCATAACCAAAAAACATGGCATAGATCTCAGTTTAATAACATAAAAATAAATCAGTGATGTCACAACACATAATGTTCGATAAGGCCTCGTGATAACTCCCTTCACGTGCCTTATAATGGGTCCATAACCCAACATTTGGTCACCACACATATTAGTAAGTTCAATGACTTAGTTCAACATATACAGTGCAGTACATAGTGCATTATCTGTCCAATCAACAGCTCCGGTGTCAATTGGTGCATTATCTGTCCAATCAACAGCCCCAGTGTCAGTTGGTGCATTATCTGTCCAATCAACAGCTCCTTTATCAATTGGTGCATTATCTGTCCAATCAACAGCTCCGGTGTCAGTTGGTGCATTATCTGTCCAATCAACAGCCCCAGTGTCAGTTGGTGCATTATCTGTCCAATCAACAGCTCCTTTATCAATTGGTGCATTTTCTGTCCAATTAACAGCTCCGGTGTCAGTTGGTGCATTATCTGTCCAATCAACAGCTCCAGGTGTCAGTTGGTGCTTTGTCTGTACAATCAACAGCTCCAGTGTCATCTGTTGCAGTTTCACCATTTCCTGGAGCATCAACATCTTGCACAAGAAGTGAAGGGAAAATCTCTTTAGCAATTCAGCATGTGACATTAACCATGCAGTTTTTTTTATTGAACTGGAACTTATTTGACATATAAAATACAACAGACACAGAACATGAAATGCGTGTTGTCCCTCTTGAAGAGTGGATGAAGCTTCGATCCTAGCCAAGTTCGTTGTTGCTTTTGCATACAACTGTGTCATTGCCACGATGGCTTCTTCATCTTCTAGTTGAAGCAACTGGACGCTCTTTAAAATTACATAATCATTTCGAGCTCTAGAAGATGTACATAACAATAATTTGATGAATAACAAGATAATAATAATGCTTAGTAATATGATTAGTACTCTATGAAAAGAGTAATACTAATCATATTACTATGTAAACAGTTAATTACTATGAATAATCAGGTTTAATAAAGGTTTGTGTGAGAAATACAATTATGAATTAATATTGTTCATCGAGCAAGAATAGCAGAGAGTAGGAGTACAACGAGCAGGAGTACAGAGAGTAGGAGTACAACGAGCAGGAGTACAATGAGCAGGAGTACAACGAGCAGGAGTACAGAGAGTAGGAGTACAACGAGCAGGAGTACAACGAGCAGGAGTACAACGAGCAGGAGTACAACGAGCAGGAGTACAGAGAGTAGGAGTACAACGAGCAGGAGTACAGAGAGTAGGAGTACAACGAGCAGGAGTACAGAGAGTAGGAGTACAACGAGCAGGAGTACAGAGAGTAGGAGTACAACGAGCAGGAGTACAACGAGCAGGAGTACAACGAGCAGGAGTACAGAGAGTAGGAGTACAACGAGCAGGAGTACAACGAGCAGGAGTACAAGGAGCAGGAGTACAGAGAGGAGGAGTACAGAGAGGAGTACAACGAGCAGGAGTACAGAGAGGAGGAGTACAGAGAGCAGGAGTACAGAGTGGGGAATTTATCCTCAGACAGGCTTGGGCACTTCTCCGAAGGGGCAGAGTGAATGCTAGCCTGTATCGCTGTCAGCGGATCGGTTGCCAGGGATTTCACTCCCTTTGGTTACAGATATGTTTACCGTTAGCGTACTCGATTAAATTGCGAATTAAATGACTATTGTCTTGAATGGACCTACCCGGTATGGAGCAGGTCTGGTTGGGGTGGACAATGTCTCCTATTACCGTTCTCAGCCTAAGGGTGAGCACTTTAAAAATAATTTTGTAGTCCACATTTAAAAGAGATATAGGGCACCAGTTTTTAAGCGTTTCCGCGTTGTCGGGGTCCTTGCAAATTAATCCCTGTTGCTGTGAAGGGATAGGATCCCTTCGCTGTAACTGCAATTAATTAAACAGACAAAGGATTTCCCAATATACTTAAAGGCGAATTCATAAAACTCCTTAGGGAGTCCGTCTAACCCGGGCGTTTTGGAGTTTGCCATTTGTTTGAGTGCTTTAACGCACTCTTCTAGGGTAATCGGGCCTTCACAAATGTTGGCCGATTCCTCGTTTATTGCTGGTAAGGACGATCCACTTGCTCATGTGGCCATCATTGAGGTCAGCGTTGTCCACCACCACTGACGCGTCAATGACCCAGCAATTACTGGCCTTAGTATTTTGTAGCCAGTTCGCTCGCGATGCTCTATAGCCAAGTGTCGCACACGCAACAAGTACAGTTGATTTTCCAGGATCTGCTTCCTCTATCCGGGATCTGAGGGCTGCCCCCCCCCCCTCACAGGGATCACCGGAGCACACAAGACTGACCAGCCGCGGTGCTCCAAGTCGCGGAGCAACTTATCAAGGACCGCGTCGTGCCTTTTGATTCTATGCCCCCATGTTCTGTGTATGGTCCTTTGTCTAGACTGGCTGAGTCACATTACACACACCCGTGTATGGTCCTTTGTCTAGACTGGCAGAGTCACATTACACACACCCGTGTATGGTCCTTTGTCTAGACTGGCTGAGTCACATTACACACACCAGTGTATGGTCCTTTGTCTAGACTGGCTGAGTCACATTACACACACCAGTGTATGGTCCTTTGTCTAGACTGGCTGAGTCACATTACACACACCTGTGTATGGTCCTTTGTCTAGACTGGGAGAGTCACATTACACACACCCGTGTATGGTCCTTTGTCTAGACTGGCTGAGTCACATTACACACACCAGTGTATGCTACTGTTATAACTGATAATCATTAAACAAAAAAAGAAACAAACAGTTCACAAACACAGTCAGTTGAACAAGATACATACAATACACTGGGTCAGAATGTAAAATAAAATGGCATGCTAATATACTGGTCACATGACTGCTGTTGAGAACATCAAAGCTAACCTGCCTACACATCCATCATATTGTACACACTAACCCCTCCTGTCATGCTAAGTCCAACACAATGTGCAGTGCTAAATTCACCAAACCCATTCGGCTACACTACACGCCAAGAGTTTTAGGTATGCTCTTGAAAGACATCACCCCCGCCAGTTAAACACAAGGGTGACATCACCCCCGCTAGTTAAACACAAGGGTGACATCACCCCCGCCAGTTAAGCACAAGGGTGACATCACCCCCGCCAGTTAAGCACAAGGGTGACATCACCCCCGCCAGTTAAGCACAAGGGTGACATCACCCCCGCCAGTTAAACACAAGGGTGACATCACCCCCGACAGTTAAACACAAGGGTGACATCACCCCCGCTAGTTAAACACAAGGGTGACATCACCCCCGCCAGTTAAGCACAAGGGTGACATCACCCCCACCAGTTAAGCACAAGGGTGACATCACCCCCGCCAGTTAAGCACAAGGGTGACATCACCCCCGCCAGTTAAACACAAGGGTGACATCACCCCCGCCAGTTAAGCACGAGGGCGACATAATTCCTGCCAGTAAAACACGAGGGTGACATAATTCCTGCCAGTAAAACACGAGGGCGACTTCACCCCTGCCAGTTAAACACAAGGGTGACATCACCCCTGCCAGTTAAACACGAGGGTGACATCACCCCCGCCAGTTAAGAACGAGGGCGACATAATTCCTGCCAGTAAAACACGAGGGCGACATAATACCCGCCAGTAAAACACGAGGGCGACTTCACCCTTGCCAGTTAAAGACAAGGGTGACATCACCCCTGCCAGTTAAACACGAGGGTGACATCACCCCCGCCAGTTAAGCACGAGGGTGACATCACCCCCGCCAGTTAAGCACGAGGGCGACATCATTCCCGCCAGTAAAACACAAGGGCGACATCATTCCCGCCAGTAAAAGTCGAGGGCGACATCATTCCCGCCAGTAAAACACGAGGGCGACATCATTCCTGCCAGTAAAACACGAGGGCGACATCATTCCCACCAGTAAAACACGAGGGCGACATCACCCCCGCCAGTTAGACACAAGGGTGATAGTTTAAATCTATTGTGATGCCTAGATAAGGGTGTGAATCAACTTGTTGATAGATGATAAGCCGTATATTGTGCAAAATCTAGTTGAACAGGTCTGGCAGTGTCTGGTGTTGCTCCTGCAAATGTCACGTCTTCCTTTACACTCGGTTCCTTTTGTCAACTAGGGTGAGATTATCAAGTCGTATATAAGAAACATCATAACCAAAAAACATGGCATAGATCTCAGTTTAATAACATAAAAATAAATCAGTGATGTCACAACACATAATGTTCGATAAGGCCTCGTGATAACTCCCTTCACGTGCCTTATAATGGGTCCATAACCCAACATTTGGTCACCACACATATTAGTAAGTTCAATGACTTAGTTCAACATATACAGTGCAGTACATAGTGCATTATCTGTCCAATCAACAGCTCCGGTGTCAATTGGTGCATTATCTGTCCAATCAACAGCCCCAGTGTCAGTTGGTGCATTATCTGTCCAATCAACAGCTCCTTTATCAATTGGTGCATTATCTGTCCAATCAACAGCTCCGGTGTCAGTTGGTGCATTATCTGTCCAATCAACAGCCCCAGTGTCAGTTGGTGCATTATCTGTCCAATCAACAGCTCCTTTATCAATTGGTGCATTTTCTGTCCAATTAACAGCTCCGGTGTCAGTTGGTGCATTATCTGTCCAATCAACAGCTCCAGGTGTCAGTTGGTGCTTTGTCTGTACAATCAACAGCTCCAGTGTCATCTGTTGCAGTTTCACCATTTCCTGGAGCATCAACATCTTGCACAAGAAGTGAAGGGAAAATCTCTTTAGCAATTCAGCATGTGACATTAACCATGCAGTTTTTTTTATTGAACTGGAACTTATTTGACATATAAAATACAACAGACACAGAACATGAAATGCGTGTTGTCCCTCTTGAAGAGTGGATGAAGCTTCGATCCTAGCCAAGTTCGTTGTTGCTTTTGCATACAACTGTGTCATTGCCACGATGGCTTCTTCATCTTCTAGTTGAAGCAACTGGACGCTCTTTAAAATTACATAATCATTTCGAGCTCTAGAAGATGTACATAACAATAATTTGATGAATAACAAGATAATAATAATGCTTAGTAATATGATTAGTACTCTATGAAAAGAGTAATACTAATCATATTACTATGTAAACAGTTAATTACTATGAATAATCAGGTTTAATAAAGGTTTGTGTGAGAAATACAATTATGAATTAATATTGTTCATCGAGCAAGAATAGCAGAGAGTAGGAGTACAACGAGCAGGAGTACAGAGAGTAGGAGTACAACGAGCAGGAGTACAATGAGCAGGAGTACAACGAGCAGGAGTACAGAGAGTAGGAGTACAACGAGCAGGAGTACAGAGAGTAGGAGTACAACGAGCAGGAGTACAGAGAGTAGGAGTACAACGAGCAGGAGTACAGAGAGTAGGAGTACAACGAGCAGGAGTACAACGAGCAGGAGTACAACGAGCAGGAGTACAGAGAGTAGGAGTACAACGAGCAGGAGTACAACGAGCAGGAGTACAAGGAGCAGGAGTACAGAGAGGAGGAGTACAGAGAGGAGTACAACGAGCAGGAGTACAGAGAGGAGGAGTACAGAGAGCAGGAGTACAGAGTGGGGAATTTATCCTCAGACAGGCTTGGGCACTTCTCCGAAGGGGCAGAGTGAATGCTAGCCTGTATCGCTGTCAGCGGATCGGTTGCCAGGGATTTCACTCCCTTTGGTTACAGATATGTTTACCGTTAGCGTACTCGATTAAATTGCGAATTAAATGACTATTGTCTTGAATGGACCTACCCGGTATGGAGCAGGTCTGGTTGGGGTGGACAATGTCTCCTATTACCGTTCTCAGCCTAAGGGTGAGCACTTTAAAAATAATTTTGTAGTCCACATTTAAAAGAGATATAGGGCACCAGTTTTTAAGCGTTTCCGCGTTGTCGGGGTCCTTGCAAATTAATCCCTGTTGCTGTGAAGGGATAGGATCCCTTCGCTGTAACTGCAATTAATTAAACAGACAAAGGATTTCCCAATATACTTAAAGGCGAATTCATAAAACTCCTTAGGGAGTCCGTCTAACCCGGGCGTTTTGGAGTTTGCCATTTGTTTGAGTGCTTTAACGCACTCTTCTAGGGTAATCGGGCCTTCACAAATGTTGGCCGATTCCTCGTTTATTGCTGGTAAGGACGATCCACTTGCTCATGTGGCCATCATTGAGGTCAGCGTTGTCCACCACCACTGACGCGTCAATGACCCAGCAATTACTGGCCTTAGTATTTTGTAGCCAGTTCGCTCGCGATGCTCTATAGCCAAGTGTCGCACACGCAACAAGTACAGTTGATTTTCCAGGATCTGCTTCCTCTATCCGGGATCTGAGGGCTGCCCCCCCCTCACAGGGATCACCGGAGCACACAAGACTGACCAGCCGCGGTGCTCCAAGTCGCGGAGCAACTTATCAAGGACCGCGTCGTGCCTTTTGATTCTATGCCCCCATGTTCTGTGTATGGTCCTTTGTCTAGACTGGCTGAGTCACATTACACACACCCGTGTATGGTCCTTTGTCTAGACTGGCAGAGTCACATTACACACACCCGTGTATGGTCCTTTGTCTAGACTGGCTGAGTCACATTACACACACCAGTGTATGGTCCTTTGTCTAGACTGGCTGAGTCACATTACACACACCAGTGTATGGTCCTTTGTCTAGACTGGCTGAGTCACATTACACACACCTGTGTATGGTCCTTTGTCTAGACTGGGAGAGTCACATTACACACACCCGTGTATGGTCCTTTGTCTAGACTGGCTGAGTCACATTACACACACCAGTGTATGCTACTGTTATAACTGATAATCATTAAACAAAAAAAGAAACAAACAGTTCACAAACACAGTCAGTTGAACAAGATACATACAATACACTGGGTCAGAATGTAAAATAAAATGGCATGCTAATATACTGGTCACATGACTGCTGTTGAGAACATCAAAGCTAACCTGCCTACACATCCATCATATTGTACACACTAACCCCTCCTGTCATGCTAAGTCCAACACAATGTGCAGTGCTAAATTCACCAAACCCATTCGGCTACACTACACGCCAAGAGTTTTAGGTATGCTCTTGAAAGACATCACCCCCGCCAGTTAAACACAAGGGTGACATCACCCCCGCTAGTTAAACACAAGGGTGACATCACCCCCGCCAGTTAAGCACAAGGGTGACATCACCCCCGCCAGTTAAGCACAAGGGTGACATCACCCCCGCCAGTTAAGCACAAGGGTGACATCACCCCCGCCAGTTAAACACAAGGGTGACATCACCCCCGACAGTTAAACACAAGGGTGACATCACCCCCGCTAGTTAAACACAAGGGTGACATCACCCCCGCCAGTTAAGCACAAGGGTGACATCACCCCCACCAGTTAAGCACAAGGGTGACATCACCCCCGCCAGTTAAGCACAAGGGTGACATCACCCCCGCCAGTTAAACACAAGGGTGACATCACCCCCGCCAGTTAAGCACGAGGGCGACATAATTCCTGCCAGTAAAACACGAGGGTGACATAATTCCTGCCAGTAAAACACGAGGGCGACTTCACCCCTGCCAGTTAAACACAAGGGTGACATCACCCCTGCCAGTTAAACACGAGGGTGACATCACCTCCGCCAGTTAAGAACGAGGGCGACATAATTCCTGCCAGTAAAACACGAGGGCGACATAATACCCGCCAGTAAAACACGAGGGCGACTTCACCCTTGCCAGTTAAAGACAAGGGTGACATCACCCCTGCCAGTTAAACACGAGGGTGACATCACCCCCGCCAGTTAAGCACGAGGGTGACATCACCCCCGCCAGTTAAGCACGAGGGCGACATCATTCCCGCCAGTAAAACACAAGGGCGACATCATTCCCGCCAGTAAAAGTCGAGGGCGACATCATTCCCGCCAGTAAAACACGAGGGCGACATCATTCCTGCCAGTAAAACACGAGGGCGACATCATTCCCACCAGTAAAACACGAGGGCGACATCACCCCCGCCAGTTAGACACAAGGGTGATAGTTTAAATCTATTGTGATGCCTAGATAAGGGTGTGAATCAACTTGTTGATAGATGATAAGCCGTATATTGTGCAAAATCTAGTTGAACAGGTCTGGCAGTGTCTGGTGTTGCTCCTGCAAATGTCACGTCTTCCTTTACACTCGGTTCCTTTTGTCAACTAGGGTGAGATTATCAAGTCGTATATAAGAAACATCATAACCAAAAAACATGGCATAGATCTCAGTTTAATAACATAAAAATAAATCAGTGATGTCACAACACATAATGTTCGATAAGGCCTCGTGATAACTCCCTTCACGTGCCTTATAATGGGTCCATAACCCAACATTTGGTCACCACACATATTAGTAAGTTCAATGACTTAGTTCAACATATACAGTGCAGTACATAGTGCATTATCTGTCCAATCAACAGCTCCGGTGTCAATTGGTGCATTATCTGTCCAATCAACAGCCCCAGTGTCAGTTGGTGCATTATCTGTCCAATCAACAGCTCCTTTATCAATTGGTGCATTATCTGTCCAATCAACAGCTCCGGTGTCAGTTGGTGCATTATCTGTCCAATCAACAGCCCCAGTGTCAGTTGGTGCATTATCTGTCCAATCAACAGCTCCTTTATCAATTGGTGCATTTTCTGTCCAATTAACAGCTCCGGTGTCAGTTGGTGCATTATCTGTCCAATCAACAGCTCCAGGTGTCAGTTGGTGCTTTGTCTGTACAATCAACAGCTCCAGTGTCATCTGTTGCAGTTTCACCATTTCCTGGAGCATCAACATCTTGCACAAGAAGTGAAGGGAAAATCTCTTTAGCAATTCAGCATGTGACATTAACCATGCAGTTTTTTTTATTGAACTGGAACTTATTTGACATATAAAATACAACAGACACAGAACATGAAATGCGTGTTGTCCCTCTTGAAGAGTGGATGAAGCTTCGATCCTAGCCAAGTTCGTTGTTGCTTTTGCATACAACTGTGTCATTGCCACGATGGCTTCTTCATCTTCTAGTTGAAGCAACTGGACGCTCTTTAAAATTACATAATCATTTCGAGCTCTAGAAGATGTACATAACAATAATTTGATGAATAACAAGATAATAATAATGCTTAGTAATATGATTAGTACTCTATGAAAAGAGTAATACTAATCATATTACTATGTAAACAGTTAATTACTATGAATAATCAGGTTTAATAAAGGTTTGTGTGAGAAATACAATTATGAATTAATATTGTTCATCGAGCAAGAATAGCAGAGAGTAGGAGTACAACGAGCAGGAGTACAGAGAGTAGGAGTACAACGAGCAGGAGTACAGAGAGTAGGAGTACAACGAGCAGGAGTACAGAGAGTAGGAGTACAACGAGCAGGAGTACAGAGAGTAGGAGTACAACGAGCAGGAGTACAGAGAGTAGGAGTACAGAGAGCAGGAGTACAGAGAGCAGGAGGACAGAGAGCAGGAGTACAGAGAGTAGGAGTACAGAGAGCAGGAGTACAGAAAGTAGGAGTACAGAGAGGAGGAGTACAACGAGCAGGAGTACAGAGAGTAGGAGTACAACGAGCAGGAGTACAGAGAGTAGGAGTACAGAGAGCAGGAGTACAGAGAGTAGGAGTACAACGAACAGGAGTACAGAGAGCAGGAGTACAGAGAGCAGGAGTACAGAGAGCAGGAGTACAGAGAGCAGGAGTACAGAGAGTAGGAGTACAGAGAGTAGGAGTACATCGAGCAGGAGTACAACGAGCAGGAGTACAGAGAGGAGGAGTACAACGAGCAGGAGTACAGAGAGCAGGAGTACAACGAGCAGGAGTACAACGAGCAGGAGTACAGAGTGGGGAAGTTCTCTTCAGACAGGCTTGGGCACTTCTCCGAAGGGGCAGAGTGAATGCTAGCCTGTATCGCTGTCAGCGGATCGGTTGCCAGGGATTTCACTCCCTTTGGTTACAGATATGTTTACCGTTAGCGTACTCGATTAAATTGCGAATTAAATGACTATTGTCTTGAATGGACCTACCCGGTATGGAGCAGGTCTGGTTGGGGTGGACAATGTCTCCTATTACCGTTCTCAGCCTAAGGGTGAGCACTTTAAAAATAATTTTGTATTCCACATTTAAAAGAGATATAGGGCACCAGTTTTTAAGCATTTCCGCGTTGTCGGGGTCCTTGCAAATTAATCCCTGTTGCTGTGAAGGGATAGGATCCCTTCGCTGTAACTGCAATTAATTAAACAGACAAAGGGCGAATTCATAAAACTCCTTAAGGAGTCCGTCTAACCCGGGCGTTTTGGAGTTTGCCATTTGTTTGAGTGCTTTAACGCACTCTTCTAGGGTAATCGGGCCTTCACAAATGTTGGCCGATTCCTCGCTTAATCGCGGAAGGAAGGTCATTAAAAAAGGAAGCACTACTACCTTAAGAAAATACACACACAGAACATAAAATTTATGACATTTATAAAAATTACAAGAAACGAATCAGTTATACATCAATACACATGTAAAAGGAATTAATTAAACAAAACGTCCATCCGAACCTGTGCAATACTAAAAGTGGACAGAATCACCAACATAAATCCCGTTACATAGGCCTAGACCTATACTATTCCTCACAGACTATGTGAATTCATCTATCATTATATGTGGTTCTTCACAATTTCTCACAGAAAAAAGAAAGTCCTGTCTTGCTTTGTGGGATGTTTGGAAGCTACGGAGATGTCGTTTATTGCTGGTAAGGACGATCCACTTGCTCATGTGGCCATCATTGAGGTCAGCGTTGTCCACCACCACTGACGCGTCAATGACCCAGCAATTACTGGCCTTAGTATTTTTGTAGCCAGTTCGCTCGCGATGCTCTGTAGCCAAGTGTCACACACACAACAAGTACAGTTGACTTTCCAGGATCTGCTTCCTCTATCCGGGATCTGAGGGCTGCTCCCCCTCACAGGGATCACCGGAGCGCGCAAGATTGACCAGCCACAGCGCTCCAAGTCGCGGAGCAACTTATCAAGGACCGCATCGTGCCTTTTGATTCTATGCCCCCATGTTCTGTGTATGGTCCTTTGTCTAGACTGGCAGTCACATTACACACACCCGTGTATGGTCCTTTGTCTAGACTGGCTGAGTCACATTACACACACCAGTGTATGGTCCTTTGTCTAGACTGGCTGAGTCACATTACACACACCCGTGTATGGTCCTTTGTCTAGACTGGCTGAGTCACATTACACACACCCGTGTATGGTCCTTTGTCTAGACTGGCTGAGTCACATTACACACACCAGTGTATGGTCCTTTGTCTAGACTGGCTGAGTCACATTACACACACCAGTGTATGCTACTGTTATAACTGATAATCATTAAACAAAAAAAGAAACAAACAGTTCACAAACACAGTCAGTTGAACAAGATACATACAATACACTGGGTCAGAATGTAAAATAAAATGGCATGCTAATATACTGGTCACATGACTGCTGTTGAGAACATCAAAGCTAACCTGCCTACACATCCATCATATTGTACACACTAACCCCTCCTGTCATGCTAAGTCCAACACAATGTGCAGTGCTAAATTCACCAAACCCATTCGGCTACACTACACGCCAAGAGTTTTAGGTATGCTCTTGAAATACCCAACTGGTGGAACATGGTGACATCACCCCCGCCAGTTAAACACAAGGATGACATCACCCCCGACAGTTAAACACAAGGGTGACATCACCCCCGCCAGTTAAACACAAGGGTGACATCACCCCCGCCAGTTAAGCACAAGGGTGACATCACCCCCGCCAGTTAAACACAAGGGTGACATCACCCCCGCCAGTTAAGCACGAGGGCGACATAATTCCTGCCAGTAAAAGACGAGGGCGACATAATTCCTGCCAGTAAAACACGAGGGCGACTTCACCCCTGCCAGTTAAATACGACGGTGACATCACCCCCGCCACTTAAGCACGAGGGTGACATCACCCCTGCCAGTTAAGCACGAGGGCGACATCATTCCCGCCAGTAAAACACAAGGGCGACATCATTCCCGCCAGTAAAACTCGAGGGCGACATCATTCCCGCCAGTAAAACACGAGGGCGACATCATTCCCGCCAGTAAAACACGAGGGCGACATCACCCCCGCCAGTTAGACACAAGGGTGACATCACCCCCGCCAGTTAAACACAAGGGTGACATCACCCCCGCCAGTTAAACACAAGGGTGACATCACCCCCGCCAGTTAAACACGAGGGCGACATCACCCCCGCCAGTAAAACACGAGGGCGACATCATTCCCGCCAGTAAATCACGAGGGCACCGAATTGAATAGCACCTGATGTGACCGAGGATGGTCAGTTGGTCTGGCACCAGTCAGGCACAGCCGGGGTGTCGTACTTGGTCCACTTGCTCATGGTGCAGGAATAGGTGGTTCATGTACAAGTCCCACGTGATTAACGTACGTGACGTTATCCCTTTCAATTCGCCTACTAACTGGACAGTCTACAACTGGTAATATGTTTTTGCCTAACCACGGTCGCACATCTCTACAATGAAGCGCTGTTCAATTGGTGTAAACATATTGTCTTGTATAGTCTTACTGAGGTTTCTGAAGGGATTGCTTTCTTAACAGCTGTTAAAACGGACGGACATGTTCTATGGTATTCCTGTGTGTCCTTGGCCATGTTTCCATGAGGTAATGGCACATACACATTTTCACTGCCCATGTAGTGAATCAACCACAAACCGGGCTTGTCTACTAAGCTGCAGACATGCCTGACAAACTCTTATGACACTTTTTGCGAATCTGAAAAGATAGAACAATATAGTTTGCGCAGCTTTGGAGTCTTCTTCGGTAAGTTGTGACATCCACGACGTGTCCACCTGTACTGGTCACCCGTCCAGTCATTCTGCTGCTCAGAGTCATCGGCTTCGGCCGACGAGCTTTTTCATTTCATTCGCAGGAGCCTCCCTTTCGGATTCGCTTCCATTGCATCTCACAACACAACACGTTTCTGGACATTTAAGAAGGACCTTAAAATGTTTTGGTTTAAATAGGCATTTTACTCAATTTTGTACATAATTTTGTGCATTGTGTTATTACCAAAATTTATACTTTTAATTTGTAGTTTTACAGAGGTTCTGTCTACACTGTGTTGTAGTGTAACTTTTACATACTTTTACATTCGTAACCTATTTTACTTTTACATGTAAGCACTACTGAATTTACTTTGTAAAGATATGTGGTGTTGAAATAAAATTGAATTGAATACAGTGTAATTATATGTATGTGTGCGCATGCATGCATGTGTGGCTGTGTGCATTCCTTACATCTTGTGTAGTGCAGTGTCCCACCCACATGTCTACACAAAGCACACTTCAGTTTATTCCCTGGTTCAATCAAACACCATCTTATCGTCTGTAGGAAATGGTCAGCCATGTTGCATTTTGTGTGTGAAAATTACTCATTCAATATTAATTTTTTTATTTAGTTAATTTTAAGGTATTTATTTATTTTACCATTTTTGAAAATATGACATGCATTAAAGTTAGAGAATATATATGTTTTGTTTTAATCTTTATATAATATATTTAATGGCATATATGTATGCATACATACATACATGGGATCATATCAAGAAAATATTGTGTGTGTATATATATATATATATATAATATATTATATATATATACACACACACATACATATATATATATATATATATATATATATACACACACACATACATATATATATATATATATACACACACACATACATATATATAATGTAATGTACATCTTAGTTAAATTTCTGTTTTGTTTTAATCTTAATAAAATATATTTAATGGGACATATGATCCCATACATTTTTAATCTCCCTATCAATGAGCTGGCCCTGTATAATATATTACTAACACTTCCGTCACCTGCCACAGGTGGGTGTGTACAACATCACGCGCCTCCTGCGTAACTAAGAGACGGCCATCTCCACCGGCACGCTGGACAGCGAGGATGACTTCGAAGTACGCAGACGTTCCCAGAAGGCCGAGCAAACCCACGACGATGACTTTGACGACACGGACGATGTCGCGGAGATCAAGTCGAGAAAGCACTCGCTCAGCGCCGAGTTCAAGAACGCCCGCCGGTCACAGGTCATGGGCGGGTCAAAGGTCAATGGCGGAGGTCACCGCCTCGCTGACCAGCTGGTCAAGCAGGGGCTACTCACTCGGGACATGTTGGAACGACTGAGGGACGAACTGACGGAGGAGGGAAATGGGATGGGAATTTTGTTATTTTAATACGGGTTATTGGAATTACATACAACCTGCCTTGAAAAAATCATAGAGTGGGTATCCAGTTGTTATTACGTTTTTATGTAAACATTCGTCAGTCATTTAGTTATTATTTACATCATAAAATACTGTCTGTAAGTAAACCTATTGAAGATAAAAACCTGAAGACAAAACGCAGTAGCAAAACAAATACATTATAGTTATCCTCCCTAACGAATATGAGGACAGCATGGCATTTATTTTCATTGAACTCTTGAGTTCGTCAATTGCTTCAGTTTCTTTTAGATACATTTGGCCAGTACATACATTATAAAACATTGTTTATATGCTGTAATGTAATTTTACAATAAAACAAACAAAACTTCATGTTAACGAATTGTTTGCATTCAACTGAAAGATAGGTTATTGCAGCCATATGGCAAAATCTTCACAATTTGACCGGATCATGATCAACAAAACACGTTTCAATGGATATTTATCTGGGGCAAGTTTAAGAGATGATGTCTTATCATATCAACATTGTTTTGTAGGCTGGTGGTTGTCATAAATGTCGGTATGCTGTTACTTGCCAAATCGCCAGCGTGTTTCTGTGCTAGGTGGTTGAATGTTATAATGTGTAAACCAACGTTGCAATCAGTGCACTGCATTTTGTTATCATTCCAGTTATATTGTCTGCTATCTTGATTGATGTGATGTATATACGAGTGCATTTATTTCTACTCGGTCTATTCTTGTTTTAATTTGTCTCGCCTTAGGTTAATTTCTATAAAACACTATCTTGTTTCTACAAGTGTTTTGGTGAAATTATTAGGCAAAATAATTATTTATTACTTCATGCTTTCACAACCAATGCTCAATGCATGATGATCTCTGGACTTTGCGACTTACGAAACGATCCCTGAATTCAGGCCACAAGTATCAACTTTAGACTTTAATTAATATACATAGTGCGGAACTTGGGAAACACCAGAGTATCCTCACAGTGATGAAACGATCGACGTTCATGTTTTTGTGCATTTTTATACATGATAAACCATTTATGTTCACACACTTTGGATTGAACCAATCTTCAAATTAATTAAATATTTTAAGTGTTTTTTTGATTGAATGGTATCCAATTTGAAACATATTATACAAGCTGTCAGGGAGCTTTAATTCAATCGTTCGTAACTTTGCAACAAACTGTCATACACCCTATACTGGTATCATTGCAAAATTGTGCACGTTTACATTGTACACACGCCATCAAAATGTGCCTCGATGTCTTAAACTTTGTCATGTGTCACGAATGTAAACTTGATAATACGTACGGATTTACCCCTAAAAGTAATGGTATGTGAATTATGTTGCATTTGACACGGTAAACGCATGTAATTACAATATAACTGGGTTTTCAGATATGTTGAATTCATAGTATTAGTATGTGAAGGCACAATGTTTACAGTAGCCCAGAGACGTGTGGAACTGTGGAAAGTTGTGACTCTTTAACATGTAAAAAGCCGCTTGATGCTGATTCCTATGTGCTGGTCATAAAGCATACATATAGATATATTTATATATATATATAAATATATATATATATATATACCATCATGCAAACTTGCCTGGATTTACCCCTAAAAGTGATGGTTGTTTGTAATGTATGTGATAAACAACACTAACTCGGTTGGTGTCGACCGTTCCCGTGCCGTGTCTTATTGGGACCATTAATCGTACGTCATTGCCCTTATTTGGTGTTCGGGCGTCGCTGTGATTCAGCCGCCATCTTGGTTACAAACAATTGCCGAATGAATCAGCGACGATTATTTTGATGAACGATGCTACATCTAAAGCCTGATGGTTTCTGGCGACGCACCAAAGATGTTCCATTGAACAAATAGTGGACTGTTTCCATTGTTTGATGAGCAGACTCGCTTTGTTGCAGTGTATAGTCTCTGCATTGGCTTCCTGGCCGATATCATACCATCTTTAAGATGTGTATCATTACTTACCAGGCACTGTCCTGTACGCAGCCATCGTATTTACATTGTTTACTCCTGTGAGAAAACCTGTTCAGCTTCGATCATCTAGTTCTTATTTTCCTAGTCAATACTATTATTGGGACTGGTGTTTTAGCTGCGGATGCGCCTACCTTTTGGAATAGGCTTCCTTCTAGCGTTAAATCTGTTGAAAATATTCCGCCGACATTTACAGACATACCTTTACAACCTCCCTAGTGTGTCAATAAATAGTCTGATAAGATATGGATTTGTTTATTGACTCTGAGATCGCTTACCAATTTTGTATTGATACCCTTAAAAGCTTAGTTTCTAGGTATTTTGGAGCAATAATAGTTGCGTAATTATTATTACAATCCAATAGTGCCGTTGGTATGGTGGTTGGCAAGATGTCATATATTCGCTGATCGTCCAAACGGAAATGTGTTATTTGTCAAAGATAATAAATAGGCGAACAAGACTCAATCTTACATACAACATCGCAGTTTGATCTGCAGACAGGACTTGGTCGCTGAAGTCGACATGAAGGGACGTAGGAAGGCTGACTGTTCGTGTGTGTATGTAACTATATCGCGACGGTATCGGGTGTCCATTCATTCGGTTGTGAGTATCCTCTGGTAGTTCATATTTACTGGTTGACAACTGAGATAGATCGACATCAGAAGGAAACATCAACTGGTATTCTCCGTAAGTGTTTCTGACGTTCGAGCAGCAGCGGCGACGCACATGCTTTATTCGCTCCGTTCTTTACGGCATTATACAGTCGGTTGAGGGTATTCCTTGCAAAATCCTACTTATCGTTTGACGACATAAATACACCAGCCTGTGAATGAAATGGCACGTGATGTTCTCTGTGGTTCCACCTGTGCGCCGACGGTTCTTCTTTTGTGTCGATTGACTGGTATCCGTCATCTTTTGGACTGGATTTACAGAAGTTAAACCGGTTAAGATGAAGGCAGATAATGGTGATCACCAAAGCCAGCTACAACGAGAGGATCAGCATCTGAATAACATGTCACGTGATCTCCTCAGTGGTTCTACCTGCTTGTCGACTGTTCTCTTTTTAATTCTTTGTCTTTGTCGATTGACTCATATCCTTCATCTTTTTTACCGGATTTAAAGATGTTAAACGGGTCAAGACTAAAGAGGATGGTGGCGAGCCACACCAGCTACAACAGGAGGAGGATAGTTTAGACAAAACAACATCAGACGCCAGTGCATATCACACACACACACACACACACACACACACACACACACACACACACACACACACACACACATACACGCACACACACATATATACACGCACGCACACATATATACACACACACATATATACACACACGCACACATACACACACGCACACACAGACATACACACACACACACACACATATATACACACACACATATATACACACACGCACACACAGACATACACGCACACACACAGACATACACGCACACACACATATATACACACGCACGCACAGACATACACGCACACACATATATACACACACACCCTCTCTCTCACACACACACGTGCATGTATGTCTCGCTCGCTCGCTCGCTCTCTCTCTCTCTCTACATATACATATATATATATGCATATATATCTCTCGATACATACATATGTATATATATACATATATATCGTGTTCTTTCTCTCTCTCTGTATCTCTCGATACACGCACACACATACATATTATACAGGTGTATATATATCTTGCTTTATGTCTCAATATATATATGGATCTGTCTCTCTCTCTCTCTATATATATATATATATATATATATATATATATTATCTCTCATGATTTTGTTGTTTTGCATTATGTTTTAAATGTTTTACCTGAAATCCACTGAGAACAGTGTAAAAGTTTCTTATCGTGTACATTTTGTCAGAGAGCCAGCCCTTCATGGTGGCAGCACACGGCTGCAACATGCCACACTGAGCTGACGACACACATTTATAATATGTCTGATCAAAATTGTATTCCATGTTCACATTAATTGGGTTATTTAAACTTTTATAAATTATATGCAACATAATATAAATATGGCCGTGGCTATTTGTCCGGATACGGACGAATAGCCTGGGGGACTATTCGTCCGGATACGGACAAATAGCCCATGGTTGCGTATAGGCTATTCGTCCGGATACGGACAAATAGCCCATTTTTGCGTATGCGCTATTTGACCGGACAAATACAGATAAATAGCCCGACATCGCGCTATTTGTGCGGACGTCATAGTAAACGCGGGACTTGTACCTTCTCACGGGCGTAAGTGCTATGCTATTGATTAAGAAGGCATGTGTGTATGTATGTTTAAATAGCAACTGTTTCTTCTGAAATAGTCGCAATGCGGCAAGTTTTATTCACATGTTCAACTGGCGGGCCGGCCAGTATATCATGTCACTCGCACAACACGAGCGATTTACTTGGCATAGATGGGTAATGGTCAAATGAACTCATTTTTTGTGGTTTCTGTTGATAAATATTTCAATAAAAGTGATTTTAAAATGGCATAACTTTATTATTTATATAACTATTAACAAATTGTTTGCAGTATTTTGAAATACATTGCAAGGAGTAATACTTTTTCAATATTGATGTTTATTCATGCTAATTAATGAAGTTAATTAGCTAATATTAGTTAAGTAGTGCATCAAGTTAACAGACCAAGACATTCTAATTATAAGACCAGCAGAGTTCATAAATATGAATATATTTATGCATATTATGCAGTGTGCATAACCACATTGAACTAGTCATGTAATAATGAATAAATAAATTAGTTAATAGGCGATAATTAGCAGGCAACCTTGACAGACAGAAACTTTTTGTAAAATGCCACAATGTCCATGATTATGTTTATAATATTATAAACATGAAATTTGTAGAACCACCTTACTTATGGTAAGAGATATACCTTAAACACTTATGTAATATTAATAATAAACTAATAAATAAATAAATATATGATTAGGAGCCGTGCTTTGTATAGACTTACCCATTAATAAAATGGCGCAATGTCCATAATTATTAAAACATTCCCACATTAATTACGGTAGTAAATACACATTACCCTGTAATTTCATATTAACACTAACTTAATTAATAAGTTTATATCGGCTAATGTTAGCATGCTAACTCGACTAATGGTTGCGTTTTGATGAAAGCATGCAGTAAATAATTATGAAGTAAATATAATTTATGCAATGTTTAGAACCACATGAAACATTATGATCAACCATCAATAAATACATGTCATTACAACATAAATAATAACATTATTAATACATATTAACTAAACAGCAAACTCAACATATCAATGCATGACAATGAAGCATAGTTGTCATACTTCACTTGTTTATGGATGATCGTGAGGTTACAGGTTAGACAAATGCTGCAGGCTCAATAGAGGCCAGTAATAACATGTTGTTATTTCATAATATTCTGCATTTCAACATGAACTTGTGAAGTAATGTTTATAAACTGTTCACAGTGTTTCGTCACCGACTCCAACATCTCTTGTGCCAAATGCAAGTCTGCTTTCTGCGTT
>OZ024864.1:49825132-49827632 GCA_964017155.1 Oasisia sp. SBJ-2009 | reverse complement strand
CCGCAGTAACACGTAAAAGACGGTTGCTATGATGAGTAGGGAAAACCCAGCCACTACGACCTGGAATAGAAACGACGGCCAACTTGGTCCGTGTATATACCGTTTTTTCCTTTTTCGTTTTCAAATTTGCGAACGAAAAACGGATAACGAATTCGTTTTTCGTTTTTCGTTTTCAAATTTGCGAACGAAAAACGAATTCCTTTTTCGTTTATCGTTTTCGTTTTCAAAAGTGAAATAAGAAAAACGAAAAACTAATTCGTTTTTCGTTTTTCGTTTTCAAAAGTGAAGTAAGAAAAACGAAAAACGAATTCGTTTTTCGTTTTTCGTTTTTGCATTTAGGATGCTTCGGTCGCACTGTCACTTCGGGTGGCCGGTAAAAATTGGTAGTTTCGGTGGGATATCTCGGTCGGTCGTTTTGAAAACAAACTCGCAGAAATTGCATCGGCGAAGTGGTATGTCTAAGTACCTACAGGTGAATATTGGTAGTTTCGGCGCTGTTTTGTATGTTTCAACAATTTAATAAACTTTACTCAACCTTATACATGATAGATCGAAAGATGGATAAATCGAGAGTAGATGTATTTATTTTTTAACTGCAACTATGTGATGCAATAGTTATTTCAAATTTAGTTTGTAAAATATTTGACTTAGGAAGCCCCTATTATGACTAATAAATAGTCGCTATCTTAGGGGCCACGTTGGGTTTTAAATTAGCATTTTTTATGTAATTATTGAATTCCATTGACGGACCATTACGGATAGGTTAATTGTATTTAGGAGCATGTATATTCCTGAGTATTGTTTATTAACATTTGCTATTTTACGCATATTGTAAGTAGAGGATATGTGGTAAATTATATTACGTTTATGGCTTAATGTGTTGCTAGAGTTAGTGTTAATTCATAATTATTTTCCATATGTAGTAATTTACAACAGTAGGAGTATGTTTGCATCCGTGTGTAAAATGCTGCTTTACATAATGTATCAGTCTTGTAAAATTGTGATTGGTTATGTTTTGACTAAACAAATATAGGTATTGTTTATTGTGTGTGGCATACCATTTGTAATACTCTTTTTTACAAATGTATATTATGTCCTGAATGTATGTATTCTGCTGTGTGCTGGTGGGAAATGATTATGCATATTTCTGGTTTGTGTTATCTGCCAATTTTGAAAGTATGCGGTTAATGTTTTGTGTTTATATTTATAATAAAATTATAATATAACTACAATAAGTTGGTATTCAACTTTTACTTAAACATTAATTCTATGTGGGAGCTATATTTATTTGAAAATATTATTCTTACACATTTTTTTGCAATTTGTTTATTCAATTACATTTGTGTCCCTAGATCAGTAGATGGTAATTAGTGTGAGGCAATATTATAGAATTATAGAGTGAAGTCCCAATTTTTCGAGACATCTGCTATTTTATCAATATGTTTAATCCAGTTTAAATGCTAGATTAATGTAAAGCCCAGAATGTTAAACTGGTTTAATCTCTCAATATCTACACTGTCAATTTTTAATGTTACTTCATCAACCTATTTATTAGGCATTTGAACAAGCCATTTTGTTTTATTAATATTTTAATCATAATGTATAATAATAATAATAATAACACAAGTTTTATTGGCAACTCAACTGAGTTGGATTGACATTATACAATAAAATACAATTAATGCGTCTGTATGTAGTTTTAGCTATATGTTTATTATAGGTCTTTCTTAATCAAATATTCAATATTCACTGTGTTTCTGTCATCTGTGAAAGTTTTAATTGTACTTGTATCATCAAGTATCATGAGCATAATTTATGCTGGCTTTTGGAAATCATTGATATAATTATAGTAAATAACAATGTCAGTGGCCCTAAAATTGATCATTGGGAGACGCCTCGTTTCATAGGTAAAGTATGTCATTGTACCTCTTCTAGTCTTACAGACTGCTTACAGTTAGTTGTATATTATTGTGTTAGATGTATTGCTGTGAGCTCCATTCCATTGGCTCCTGGCTACCTCACTGATCCATTCACGTTAAACAATAGTGTGTATGATTGTCACACTTGCAACTGCACAAATATTCCTGTCAAGAAGAACAACTTGTCTTTAGGCCAGTGTAAATTTGCTTACAAGTTTGGAAAACTTTGGGGCAAGCAGTGCAGATATCTTTTAAACACACATTTTAACAGTTTCTCATGATAGATGTACACAGTTGCAAACATTTCATGATAGATATGGCTGAGGGATTGTTTGCATTTGGCTGGTTGATTGCTTAGATTAATAAATATTTGTGTGGAGGTGGTAGTGGTAGTCATAGTAAGGACTTTATCTTAGACAATCAGATTTTTATTATTGTTATTACTATTATTGTTATGTAGAAGTGGATGAGTTTGAGCAGTTTGCCAGTCGAATGTGGACTGTCGTTTAGTCATGCCTTTTGGGATGTCTATGAAGTGCACATGATCTTATTTCATTATAATTAAAGATTTAACTTATGAT
>OZ024864.1:49737632-49820132 GCA_964017155.1 Oasisia sp. SBJ-2009 | reverse complement strand
ATATATATATATATATGTATATATATATTAATTGTATATATATATTATGCTTATTTATATATTCTTATATATACATGGTGTGTATATATGTATATGTATATATATATATTATTCTTTTATATATATATATATATATATATATATATATATATATATATATATATATATATATATGTGTGTGTGTGTGTGTATATATATATGTACAAATTTAATGGTCTTGAAAGTATTATTAGAAATATATTTAAGAAATTTGCATACACACACGTACGCGCACACACGCGCACGCACGCACGCGCGGGAGCTCGCTCGGCCCGCTCATTGAGCAAATGTTTAATCGTAATCTGTATTTCAAAAACGCTGTATATCGGCAGTTTCGTAAAGTAATAACCACCACGACTGACAAGACTCATTGCAAACTCGTTATTTTGCGGCAAGAAATTGTTTTTCAGTTGCGTTATTGTATGAGTGATTAAACGTGTCATATTTGTGTTCATTTGTAGGCCTTCTTAATGTTGCTATGATTATCCATGCTGGCTATGCCACATCGTATAATAACTGCATATTTTTAACTACAATAAAGTTGCTTTTTACTCACTCGGACACTCTTGTGTTATCTAATCGGCTGATGCAATTTGAAAAGTTAGAAATATGTGTGATCGACGTCATTAAAATCACGTGACCGGATTTTCCTTGCAACAACATGATGACGTCGTCACGTTAAGCAACCAGATTATTTTCCATGATTTTATGGAAGTTAGAATACAAGCATAGTTACACTTTTTATTGGAACTTAGTAGATAGATGATGAAGCCCTCGATATTGAGAGTCCGACCCATATTATTTATGTATATTCCGCCCTTCTGAGGTATTTGTAGATGCTGTTTTTAAACACTCCACAGGCACCATTAAGAAAACGTTGAACGATATGAATATATCGTGCAACATAACTTACTTTTTTCAAAATATATGTTCACAAAACGTCATTTTACTTATTTCTCAATCAGATTTTTTTGGTAGATGCCAAATGTATAGGTTGTACGCATTCTGTTTTACATCTGGCGTTAATTACTAAGGATATCCTTAAGCGTTCGACTAGCGAGCGTGTTCGACTGGCGGGTCATTGACGGTGCAAGTAACGACGGACGGCGTGACGGCTGACGGCGTGACGGCGGACGGCGTGACGACGGACGGCGTGTCGGCGTGACGGCGGACGGCGTGACGGCTGACGGTGCAAAAGCGCAACAGCGCACGCTGCAACGGCGAACTGGTGAACTTCAGATTTTGTTGTAGTAAATTTACTATTTTATAAATTTATTTAAAGTGATTCCATATAACTTGCGTAAGTTCAGAGGACTAAAATGGCTTTTTAATAAAGAAACGTAAACTGTTATTGGACTACACGGTACGACAAGAGAATACTCATGGAACTGTCGCCAACCTAGCCTTCTAGGCAAGATTCGAGACACCATGGGCATGGCAGCATGCATGCACATAATTTGGACGCAAGCAAATTATTTTGACGCAGTTGATAGTGTCTCTTCACTGCGCTTTCGCGCCCCACAACAAAACACGTTAGCTCCGTTTTTCAATATGAGGGTGTTTTAATTAACTTATTGACGTGAGGCATATAACCTGCACAATTAAAGACAGCGAACTGCCCGGTTAATTGCTATGGCAGCGGCACGCGCGGACCTCGACGAGTGGAGCGTGTTGCGTAATTAACTGGTCGACGTGTTATGCAACTTCGAAAGGAGCTAAACTTAAATTGCCAATTCAATTGGTTCTCCTTCGAGGAACGTTACATAACAATTTGGTGGGAGTGGCGTGGTCTGTCAGACACGTTTCAGACGGTGGCGAGGCTTCACCGCGACTGTGAAAGAAAACGTCCAACCACTGGACGGGTGACGTGGACCATGTCCATGATGCTGGGTGTGTCAACCCGCGAACGCGTCTGTGTAATTGTAAGTAGACTTAAGTAGTGTTTCTCTTTTTAAAATGGCGAACCACGTACGGCAGGTGTGACATGATGGTAGATAATATTATTTGTATCCAGGCAAGGCAAGTTTTCGTTTAAAAACTACATTCATTGGCTTCAAAATGGTGTAGTCCAGTGACAGTGTATGTTTAATTTAGCCATACCTTGCGCGATAAATGTAAAATCATCAATATGCAGAGAAAGGATAACACATTTATGGTATAAATACTACGGGTTGTTCGCTAGCATGTATGTAACCTCTCGGCAAAGTTATTTGTCGCAAATTAACACGAGGCAGACAGGATTTCAGGTATGTTTTGATAGCAATGCGCCATAATCAGTGACAGTGATTTAAACAAGGTCAAGGCCGTGGATATTGCACCGACAGTCGGCTCGACAATCGCCGCACCTCGAAAAAAACATCAAACTTATCACCTACGATGACCAAACTTCGCAGGGCGTAACTACTACACCTGTACTACACATATGGACTTGTCACGTGATCAAAAAAAATAATAATTAATGCCTGAAATCGATCAAAATGTGTAAATAAATATCGCGCTTTCCTCGTCGTCGTGTCACTACTGCCACAGTGAACTCCGGCAGGTGGCGCCTGGAAAGCGCGTTATCTACTTACACATTTTGATCGACTTCAGGCATTAATTATTACTATTTAATCACGTAACAAGTGCATACGCATAGTACAGGTGTAGTAGATAAACCATACGAAGTTTGGTCATCGTAGGTGAACATTGTGATGGTTTTTTCGAGGTGCGGGCCTAAACTGCAAAAGTACCGCGTAAATATGTGGGCGATAATACATGATTCACGATTTTTCGTTGATAAATAAAATTATTATAGCTATCTCTGCTCCGCGACAGAGTTATGTAGTACACGAGTTATAATGGATCACTCCATTTGTTGTGTATTTAATCATTCTAAGGATTTATCTGCTGATAAAATGGTAGTTGTCCGCGCGGGTGTTTAGCGTGACATCCGGCCTGCGTAATACCCGCCCTCGTGTCATAGACATAGCAACAGTCTGGCGTCTGCTAACTACTGTATGGAGCAACTTATGTCTTTTCAATATCAAATCAACTGTATAATTTTGTTTATTAGTTTAAATGCTAGATACTTCGTTTAGAGTAATCTAGATGAAAATCGTGTCTCGGTAATTAATAAAAAAAATCTGGAATTTGGTTACAATGACTTGTTTGATCACAGGTATATATTTTTCTGAATATGTGTATGTATAAACGAATATATATATATATAACCTATGTACTGATATAACGATATTGATTAAATGCAATGCAGTATTGTAGTAAAAACATGAGTTTTATTAACTTATAAACAGTATGAAAGTAGATACAAATTGCTGTCAAAATCACCAAATGTAAAACATTTGTAGGACATACATACATGCATGGAACTCACTAGATATAAAACATGTGTACAGGTGTATATAAATGTATATAGAAAGATAAACCAGTTGCACCATCACATTCTAAATCTGTATATTATACTGTTAAAATTAGTAGATAGGCCTATGTGTACTTAACTAAACGTAAGCTGCCTTATACATATAATTAATACAGATGACTGCCTCAGTACGAATTGCACAATATACCCAAACAATTACTGACATTTATCATAACATCACGTCTTCTGCAGACTGCAGATATTGCACACAAAATATTTTTACAATTTTGTAAGTTTCTTTACACAGACAGCATTTAACATCACTCTGATCACAACATATTTTCTAAGGCATATTCTACACAGTGAGCAAAAAATAGTACATAAGTTGTGGAATATGCTTATATGACTAGACATTGCACAGAACTTGCTCTGCGTAAAATTGCCAATGTTAAAAACATATTTCCATAGAATTTCTGCAAAATACAATTGCGTAATGTTACAGTTAAACTCATGTACTAAGTGGACAATGTTCATGACTCAATACACCAGGGCTAACTAACCAACTAACCAATTACATGGCACTGCATTTAACACAGAACCACTGTCGTTTCTTTGTGGCTTTCCCACTGACAGTACATCTCAGGTGTACCCATGACAAACAAGCGTCACAGTTGATGCTGGATTCATGGCTGTCATCAATGTCAGCTGTCAAATGCCCTCATTTAAGCGAACGACTTTTTTTTATAGTTTCTCGTCAATCAAAAATGTCACACATTCCTTGAGTGTTCGTCAGGTGTATGAATGTTTTCTTATTTAAAATCAGTGCCTAAAACGAAGGTCGTCCGAACACTGAATAAAACAGCCAGGTAGTGTTGCTAAAATGATAAGTAGTGCCACTAGCCCCCTTTAGTCCCAGTAAATCCCGGGGGGGGGGGGGCTAGTGGGACAGTTCTAGGGGCAGGGCTTTATGCAAGATAAAATTATTGCCAGTCACATGTTTTGGTGGACACATGGATGTTAACTGTTAAACCATTTTACAAACTTAAAAATGTGTCTGATGACCTGAAATAGACTACAAACTCACATGTGACACCATTTACACTCATTTCTAAGGCACAACTGACAATATCTATGGTTTTTGCTACTTAATTTTTTTGCTCCTTCATTTATGTACCCGTCCACCCATATTTCTACCCGTCCACAATGGTTTTCCCATCCAAAAAATGGGTGGACGGGTCTTTGCATAAAGCCATGGCTAGGGTACTAGACCATTCACAACTTGGACTGGCTTTCATATTTTTGGAGAAAAAGTATTTTGACATATAAGGTAATCTTGAAAGTAATCATGATTACATGCAAAAGTAATCAATTGTAATCACTTACATTTGTTTTATGAGTAATCATACTCGTAATCATTCTCTTGCATCTTCATAGTAATTGTACTCATAACTGATTACATTTGTATTATGATCAGTCTATCTTGGATTATTGCAGCGCAGCATTGTTTTGAGAGAACGTCGAGAGCTCGTTCATCTGCTGAGCGATGCGTCCTTTGGCTGAGCAATCCGCCCGTTGGCTAAGCGATGCACCATTTGGCTGAGCGATGCGTCAATTGGCTGAGCGATGTGCCCGTTGGCTGAGCAGTTGGTGTGATCATGGTGTGATGAAGAACACGAGTTTTGCGAACAAGGACAATGAAGGGACAGTTGACAACAATTTACTCTGGCCGTGGAATTGTTCGACAGGTGACACCTGAAGGAGGGCCAGAAATAGGCCGAGAGACCAACAGGTAGGTGGATTAAGTTCCTTCAAGGATGGGACAAATATTCGATTCGTATTCGAAATTTCGAATATTCGAACGTTTTCCCACTATTAGATTCGATTAGAAAATTCGCTGCTGTCTATAAACGAATATCGCTTGAATATTTTCCTTCATGTTCTCTGCCACAAAATCGTTCCCGGGATGGGATGTAATATCATGTAAATAATTTTATTTTGTAACCTAGTATGTGTATATGTACATCAGATATGTGATGATAAGTTTGGTGATTTTATTTTGTAACCTAGTATGTGTATATGTACATCAGATATGTGATAAGTTTGGCGGCTATCAGATCGATGCGTATGGCCACGATGCTGAGACTCCGGCACGGACTTGTGCCCGTGGCCACAGAATGACGCTGCACCCCAGCAAGACCTCTCGACACCGTTCAGTATTCTATTCGAATCTGAAGCCACTGAATATACGTATTCTATCCTCACATGGAAGTCTTCTATCAGCAGTAGCTTATGTGTACGAGGGATGCCACTGAGCACACTTGCCAGCTGGTTGTAGAAGGCCTCCTTGTTTTCATCTGGGTTTGTCATTGTTGGAGCGTACATGCTGATAATTGTAGCAAAGTTGTCCTTGCTCAGAGGTTAATTTGTGCACTAGGTAAATAACTAAATGGACATTAATTTATAAATGTAATTATTGTAATCCAAAGGCAAAGGACAGAACTGGCAACTTCCTACCCTGCATTCTTTGTCTTTGAAATTGGCGCGTAATTCAGCCGTAAATAATTAACACTTGAAAACCGGCAGGTTTCTCCTGGCTAATTGTCACGAAACATACACGAATATTTCACAGCAGATTCGTAATTCACGAAAGACAATGAGGTGCGTGACACTTACTTGTGCAGCACAGGACGCAATGATTTGCTCCGACGGCCGGCGTCACGACTCAGTGGTTATTGCTAAGGAATGGTATTTATATGGTGCGGACTAATTGTTAGTGTGTAATGTGGTCTTACTGTGCAGATGTATTGTGAGGCGTATATCTGGACTATTTTGCATGTGTGCTCCGCACTACACCTGCACTGTAGAACAATATGTCTAGACATTGGCAATGCCTTTGTTTGGCTAAACAAATTAGACAGCTACACTCAACCAGTTTTTTAACCCTCTTTATATTCCTCGGGTGAAAACGAAAAACCTCCGGCCTATCCTCCTTAGCCTCCTAGCTTCTTCATCCAACCATTGATGACTCACGCATTGTTTTACGATTACGAGTTTGCTTAATCCCTTGGTTTTGTCGCGCCACTGAGCTTGATGTTCGAAGATATCGGTGCAAAAGAAGTCATTATTATTATTATTATTATAAAGCTAGATTTAAATTGTACAACTTTCTATATGTCAAAGCTATAGAACTGTACCAGTGTTCTATTCCCAGTCACCGCGGCCTCCCTGTCACCGCGGCCTCCCTGTCACCGCGGCCTCCCTGTCACCGCGGCCTCCCTGTCACCGCGGCCTCCCTGTCACCGCGGCCTCCCGGTCACCGCGGCCTCCCTGTCACCGCGGCCTCCCTGTCACCGCGGCCTCCCTGTCACCGCGGCCTCCCTGTCACCGCGGCCTCCCTGTCACCGCGGCCTCCCTGTCACCGCGGCCTCCCGGTCACCGCGGCCTCCCGGTCACCGCGGCCTCGCGGCCTCCCGGTCACCGCGGCCTCCCTGTCACCGCCAGCAGTTTCTGTTGTCAGGGTCGCGTCATCCATGGCTAACTACAGAAACTAACGCACTAAATATTAAATATATAAACTGCGAGAATGAAATAAAATACTTGATATATTTATTATACATAGCGATGTTTGTGTCGGACTCAGTCACTGTGTGAATCTTGCCCCTCGGTTGTTGCTCTTGCCCGACATCTTTGCCGGCCCCGCCATCTCTTCCTGCATGAATCCACACCATGTGAAGCACTTTGCGATCATGGATGGCGATACACTACACCAAGCCGACCACAGCCAACCCCTTAATCACCATCAAGCGATTAGGAAGGATGTTGGATGCTGAGAATCGTGATTCATCTCCGCTTTCACCTAAAACACAGTTGAACAAATATTAAGTTTGTGCATGAAAAGGGTAAATAGCTGAGGAAGTAAAACAATACACATGTGGCATATAATTCACTGAGCACACTTGCCAGCTGGACATAGAAGGCCTCCTTGTTTTCAGCTGGGTTTGTCATTGTTGGAGCGTACACGCTGATAATTGTAGCAAAGTTGTCCTTGCTCAGGGGTAGTCTCATCGTCATGATTCTGTCACTTAGAGGATCTCCACGGTTACATTTAATAATCATATTTATGGTTATGTTTGTATGTTGTTGTTGTTGTGACCGAAGTAAAATTCAATTCAATTAATGGCCGTGGCGTTTCTGTCAGCTTTGTGACGATATCATTTTTGATAGCAAAACCCACTCCGGCCTCCCTTCTTTCTCCATTGGGTTTGCCACATATTATACACATGTGGCATATAATTCATAATATTTATATATAATATATTGAGTAATGGCTAAATACCCACCTATGACTAATATTGCATCAGTTAATCATGATAAACATGTGGGAACGACAGCACTACAAATTCAATTTTACCATCTAAATGAGCTCATTAAATAATGTTTCATTACACATTACAACATATGATAACTGTAATGGTGTTATTAAAATAATATTGAAATGTTTACGAATTACAAAAAGATTAACCGTTGGCGTTGTACTGTAATCTTGTCCCAGTAAAATCTACGAACTGCGAGTGTGACCAAAAGACAACGATCTAAGTATAATTTAAAATGAAACACACCTGTATCATTCTGCCACTGACGTGCAGTTCCTTCGATCTTGACATGACACTGTCGACAGTCCGTATTGTTCACTCACCGCACCACAGAAACTCGACCGGATCGGCCCGTTTGATGTACACACAGGCAGCACTGAGCTCATCGAACAATGCCGCCGAATTCCCGTCGTTTGTTCTAGAATCGAGCCACGCCTCTAAAATGAGGTACGTGTTGCTGACGGCATCGTCAGAGTCTCACGTGATGTCTCGGACAGTAGAACCTTTCATCTTCAACGACTGCCATACCAAAGTGTTCAGGTCCTCATAAAATATATTGTTTTTCGTCGCTTCAAATATTTGAAGTTGCAACGACCGCCCAATGCCCACTCCCGCTCAATTTCCGCTCGTTCTTGGCGAACTCGTGCGATCTGTGATTTCCCACAGCCACACATAATCGCCACAGATCTACACGATTGGCCATTGTCCAACCTCTTTAAAACATCCATACCTTGCTTCAAACGATCCATGATCTTATGTTTGTTTTTACGACCACAAGCAGTTCCCATTTTCCACATGTGTCTTGTATATTGTAGTTGCCCTGGGAAGTAACTGGCAGCTTGGTCAAAGTTGTCGGACGAGAAGTTGTAATTACTGGTATATTCCGTTGCTTGTGGGCACAGCACGGCACCCCCGGTGGGTGGGTCTGTGGAGTGCCACCCCTGGTCTGTGGAGTGCCACCATGTGAATCAACTTGTTGATAGATGATAAGCCGTATCTTGTGCAAAATCTAGTCGAAGAGGTCTGACAGTTTCTGGTGGTTCTCCTGCAAATGTCACTTCTTTCCTTAGACTCGGTTCCTCCTGTCACCTAGGGTGTGATTATCAAGTCGTATATAAGAAACATCATAATCGAAAAACATAGTATAGATCTCAGTTTAATAACATATAAATCACTCAGTGATGTCACAACACATAATGTCCGATAAGGCCTCGTGATAACTCCCTTCACGTGCCTTATAATGGGTCCATAAGCCAACATTTCGTCACCACACATATTAGTTCAATGACTTAGTTCAACATATACAGTGCATTATCTGTCCAATCAACAGCTCCGGTGTCATTTGCTGCAGTATCACCATTTCATGGAGCATCAACATCTTGCACAAGAAGCGTTGCATTGGCAGCAGTAACTGAATGCAACGATTCCTTTGCATTTGAGGTGCAGAGGGACATGCATCGCTCGAGGAGATGTTTTGGCACCCAATGAAACGTCATCATACAATGTACACATTGAAAGATGATTTAGCTAAAACGCCTGACATCCTGCAACGCTTCCTTTACGTGGCCATCTGACTGAGGAGTGGAGGTGGACTCTCAACTGCTACGCCGTGAAGATAGCAAGACAATCTTCAAAATCTAGTCGAACAGGTCTGGCAGTGTCTGGTGGTTCTCCTGCAAATGTCACTTCTTTCCTTAGACTCGGTTCCTCCTGTCAACTAGGGTGTGATTATCAAGTCGTATATAAGAAACATCATAACCAAAAAACATGGCATAGATCTCAGTTTAATAACATAAAAATCACTCAGTGATGTCACAACACATAATGTCCGATAAGGCCTCGTGATAACTCCCTTCACCTGCCTTATAATGGGTCCATAACCCAACATTTCGTCACCACACATATTAGTAAGTTCAATGACTTAGTTCAACATATACAGTGCAGTACACAGTGCATTATCTGTCCAATCAACAGCTCCGGTGTTATTTGCTGCAGTATCACCATTTCATGGAGCATCAACATCTTGCACAAGAAGCGATGCACTGGCAGCAGTAACTGAATGCAACGATTCCTTTGCATTTGAGGTGTGGAGGGTCATGCATCGCTCGAGAAGGTCAGCGTTGGTGAGGTGGTCGAAGAGCGCCACAACCTCTCTGCTGCATCTCTCAGAAGGGGTGGATCACTGCTTCCTCTTTTGCTCAGGATCCACCCCCTCGGCTGTGACTTGGCTGAAAGAAGCACCAATCCTGATCTCAGTGAGCATGGCGAGGGTCTTCGGGCGTTGACACACTACACTGTGAAACAGTATTGCCCAGATTGCGTGTTTTGTTGCCTCGACATCTGGCGCGTTCTTCACGGTGGCATTCCGGTAATACTGGACCCACCGCTTCATCCGGGTGGCCGTCAACTTCCGTTACCAATCAGGCTGCTTGTTGAAGGTGTTGTGACTGTCTTCTTGGCATGTACAATGTTGTCCAGACCCTTGTACTTCCGCTTGCTCAAGTGGTTGATGCACTCTTGTTTCTCTACAACCACATGAGCACCATATGGCTGCAGAGAGTCCACGCAGTACTTGGATCTGATGGTGTCGTCGATGACAAGTCCTGTCAGCACTTCAATGACAAACCCAACACCAAACAAGGAATGGAACCCTCTGATTCTCGCTTGTTGGAATCTGTGACGATGAGAACTCACCGGACAACGTCGGGTTGCAGCTGTCGCAACTCAGATGGAGATGGATGGCATATCCACTTGCATCTGTTATCATCACACGCAATGTCTTCTGACCACACCGTCGACAAGCAAGTGGCGTCAGCAGGTCATTCAGCTTGTCCGTGGACATGAAACAACATTTATCATCATGCTTATTTGTATTTCTAAACAGATGTTTTGGCACCCAATGAAACGTCATCATACAATGTACACAGTGAAAGATGATTTAGCTCAAACGCCTGACATCCTGCAATGCTTCCTTTACGTGGCCATCTGACGGAGGAGTGGAGGTGGACTCTCAACTGCTACGCTGTGAAGATAGCAAGACAATCTTCCGGCGACTAGCTGACGTGGACTGCAGATCAGTCACAGACACTCGAGTTGGAACCTCCTCAACTGGAACTGAAACAGTGAAAGCAGACCATTATAAAATGCACTTACACTTGTATAGAGCTACTTATTGCATTTACCTCTGATTATTTACACTAAATGAATAACCAATAAAAAGGTATTCTTCAATTTCAGTGCATAATCCTACTCTGGACCATTGTTGAACTGTTGTGACTATGATTATGCAATGTGGATGACATTGGTGATTAAAATGTATAACATGGATGTGGTGCAGGCTAAAATAAAAAAATCTACCATCTAGCTTTTGTAAACTAAAATGCTTTAAAATAGTATATTTACTGTAGTCACCCTATGTAAAAAAGTTATTATAATATAATATGCTTACAATATCATAACATGAATCTATGAGGATATGCAAATCATTTCCTTGGCTCCGCGACCGCGGGTCTCCGCAGTTAGAACTGGTCGCCGTTGGTTACGTCGTATATTTACGCTGTTAACAGTAATTTTTGAATAATAAATTATATTTTCACCACTATGATCGTATAATATATATTTACAAACCTATTCTGCGTGGTCTTCCACCTCCAGGCTGATTCTTCCGTCTGTTTTTCTTTCCAAATGCCGTCGTTATGCGCTTCCCTTTCGACTCCATAATTGTTACCGTTGCGTGGTGGAGAGTGCGTTTAACGAGGCCAAGTGTTCTAGCACATTGAGATGCAGTGGTGTGGATATACTTTGATCTTGATAGTTTAAATCTATTGTGATGCCTAGATACGGGTGTGAATCAACTTGTTGATAGATGATAAGCCGTATATTGTGCAAAATCTAGTTGAACAGGTCTGGCAGTGTCTGGTGTCACGTCTTCCTTTACACTCGGTTCCTTCTGTCAACTAGGGTGAGATTATCAAGTCGTATATATAAGAAACATCATAACCAAAAAACATGGCATAGATCTCAGTTTAATAACATAAAAATAAATCAGTGATGTCACAACACATAATGTTCGATAAGGCCTCGTGATCACTCCATTCACGTGCCTTATAATGGGTCCATAACCCAACATTTGGTCACCACACATATTAGTAAGTTCAATGACTTAGTTCAACATATACAGTGCAGTACATCGTGCATTATCTGTCCAATCAACAGCTCCGGTGTCAATTGGTGCATTATCTGTCCAATTAACAGCCCCAGTGTCAGTTGGTGCATTATCTGTCCAATCAACAGCTCCTTTATCAATTGGTGCATTATCTGTCCAATCAACAGCTCCGGTGTCAGTTGGTGCATTATCTGTCCAATCAACAGCCCCAGTGTCAGTTGGTGCATTATCTGTCCAATCAACAGCTCCTTTATCAATTGGTGCATTATCTGTCCAATTAACAGCTCCGGTGTCAGTTGGTGCATTATCTGTCCAATCAACAGCTCCAGGTGTCAGTTGGTGCTTTGTCTGTACAATCAACAGCTCCAGTGTCATCTGTTGCAGTTTCACCATTTCATGGACCATCAACATCTTGCACAAGAAGTGAAGGGAAAATCTCTTTAGCAATTCAGCATGTGACATTAACCATGCAGTTTTTTTAATTGAACTGGAACTTATTTGACATATAAAATACAACAGACACAGAACATGAAATGCGTGTTGTCCCTCTTGAAGCGTGGATGAAGCTTCGATCCTAGCCAAGTTCATTGTTGCTTTTACATACAACTGTGTCATTGCCACGATGGCTTCTTCATCTTCTAGTTGAAGCAACTGGACGCTCTTTAAAATTACATAATCATTTCGAGCTCCAGAAGATGTACGTAACAATAATTTGATTAATAACAAGATAATAATAATGCTTAGTAATATGATTAGAACTCTATGAAAAGAGTAATACTAATCATATTACTATGTAAACAGTTAATTACTATGAATAATCAGGTTTAATAAAGGTTTGTGTGAGAAATACAATTATGAATTAATATTGTTCATCGAGCAAGAATAGCAGAGAGTAGGAGTACAACGAGCAGGAGTACAGAGAGTAGGAGTACAACGAGCAGGAGTACAGAGAGTAGGAGTACAACGAGCAGGAGTACAGAGAGTAGGAGTACAACGAGCAGGAGTACAGAGAGTAGGAGTACAGAGAGTAGGAGTACAGAGAGTAGGAGTACAACGAGCAGGAGTACAGAGAGTAGGAGTACAGAGAGCAGGAGTACAGAGAGCAGGAGTACAGAGAGTAGGAGTACAGAGAGAAGGAGTACAGAGAGCAGGAGTACAACGAGCAGGAGTACAGAGAGTAGGAGTACAGAGAGCAGGAGTACAACGAGCAGGAGTACGGGAGTACAGAGAGCAGGAGTACAGAGAGCAGGAGTACAGAGAGCAGGAGTACAGAGAGTAGGAGTACAACGAGCAGGAGTACAGAGAGGAGTACAGAAAGCAGGAGTACAACGAGCAGGAGTACAGAGAGTAGGAGTACAGAGAGCAGGAGTACAACGAGCAGGAGTACAGAGAGCAGGAGTACAGAGAGCAGGAGTACAGAGTGGGGAAGTTCTCTTCAGACAGGCTTGGGCACTTCTCCGAAGGGGCAGAGTGAATGCTAGCCCGTATCGCTGTCAGCGGATCGGTTGCCAGGGATTTCACTCCCTTTGGTTACAGATATGTTTATCGTTAGCGTACTCGATTAAATTGCGAATTAAATGACTATTGTCTTGAATGGACCTACCCGGTATGGAGCAGGTCTGGTTGGGGTGGACAATGTCTCCTATTACCGTTCTCAGCCTAAGGGTGAGCACTTTAAAAATAATTTTGTATTCCACATTTAAAAGAGATATAGGGCACCAGTTTTTAAGCGTTTCCGCGTTGTCGGGGTCCTTGCAAATTAATCCCTGTTGCTGTGAAGGGATAGGATCCCTTCGCTGTAACTGCAATTAATTAAACAGACAAAGGGCGAATTCATAAAACTCCTTAAGGAGTCCGTCTAACCCGGGCGTTTTGGAGTTTGCCATTTGTTTGAGTGCTTTAACGCACTCTTCTAGGGTAATCGGGCCTTCACAAATGTTGGCCGATTCCTCGCTTAATCGCGGAAGGAAGGTCATTAAAAAAGGAAGCACTACTACCTTAAGAAAATACACACACAGAACATAAAATTTATGACATTTATAAAAATTACAAGAAACGAATCAGTTATACATCAATACACATGTAAAAGGAATTAATTAAACAAAACGTCCATCCGAACCTGTGCAATACTAAAAGTGGACAGAATCACCAACATAAATCCCGTTACATAGGCCTAGACCTATACTATTCCTCACAGACTATGTGAATTCATCTATCATTATATGTGGTTCTTCACAATTTCTCACAGAAAAAAGAAAGTCCTGTCTTGCTTTGTGGGATGTTTGGAAGCTACGGAGATGTCGTTTATTGCTGGTAAGGACGATCCACTTGCTCATGTGGCCGTCATTGAGGTCAGCGTTGTCCACCACCACTGACGCGTCAATGACCCAGCAATTACTGGCCTTAGTATTTTGTAGCCAGTTCGCTCGCGATGCTCTGTAGCCAAGTGTCACACACACAACAAGTACAGTTGACTTTCCAGGATCTGCTTCCTCTATCCGGGATCTGAGGGCTGCCCCCCCTCACAGGGATCACCGGAGCACACAAGACTGACCAGCCGCGGTGCTCCAAGTCGCGGAGCAACTTATCAAGGACCGCGTCGTGCCTTTTGATTCTATGCCCCCATGTTCTGTGTATGGTCCTTTGTCTAGATTGGCTGAGTCACATTACACACACCCATGCATGGTCCTTTGTCTAGACTGGCAGAGTCACATTACACACACCAGTGTATGGTCCTTTGTCTAGACTGGCTGAGTCACATTACACACCAGTGTATGGTCCATTGTCTAGACTGGCAGAGTCACATTACACACACCAGTGTATGGTCCTTTGTCTAGACTGGCAGAGTCACATTACACACACCCGTGTATGGTCCTTTGTCTAGACTGGCTGAGTCACATTACACACACCAGTGTATGGTCCTTTGTCTAGACTGGCTGAGTCACATTACACACACCCGTGTATGGTCCTTTGTCTAGACTGGCTGAGTCACATTACACACACCAGTGTATGGTCCTTTGTCTAGACTGGCTGAGTCACATTACACACACCCGTGTATGGTCCTTTGTCTAGACTGGCTGAGTCACATTACACACACCGGTGTATGGTCCTTTGTCTAGACTGGCTGAGTCACATTACACACACCCGTGTATGGTCCTTTGTCTAGACTGGCTGAGTCACATTACACACACCAGTGTATGGTCCTTTGTCTAGACTGGCTGAGTCACATTACACACACCAGTGTATGCTACTGTTATAACTGATAATCATTAAACAAAAAAAGAAACAAACAGTTCACAAACACAGTCAGTTGAACAAGATACATACAATACACTGGGTCAGAATGTAAAATAAAATGGCATGCTAATATACTGGTCACATGACTGCTGTTGAGAACATCAAAGCTAACCTGCCTACACATCCATCATATTGTACACACTAACCCCTCCTGTCATGCTAAGTCCAACACAATGTGCAGTGCTAAATTCACCAAACCCATTCGGCTACACTACACGCCAAGAGTTTTAGGTATGCTCTTGAAATACCCAACTGGTGGAACATGGTGACATCACCCCCGCCAGTTAAACACAAGGATGACATCACCCCCGACAGTTAAACACAAGGGTGACATCACCCCCGCCAGTTAAACACAAGGGTGACATCACCCCCGCCAGTTAAGCACAAGGGTGACATCACCCCCGCCAGTTAAACACAAGGGTGACATCACCCCCGCCAGTTAAGCACGAGGGCGACAATTCCTGCCAGTAAAACACGAGGGCGACATAATTCCTGCCAGTAAAACACGAGGGCGACTTCACCCCTGCCAGTTAAACACAAGGGTGACATCACCCCTGCCAGTTAAACACGTGGGTGACATCACCCCCGCCAGTTAAGCACGAGGGTGACATCACCCCCGCCAGTTAAGCACGAGGGCGACATCATTCCCGCCAGTAAAACACAAGGGCGACATCATTCCCGCCAGTAAAACTCGAGGGCGACATCATTCCCGCCAGTAAAACACGAGGGCGACATCACCCCCGCCAGTTAGACACAAGGGTGACATCACCCCCGCCAGTTAAACACAAGGGTGACATCACCCCCGCCAGTTAAACACAAGGGTGACATCACACCCGCCAGTTAAACACGAGGGCGACATCACCCCCGCCAGTAAAACACGAGGGCGACATCATTCCCGCCAGTAAATCACGAGGGCACCGAATTGAATAGCACCTGATGTGACCGAGGATGGTCAGTTGGTCTGGCAGCAGTCAGGCACAGCCGGGGTGTCGTACTTGGTCCACTTGCTCATGGTGCAGGAATAGGTGGTTCATGTACAAATCCCACGTGATTAACGTACGTGGCGTTATCCCTTTCAATTCGCCTACTAACTGGACAGTCTACAACTGGTAATATGTTTTTGCCTAACCACGGGCGCACATCTCTACAATGAAGTGCTGTCCAATTGGTGTAAACATATTCGTCTTGTATAGTCTTACTGAGGTTTCTGAAGTGATTGCTTTCTTAACAGCTGTTAAAACGGACGGACATGTTCTATGGTATTCCTGTGTGTCCTTGGCCATGTTTCCATGAGGTAATGGCACATATACATTTTCACCGCCCATGTAGTGAATCAACCACAAACCGGGCTTGTCTACTAAGCTGCAGACATGCCTGACAAACTCTTATGACACTTTCTGCGAATCTGAAAAGATAGAAAAATATAGTTTGCGTAGCTTTGGAGTCTTCTTCGGTAAGTTGTGACATCCACGACGTGTCCACCTGTACTGGTCACCCGTCCAGTCATTCTGCTGCTCACAGTCATCACCATCCCAGTACACATATACTTCCCCGCCTCGGGGTTACCTTACCTTACCTTAGGACGGTTCTGATCGCAGGATTCTGTGTTCCTCTATGAACAGCTCTTCGTTTTCATTATCTATTAATATTAAATCGCGTGTTCCGGTTCTATTGTTAGTAATTCTTAATGGTGCTTCGAAGTTTTTCTTAAGTTTAGTTTTGCTCTTTGTGTGAATAGTTTTAGAGAATGTCTCCTGTTTCCTGTTCTTTGTGATATCTCATTGTTTTTCAACAGATGTGGTACAGATTCGTGGTCATAAATGTTGTTTATTATTTTATAGACTTCTATCATGTCTCCTGTTTCACAGGTGGAACTCGACTAGCTGTATGAAGACAATTAGGATTATTACCAAACTTGCCTAAAATCTGCAAAGCTTCAGTAGTTGTAAATGGCTTATTCCTGGTTGACAATGGCGCAGGTAGTTTCCTGGTTGACAATGGTGCAGGTCTACCTGAATTGGGAAGAAATGGTTGGATCCACCTACAATATGAACAGCCAGCCTTACTCAGGAAATGTGTCGGAAAGGCATGGGGCACAAATTGTAAAAGAGGAAAACAGTTTATCAACCTGTCGATACACTCATTGAACTCAGCAGCTGTCCGATTGCAGTTGAACAGGAGGCTGTCCTGGGTGGCAGTATCTGCCTGGAACAGATTCCGTGTCCGCTGTTATAAGCTCAAACGCCTGACATCCTGCAACGCTTCCTTTACGTGGCCATCTGACGGAGGAGTGGAGGTGGACTCTCAACTGCTACGCCGTGAAGATAGCAAGACAATCTTCCGGCGACTAGCTGACGTGGACTGCAGATCAGTCACAGACACTCGAGTTGGAACCTCCTCAACTGGAACTGAAACAGTGAAAGCAGACCATTATAAAATGCACTTACACTTGTATATGGAGCTACTTATTGGATTTACCTCTGATTATTTACACTAAATGAATAACCAAGAAAAAGGTATTCTTCAATTTCAGTGCATAATCCTACTCTGGACCATTGTTGAACTGTTGTGACTATGATTATGCAATGTGGATGACGTTGGTGATTAAAATGTATAACATGGATGTGGTGCAGGCTAAAATAAAAAAATCTACCATCTAGCTTTTGTAAACTAAAATGCTTTAAAATAGTATATTTACTGTAGTCACCCTATGTAAAAAAGTTATTATAATAATATAATATGCTTACAATATCATAACATGAATCTATGAGGATATGCAAATCATTTCCTTGGCTCCGCGACCGCGGGTCTCCGCAGTTAGAACTGGTCGCCGTTGGTTACGTCGTATATTTACGCTGTTAACGGTAATTTTTGAATAATAAATTATATTTTCACCACTATGATCGTATAATATATATTTACAAACCTATTCTGCGTGGTCTTCCACCTCCAGGCTTATTCTTCCGTCTGTTTTTCTTTCCAAATGCCGTCGTTACGCGCTTCCCTTTCGACTCCATAATTGTTACCGTTGCGTGGTGGAGAGTGCGTTTAACGAGGCCAAGTGTTCTAGCACATTGAGATGCAGTGGTGTGGATATACTTTGATCTTGATAGTTTAAATCTATTGTGATGCGTAGATAAGGGTGTGAATCAACTTGTTGATAGATGATAAGCCGTATCTTGTGCAAAATCTAGTTGAACAGGTCTGGCAGTGTCTGGTGTTGCTCCTGCAAATGTCACGTCTTCCTTTACACTCGGTTCCTTCTGTCAACTAGGGTGAGATTATCAAGTCGTATATAAGAAACATCATAACCAAGAAACATGGCATAGATCTCAGTTTAATAACATAAAAATAAATCAGTGATGTCACAACACATAATGTCCGATAAGGCCTCGTGATAACTCACTTCACGTGCCTTATAATGGGTCCATATCCCAACATTTCGTCACCACACATATTAGTAAGTTCAATGACTTAGTTCAACATATACAGTGCAGTACATAGTGCATTATCTGTCCAATCAACAGCTCCGGTGTCAATTGGTGCATTATCTGTCCAATCAACAGCCCCAGTGTCAGTTGGTGCATTATCTGTCCAATCAACAGCTCCTTTATCAATTGGTGCATTATCTGTCCAATCAACAGCTCCGGTGTCAGTTGGTGCATTATCTGTCCAATCAACAGCCCCAGTGTCAGTTGGTGCATTATCTGTCCAATCAACAGCTCCTTTATCAATTGGTGCATTATCTGTCCAATTAACAGCTCCGGTGTCAGTTGGTGCATTATCTGTCCAATCAACAGCTCCAGGTGTCAGTTGGTGCTTTGTCTGTACAATCAACAGCTCCAGTGTCATCTGTTGCAGTTTCACCATTTCATGGAGCATCAACATCTTGCACAAGAAGTGAAGGGAAAATCTCTTTAGCAATTCAGCATGTGACATTAACCATGCAGTTTTTTTAATTGAACTGGAACTTATTTGACATATAAAATACAACAGACACAGAACATGAAATGCGTGTTGTCCCTCTTGAAGCGTGGATGAAGCTTCGATCCTAGCCAAGTTCATTGTTGCTTTTACATACAACTGTGTCATTGCCACGATGGCTTCTTCATCTTCTAGTTGAAGCAACTGGACGCTCTTTAAAATTACATAATCATTTCGAGCTCTAGAAGATGTACGTAACAATAATTTGATGAATAACAAGATAATAATAATGCTTAGTAATATGATTAGAACTCTATGAAAAGAGTAATACTAATCATATTACTATGTAAACAGTTAATTACTATGAATAATCAGGTTTAATAAAGGTTTGTGTGAGAAATGATACAATTATGAATTAATATTGTTCATCGAGCAAGAATAGCAGAGAGCAGGAGTACAGAGAGTAGGAGTACAGAGAGCAGGAGTACAAGGAGCAGGAGTACAGAGAGTAGGAGTACAGAGAGCAGGAGTACAGAGAGCAGGAGTACAGAGAGCAGGAGTACAGAGAGCATGAGTACAGAGTGGGGAAGTTCTCTTCAGACAGGCTTGGGCACTTCTCCGAAGGGGCAGAGTGAATGCTAGCCTGTATCGCTGTCAGCGGATCGGTTGCCAGGGATTTCACTCCCTTTGGTTACAGATATGTTTATCGTTAGCGTACTCGATTAAATTGCAAATTAAATGACTATTGTCTTGAATGGACCTACCCGGTATGGAGCAGGTCTGGTTGGGGTGGACAATGTCTCCTATTACCGTTCTCAGCCTAAGGGTGAGCACTTTAAAAATAATTTTGTATTCCACATTTAAAAGAGATATAGGGCACCAGTTTTTAAGCGTTTCCGCGTTGTCGGGGTCCTTGCAAATTAATCCCTGTTGCTGTGAAGGGATAGGATCCCTTCGCTGTAACTGCAATTAATTAAACAGACAAAGGGCGAATTCATAAAACTCCTTAAGGAGTCCGTCTAACCCGGGCGTTTTGGAGTTTGCCATTTGTTTGAGTGCTTTAACGCTCTCTTCTAGGGTAATCGGGCCTTCACAAATGTTGGCCGATTCCTCGCTTAATCGCGGAAGGAAGGTCATTAAAAAAGGAAGCACTACTACCTTAAGAAAATACACACACAGAACATAAAATTTATGACATTTATAAAAATTACAAGAAACGAATCAGTTATACATCAATACACATGTAAAAGGAATTAATTAAACAAAACGTCCATCCGAACCTGTGCAATACTAAAAGTGGACAGAATCACCAACATAAATCCCGTTACATAGGCCTAGACCTATACTATTCCTCACAGACTATGTGAATTCATCTATCATTATATGTGGTTCTTCACAATTTCTCACAGAAAAAAGAAAGTCCTGTCTTGCTTTGTGGGATGTTTGGAAGCTACGGAGATGTCGTTTATTGCTGGTAAGGACGATCCACTTGCTCATGTGGCCGTCATTGAGGTCAGCGTTGTCCACCACCACTGACGCGTCAATGACCCAGCAATTACTGGCCTTAGTATTTTGTAGCCAGTTCGCTCGCGATGCTCTGTAGCCAAGTGTCACACACACAACAAGTACAGTTGACTTTCCAGGATCTGCTTCCTCTATCCGGGATCTGAGGGCTGCCCCCCCTCACAGGGATCACCGGAGCACACAAGACTGACCAGCCGCGGTGCTCCAAGTCGCGGAGCAACTTATCAAGGACCGCGTCGTGCCTTTTGATTCTATGCCCCCATGTTCTGTGTATGGTCCTTTGTCTAGATTGGCTGAGTCACATTACACACACCCATGCATGGTCCTTTGTCTAGACTGGCAGAGTCACATTACACACACCAGTGTATGGTCCTTTGTCTAGACTGGCTGAGTCACATTACACACCAGTGTATGGTCCATTGTCTAGACTGGCAGAGTCACATTACACACACCAGTGTATGGTCCTTTGTCTAGACTGGCAGAGTCACATTACACACACCCGTGTATGGTCCTTTGTCTAGACTGGCTGAGTCACATTACACACACCAGTGTATGGTCCTTTGTCTAGACTGGCTGAGTCACATTACACACACCCGTGTATGGTCCTTTGTCTAGACTGGCTGAGTCACATTACACACACCAGTGTATGGTCCTTTGTCTAGACTGGCTGAGTCACATTACACACACCCGTGTATGGTCCTTTGTCTAGACTGGCTGAGTCACATTACACACACCGGTGTATGGTCCTTTGTCTAGACTGGCTGAGTCACATTACACACACCCGTGTATGGTCCTTTGTCTAGACTGGCTGAGTCACATTACACACACCAGTGTATGGTCCTTTGTCTAGACTGGCTGAGTCACATTACACACACCAGTGTATGCTACTGTTATAACTGATAATCATTAAACAAAAAAAGAAACAAACAGTTCACAAACACAGTCAGTTGAACAAGATACATACAATACACTGGGTCAGAATGTAAAATAAAATGGCATGCTAATATACTGGTCACATGACTGCTGTTGAGAACATCAAAGCTAACCTGCCTACACATCCATCATATTGTACACACTAACCCCTCCTGTCATGCTAAGTCCAACACAATGTGCAGTGCTAAATTCACCAAACCCATTCGTCTACACTACACGCCAAGAGTTTTAGGTATGCTCTTGAAATACCCAACTGGTGGAACATGGTGACATCACCCCCGCCAGTTAAACACAAGGATGACATCACCCCCGACAGTTAAACACAAGGGTGACATCACCCCCGCCAGTTAAACACAAGGGTGACATCACCCCCGCCAGTTAAGCACAAGGGTGACATCACCCCCGCCAGTTAAACACAAGGGTGACATCACCCCCGCCAGTTAAGCACGAGGGCGACAATTCCTGCCAGTAAAACACGAGGGCGACATAATTCCTGCCAGTAAAACACGAGGGCGACTTCACCCCTGCCAGTTAAACACAAGGGTGACATCACCCCTGCCAGTTAAACACGTGGGTGACATCACCCCCGCCAGTTAAGCACGAGGGTGACATCACCCCCGCCAGTTAAGCACGAGGGCGACATCATTCCCGCCAGTAAAACACAAGGGCGACATCATTCCCGCCAGTAAAACTCGAGGGCGACATCATTCCCGCCAGTAAAACACGAGGGCGACATCACCCCCGCCAGTTAGACACAAGGGTGACATCACCCCCGCCAGTTAAACACAAGGGTGACATCACCCCCGCCAGTTAAACACAAGGGTGACATCACACCCGCCAGTTAAACACGAGGGCGACATCACCCCCGCCAGTAAAACACGAGGGCGACATCATTCCCGCCAGTAAATCACGAGGGCACCGAATTGAATAGCACCTGATGTGACCGAGGATGGTCAGTTGGTCTGGCACCAGTCAGGCACAGCCGGGGTGTCGTACTTGGTCCACTTGCTCATGGTGCAGGAATAGGTGGTTCATGTACAAATCCCACGTGATTAACGTACGTGGCGTTATCCCTTTCAATTCGCCTACTAACTGGACAGTCTACAACTGGTAATATGTTTTTGCCTAACCACGGGCGCACATCTCTACAATGAAGTGCTGTCCAATTGGTGTAAACATATTCGTCTTGTATAGTCTTACTGAGGTTTCTGAAGTGATTGCTTTCTTAACAGCTGTTAAAACGGACGGACATGTTCTATGGTATTCCTGTGTGTCCTTGGCCATGTTTCCATGAGGTAATGGCACATATACATTTTCACCGCCCATGTAGTGAATCAACCACAAACCGGGCTTGTCTACTAAGCTGCAGACATGCCTGACAAACTCTTATGACACTTTCTGCGAATCTGAAAAGATAGAAAAATATAGTTTGCGTAGCTTTGGAGTCTTCTTCGGTAAGTTGTGACATCCACGACGTGTCCACCTGTACTGGTCACCCGTCCAGTCATTCTGCTGCTCACAGTCATCACCATCCCAGTACACATATACTTCCCCGCCTCGGGGTTACCTTACCTTACCTTAGGACGGTTCTGATCGCAGGATTCTGTGTTCCTCTATGAACAGCTCTTCGTTTTCATTATCTATTAATATTAAATCGCGTGTTCCGGTTCTATTGTTAGTAATTCTTAATGGTGCTTCGAAGTTTTTCTTAAGTTTAGTTTTGCTCTTTGTGTGAATAGTTTTAGAGAATGTCTCCTGTTTCCTGTTCTTTGTGATATCTCATTGTTTTTCAACAGATGTGGTACAGATTCGTGGTCATAAATGTTGTTTATTATTTTATAGACTTCTATCATGTCTCCTGTTTCACAGGTGGAACTCGACTAGCTGTATGAAGACAATTAGGATTATTACCAAACTTGCCTAAAATCTGCAAAGCTTCAGTAGTTGTAAATGGCTTATTCCTGGTTGACAATGGCGCAGGTAGTTTCCTGGTTGACAATGGTGCAGGTCTACCTGAATTGGGAAGAAATGGTTGGATCCACCTACAATATGAACAGCCAGCCTTACTCAGGAAATGTGTCGGAAAGGCATGGGGCACAAATTGTAAAAGAGGAAAACAGTTTATCAACCTGTCGATACACTCATTGAACTCAGCAGCTGTCCGATTGCAGTTGAACAGGAGGCTGTCCTGGGTGGCAGTATCTGCCTGGAACAGATTCCGTGTCCGCTGTTATAAGCTCAAACGCCTGACATCCTGCAACGCTTCCTTTACGTGGCCATCTGACGGAGGAGTGGAGGTGGACTCTCAACTGCTACGCCGTGAAGATAGCAAGACAATCTTCCGGCGACTAGCTGACGTGGACTGCAGATCAGTCACAGACACTCGAGTTGGAACCTCCTCAACTGGAACTGAAACAGTGAAAGCAGACCATTATAAAATGCACTTACACTTGTATATGGAGCTACTTATTGGATTTACCTCTGATTATTTACACTAAATGAATAACCAATAAAAAGGTATTCTTCAATTTCAGTGCATAATCCTACTCTGGACCATTGTTGAACTGTTGTGACTATGATTATGCAATGTGGATGACGTTGGTGATTAAAATGTATAACATGGATGTGGTGCAGGCTAAAATAAAAAAATCTACCATCTAGCTTTTGTAAACTAAAATGCTTTAAAATAGTATATTTACTGTAGTCACCCTATGTAAAAAAGTTATTATAATAATATAATATGCTTACAATATCATAACATGAATCTATGAGGATATGCAAATCATTTCCTTGGCTCCGCGACCGCGGGTCTCCGCAGTTAGAACTGGTCGCCGTTGGTTACGTCGTATATTTACGCTGTTAACGGTAATTTTTGAATAATAAATTATATTTTCACCACTATGATCGTATAATATATATTTACAAACCTATTCTGCGTGGTCTTCCACCTCCAGGCTTATTCTTCCGTCTGTTTTTCTTTCCAAATGCCGTCGTTACGCGCTTCCCTTTCGACTCCATAATTGTTACCGTTGCGTGGTGGAGAGTGCGTTTAACGAGGCCAAGTGTTCTAGCACATTGAGATGCAGTGGTGTGGATATACTTTGATCTTGATAGTTTAAATCTATTGTGATGCGTAGATAAGGGTGTGAATCAACTTGTTGATAGATGATAAGCCGTATCTTGTGCAAAATCTAGTTGAACAGGTCTGGCAGTGTCTGGTGTTGCTCCTGCAAATGTCACGTCTTCCTTTACACTCGGTTCCTTCTGTCAACTAGGGTGAGATTATCAAGTCGTATATAAGAAACATCATAACCAAGAAACATGGCATAGATCTCAGTTTAATAACATAAAAATCAATCAGTGATGTCACAACACATAATGTCCGATAAGGCCTCGTGATAACTCACTTCACGTGCCTTATAATGGGTCCATATCCCAACATTTCGTCACCACACATATTAGTAAGTTCAATGACTTAGTTCAACATATACAGTGCAGTACATAGTGCATTATCTGTCCAATCAACAGCTCCGGTGTCAATTGGTGCATTATCTGTCCAATCAACAGCCCCAGTGTCAGTTGGTGCATTATCTGTCCAATCAACAGCTCCTTTATCAATTGGTGCATTATCTGTCCAATCAACAGCTCCGGTGTCAGTTGGTGCATTATCTGTCCAATCAACAGCCCCAGTGTCAGTTGGTGCATTATCTGTCCAATCAACAGCTCCTTTATCAATTGGTGCATTATCTGTCCAATTAACAGCTCCGGTGTCAGTTGGTGCATTATCTGTCCAATCAACAGCTCCAGGTGTCAGTTGGTGCTTTGTCTGTACAATCAACAGCTCCAGTGTCATCTGTTGCAGTTTCACCATTTCATGGAGCATCAACATCTTGCACAAGAAGTGAAGGGAAAATCTCTTTAGCAATTCAGCATGTGACATTAACCATGCAGTTTTTTTAATTGAACTGGAACTTATTTGACATATAAAATACAACAGACACAGAACATGAAATGCGTGTTGTCCCTCTTGAAGCGTGGATGAAGCTTCGATCCTAGCCAAGTTCATTGTTGCTTTTACATACAACTGTGTCATTGCCACGATGGCTTCTTCATCTTCTAGTTGAAGCAACTGGACGCTCTTTAAAATTACATAATCATTTCGAGCTCTAGAAGATGTACGTAACAATAATTTGATGAATAACAAGATAATAATAATGCTTAGTAATATGATTAGAACTCTATGAAAAGAGTAATACTAATCATATTACTATGTAAACAGTTAATTACTATGAATAATCAGGTTTAATAAAGGTTTGTGTGAGAAATGATACAATTATGAATTAATATTGTTCATCGAGCAAGAATAGCAGAGAGCAGGAGTACAGAGAGTAGGAGTACAGAGAGCAGGAGTACAAGGAGCAGGAGTACAGAGAGTAGGAGTACAGAGAGCAGGAGTACAGAGAGCAGGAGTACAGAGAGCAGGAGTACAGAGAGCATGAGTACAGAGTGGGGAAGTTCTCTTCAGACAGGCTTGGGCACTTCTCCGAAGGGGCAGAGTGAATGCTAGCCTGTATCGCTGTCAGCGGATCGGTTGCCAGGGATTTCACTCCCTTTGGTTACAGATATGTTTATCGTTAGCGTACTCGATTAAATTGCAAATTAAATGACTATTGTCTTGAATGGACCTACCCGGTATGGAGCAGGTCTGGTTGGGGTGGACAATGTCTCCTATTACCGTTCTCAGCCTAAGGGTGAGCACTTTAAAAATAATTTTGTATTCCACATTTAAAAGAGATATAGGGCACCAGTTTTTAAGCGTTTCCGCGTTGTCGGGGTCCTTGCAAATTAATCCCTGTTGCTGTGAAGGGATAGGATCCCTTCGCTGTAACTGCAATTAATTAAACAGACAAAGGGCGAATTCATAAAACTCCTTAAGGAGTCCGTCTAACCCGGGCGTTTTGGAGTTTGCCATTTGTTTGAGTGCTTTAACGCACTCTTCTAGGGTAATCGGGCCTTCACAAATGTTGGCCGATTCCTCGCTTAATCGCGGAAGGAAGGTCATTAAAAAAGGAAGCACTACTACCTTAAGAAAATACACACACAGAACATAAAATTTATGACATTTATAAAAATTACAAGAAACGAATCAGTTATACATCAATACACATGTAAAAGGAATTAATTAAACAAAACGTCCATCCGAACCTGTGCAATACTAAAAGTGGACAGAATCACCAACATAAATCCCGTTACATAGGCCTAGACCTATACTATTCCTCACAGACTATGTGAATTCATCTATCATTATATGTGGTTCTTCACAATTTCTCACAGAAAAAAGAAAGTCCTGTCTTGCTTTGTGGGATGTTTGGAAGCTACGGAGATGTCGTTTATTGCTGGTAAGGACGATCCACTTGCTCATGTGGCCATCATTGAGGTCAGCGTTGTCCACCGCCACTGACGCGTCAATGACCCAGCAATTACTGGCCTTAGTATTTTGTAGCCAGTTCGCTCGCGATGCTCTGTAGCCAAGTGTCACACACGCAACAAGTACAGTTGACTTTCCAGGATCTACTTCCTCTATCCGGGATCTGAGGGCTGCCCCCCTCACAGGGATCACCGGAGCGCACAAGACTGACCAGCCGCGGCGCTCCAAGTCGCGGATCAACTTCTCAAGGACCGCATCGTGCCTTTTGATTCTATGCCCCCATGTTCTGTGTATGGTCCTTTGTCTAGACTGGCTGAGTCACATTACACACACCAGTGTATGGTCCTTTGTCTAGACTGGCAGAGTCACATTACACACACCCGTGTATGGTCCTTTGTCTAGACTGGCTGAGTCACATTACACACACCAGTGTGTGGTCCTTTGTCTAGACTGGCTGAGTCACATTACACACACCCGTGTATGGTCCTTTGTCTAGACTGGCTGAGTCACATTACACACACCAGTGTATGGTCCTTTGTCTAGACTGGCAGAGTCACATTACACACACCCGTGTATGGTCCTTTGTCTAGACTGGCTGAGTCACATTACACACACCAGTGTATGGTCCTTTGTCTAGACTGGCTGAGTCACATTACACACACCCGTGTATGGTCCTTTGTCTAGACTGGCTGAGTCACATTACACACACCAGTGTATGGTCCTTTGTCTAGACTGGCTGAGTCACATTACACACACCCGTGTATGGTCCTTTGTCTAGACTGGCTGAGTCACATTACACACACCAGTGTATGGTCCTTTGTCTAGACTGGCTGAGTCACATTACACACACCCGTGTATGGTCCTTTGTCTAGACTGGCTGAGTCACATTACACACACCCGTGTATGGTCCTTTGTCTAGACTGGCTGAGTCACATTACACACACCCGTGTATGGTCCTTTGTCTAGACTGGCTGAGTCACATTACACACACCCGTGTATGGTCCTTTGTCTAGACTGGCTGAGTCACATTACACACACCAGTGTATGGTCCTTTGTCTAGACTGGCTGAGTCACATTACACACACCCGTGTATGGTCCTTTGTCTAGACTGGCTGAGTCACATTACACACACCAGTGTATGGTCCTTTGTCTAGACTGGCTGAGTCACATTACACACACCCGTGTATGGTCCTTTGTCTAGACTGGCTGAGTCACATTACACACACCCGTGTATGGTCCTTTGTCTAGACTGGCTGAGTCACATTACACACACCCGTGTATGGTCCTTTGTCTAGACTGGCTGAGTCACATTACACACACCCGTGTATGGTCCTTTGTCTAGACTGGCTGAGTCACATTACACACACCCGTGTATGGTCCTTTGTCTAGACTGGCTGAGTCACATTACACACACCCGTGTATGGTCCTTTGTCTAGACTGGCTGAGTCACATTACACACACCAGTGTATGGTCCTTTGTCTAGACTGGCTGAGTCAAATTACACACACCAGTGTATGCTACTGTTATAACTGATAATCATTAAACAAAAAAAGAAACAAACAGTTCACAAACACAGTCAGTTGAACAAGATACATACAATACACTGGGTCAGAATGTAAAATAAAATGGCATGCTAATATACTGGTCACATGACTGCTGTTGAGAACATCAAAGCTAACCTGCCTACACATCCATCATATTGTACACACTAACCCCTCCTGTCATGCTAAGTCCAACACAATGTGCAGTGCTAAATTCACCAAACCCATTCGGCTACACTACACGCCAAGAGTTTTAGGTATGCTCTTGAAATACCCAACTGGTGGAACATGGTGACATCACCCCCGCCAGTTAAACACAAGGATGACATCACCCCCGACAGTTAAACACAAGGGTGACATCACCCCCGCCAGTTAAACACAAGGGTGACATCACCCCCGCCAGTTAAGCACAAGGGTGACATCACCCCCGCCAGTTAAACACAAGGGTGACATCACCCCCCCCAGTTAAGCACGAGGGCGACAATTCCTGCCAGTAAAACACGAGGGCGACATAATTCCTGCCAGTAAAACACGAGGGCGACTTCACCCCTGCCAGTTAAACACAAGGGTGACATCACCCCTGCCAGTTAAACACGAGGGTGACATCACCCCCGCCAGTTAAGCACGAGGGTGACATCACCCCCGCCAGTTAAGCACGAGGGCGACATCATTCCCGCCAGTAAAACACAAGGGCGACATCATTCCCGCCAGTAAAACTCGAGGGCGACATCATTCCCGCCAGTAAAACACAAGGGCGACATCATTCCCGCCAGTAAAACACGAGGGCGACATCACCCCCGCCAGTTAGACACAAGGGTGACATCACCCCCGCCAGTTAAACACAAGGGTGACATCACCCCCGCCAGTTAAACACAAGGGTGACATCACACCCGCCAGTTAAACACAAGGGTGACATCACACCCGCCAGTTAAACACGAGGGCGACATCACCCCCGCCAGTAAAACACGAGGGCGACATCATTCCCGCCAGTAAATCACGAGGGCACCGAATTGAATAGCACCTGATGTGACTGAGGATGGTCAGTTGGTCTGGCACCAGTCAGGCACAGCCGGGGTGTCGTACTTGGTCCACTTGCTCATGGTGCAGGAATAGGTGGTTCATGTACAAGTCCCACGTGATTAACGTACGTGGCGTTATCCCTTTCAATTCGCCTACTAACTGGACAGTCTACAACTGGTAATATGTTTTTGCCTAACCACGGGCGCACATCTCTACAATGAAGTGCTGTCCAATTGGTGTAAACATATTGTCTTGTATAGTCTTACTGAGGTTTCTGAAGTGATTGCTTTCTTAACAGCTGTTAAAACGGACGGACATGTTCTATGATATTCCTGTGTGTCCTTGGCCATGTTTCCATGAGGTAATGGCACATACACATTTTCACTGCCCATGTAGTGAATCAACCACAAACCGGGCTTGTCTACTAAGCTGCAGGCATGCCTGACAAACTCTTATGACACTTTCTGCGAATCTGAAAAGATAGAAAAATATAGTTTGCGTAGCTTTGGAGTCTTCTTCGGTAAGTTGTGACATCCACGACGTGTCCACCTGTACTGGTCACCCGTCCAGTCATTCTGCTGCTCACAGTCATCACCATCCCAGTACACATATACTTCCCCGCCTCGGGGTTACCTTACCTTACCTTAGGACGGTTCTGATCGCAGGATTCTGTGTTCCTCTATGAACAGCTCTTCGTTTTCATTATCTATTAATATTAAATCGCGTGTTCCGGTTCTATTGTTAGTAATTCTTAATGGTGCTTCGAAGTCATATAAAATATCCTCGTTATACCAAAATTTGTCTAGTGTTTTAAATGAATTTAGAGATTTTGCTGTTACCACTGTGTCATATTCCATGGTTCGGTAATTCGAATTGGAAATACATTTTTTCTTAAGTTTAGTTTTGCTCTTTGTGTGAATAGTTTTAGAGAATGTCTCCTGTTTCCTGTTCTTTGTGATATCTCATTGTTTTTCAACAGATGTGGTACAGATTCGTGGTCATAAATGTTGTTTATTATTTTATAGACTTCTATCATGTCTCCTGTTTCACAGGTGGAACTCGACTAGCTGTATGAAGACAATTAGGATTATTACCAAACTTGTCTAAAATCTGCAAAGCTTCAGTAGTTGTAAAAGGCTTATTCCTGGTTGACAATGGCGCAGGTAGATTCCTGGTTGACAATGATGCAGGTCTACCTGAATTGGGAAGAAATGGTTGGATCCACCTACAATATGAACAGCCAGCCTTACTCAGGAAATGTGTCGGAAAGGCATGGGGCACAAATTGTAAAAGAGGAAAACAGTTTATCAACCTGTCGATACACTCATTGAACTCAGCAACTGTCCGATTGCAGTTGAACAGGACGCTGTCCTGGGTGTGAGTATCTGCCTGGAACAGATTCCGTGTCCGCTGTTATAAGCTGGTTACCAAGCCACACCGGTATGGTTCAAGGTTGTATGTACATCGAGAACAGCAATGTTCTCAGCACCGAACCCTGCGGCACATCCATTGTCACATGATTGTTATTGTATGCACACAATATTCATAGTATAAATAATTCAGAAAGTGTAATAATATGTTTGATGAGGTCTCCTTCGAGTCGCTCTTGTATGCTCTACCCCCGTGCACGCTAGCATACGTAATGTTTGCATATTCAATTGATGTGTTGTAATTAAGTCTTATGTGTATTGCTGCAGACATTTGCATCGATTTTCCTGCTATCTCTGTTGTAAAACTGTACAAAGCGACTATACTATTTTGAAATTCTGCAACAGGTGTCGATAAACGTTTAAAGTCTGCGAACTCCCATCCAACTGCCCATTACCCATCTCAGTTGTGCCACTTGCGCAAATTTGAATTGAACTCCCGCGGGAAATGTGTCCCGACAAATAGCCTGGGGGCTGACACACACTATTCAACCATATAAATACATAATTATTGATTGCTGCCTAATTCCTGAATATAAATAAAAAATAAATAACAAGCACTCAAAACATCCACATGTGACCCATAAACGTTATTGTGAATTTTAGTATTCTTAGCAAGTTCTTGCACACACATGCACGAACGCATGCACGCACGCACGCCAAACAAGTCAACAAAGCTCATGGCAAACCAGACAACAACAAAAAACGACACCACAAGTTCACACACGACTTGGGACATATACGTTGCCGCACGTCCTGCAGCATACCACTCCCACAGCACAAAAACTATTGCGCAAGCGGCACTAGCTGTGCCTGGAGGAAGAGGAGTGGCACCAACCGGTCAATAGGTGGAGCTGCTCCGTGGGTCGCTGGTTAATCCAGTGTTGCCACCCCTCCACATCGTTTTTCGTTCTTATACTTCATTGGTACACTGACCATGACTCAATGGCCCAAACACGGCTGGTCATCCATGTTCTTTGTACATAATCCATCAGGTCGACGAGCTGGAATGTCCGTGCTTGTTGCATCAGTGCGTCGAATGCCACTGATGTGCTCAGCCGTTAGGAATGGAAGCGCTAGTACCTGAAAAAAGACACACACAGAACATAAAGTGTATGAAGTTTACCACTGCCTTGTGGTACAGGTTCTTGTCAGAACCAAAGGCTAAGGGAGCAAACCCTAACCAGAAAACCATGTCACTGTGGCAGCATCAAGGGCGGTTGATGTATGGAACTCCCAACATCTCTCGACCAGCCACTGCAGGGACAAATAGTTTGCGCCTGTCTTGACATGTTCTTGCCGGTGTGAGACCTCTATTTGTTCCTCGAGAGAGTGTCGCTAGTAACAATACACATGTAAAAGGAAGTAATTAAACAAAACATCCATCTGAACCTGTGCAATATTAAAGATGGAGAGAGTTACCAACATAAATCCCATCACGTAGGCCTAGACCTGTAACATTCCTCACATACAATGTGAACTCATCTATCATTATATGTGGTTCTTCACAGTTTCTCACAGAAAAAAGAATGCCGGTGGAACATGGTGACATCACCCCACCAGTTCACACGAGGGCACCGAAATGAATGGCACCCAACGTGATCGAGGATGGCCAGTTAGTCTGGCACCAGTCACGGACAGCCGGGGTGTCGTACTTGGTCCACTTGCTCATGTGGCCATCATTGAGGTCAGCGTTGTCCACCACCACTGACCCGTCAATGACCCAGCAATTACTGTCCTTAGTATTTGTTGTAGCCAGTTCGCTCGCGATGCTCTGTAGACAAGTGCCACAAACGTGACAAGTACAGTTGACTTTCCAGGATCTACTTCCTCTATCCGGGATCTGAGGGCTGCGCCCCTCACAGGGATCACCGGAGCACACAAGACTGACCAGCCGCGGCGCTCCAACTTGCGGAGCAACTTCTCAAGTATCGCGTCGTGCCTTTTGATTCTATGCCCCCATGTCCTGTGGCACACATGGAGGACGTGTCCCAATGTCTCCGTCCACCCACATGCGTCACACCTGTCAGAAGCATGCTGTCTTCCCCTGACAGATCTTCTCCAGGTGCTGACAGTCGCACAGGTGGCCGGGAGCAATTATCACGTTCCTTCGCAAATGCCCCTGATTGGCTCACCATGTGCGAGATCATGGGGTCCCCACTAGTTGCCAGGCGTTCTAGTCTGTCACGTTTTATAAAGGGGGTCGTAGCCCTAAGTGATGGTACACCGAGACCCCCATCCTTAACCTTCAAGGGGGTCATAGCCCTAAGTGATGGTACACCGAGACCCCCATCCTTAACGTCTAAGGGGGTCGTAGCCCTAAGTGATGGTACACCGAGACCCCCATCCTTAACGTCCACGTGTAAGTAGACGTTTGTCATATCATGCGGCAATTTCAGCCACGATCATTCTTGAAATATGCTTTACTTTAAAAAAAGAACGGGGTGGAATTCCTTCCTCCATCACCTTCTGAATGTATGTTTGGTTGTATCATCAATGTTTCTATATTGAGGATGTTCCTGCCACAAGTGGCTGTTATTCCCCCTAGTACGTGAAATACATAACAATTATTGATATTTATGGTGCAAGAAAAACAATATTATTATAGCTAAATACTGCCTTCTGGATCTACCTGCCAGACTGATACTGTTTAGGTCAGAAACCCCAACTAGGCCATAAAACTGCAAGTACAACTAATGTGTAGTGTCCTAGCCACTTTGACTGCCTGTCACACACTGACACAGTCGACACCAGTTTAGTGTCACACACATGTGTTATAACTGATGACAATTAACTGATAACAATGTTGTGAGCGGCACTTACTTGTGCAGCACAGGACGCGATGAATTTTAGGTATGCTCTTGAAATACCCAACTCCCGCCAGTTAACACGAGGGCACTGAAACGAATGGCACCCAACGTGATCGAGGATGGCCAGTTAGTCTGGCACCAGTCACGGACAGCCGGGGTGTCGTACTTGGTCCACTTGCTCATGTGGCCATCATTGAGGTCAGCGTTGTCCACCACCACTGACCCGTCAATGACCCAGCAATTACTGGAGTTAGTATTTTTGTAGCCAGTTCGCTCGCGATGCTCTGTAGCCAAGTGTCGCACACGCAACAAGTACAGTTGATTTTCCAGGATCTGCTTCCTCTATCCGGGATCTGAGGGCTGCCCCCCTCACAGGGATCACCGGAGCGCACAAGACTGACCAGCCGCGGCGCTCCAAGTCGCGGAGCAACTTATCAAGGACCGCATCGTGCCTTTTGATTCTATGCCTCCATGTCCTGTGGCACACATGGAGGACGTGTCCCAATGTCTCCGTCCACCCACATGCGTCACACCTGTCAGAAGCCTGCTGCCTTCCCCTGACAGATCTTCCCCAGGTGCTGACAGTCGCTCCTCTCACTTATGGGGTGGATAAAGGAGGCTCCTGTCATTAATGCAGTCCCATCAGACACCCACAAGTGAACAGATGGGACCGCGGCAGAAGTTGCAAGGCCAACCCATAGCCATCGGCGGACTCATACCGCTGTCTTGCCATTTCCCTCCTCGCTTCGTTTCTTGAATTCACAATGGTGTGGACCCTACTCGCACAGGTGGCCGGGAGCAATTAGCACGTTCCTTCGCAAATGTCCCTGATTGACTCACCATGTGCGAGATCATGGGGTCCCCACTAGTTGCCAGGCGTTCTAGTCTGTCACGTTTTATAAAGGGGGTCGTAGCCCTAAGTGATAGTACACCGAGACCCCCATCCTTAACCTTCAAGGGGGTCATAGCTCTAAGTGATGGTACACCGAGACCCCCATCCTTAACGTCCAAGGGGGTCGTAGCCCTAAGTGATGGTACACCGAGACACCCATCCTTAACGTCCAAGGGGGTCATAGCCCTAAGTGATGGTACACCGAGACCCCCATCCTTAACGTCCAAGGGGGTCGTAGCCCTAAGTGAGGGTACACCGAGACCCCCATCCTTAACGTCCACGTGTAAGTAGACGTTTGTCATATCATGCGGCAATTTCAGCCACGATCATTCTTGAAATATGCTTTACTTTAAAAAAAGAACGGGGTGGAATTCCTCCATCACCTTCTGAATGTATGTTGGGTTGTATCATCAACGTTTCTATATTGAGGATGTTCCTGCCACAAGTGGCTGTTATTCCCCCTAGTACGTGAAATACATAACAATTATTGATATTTATGGTGCAAGAAAAACAATATTATTATAGCTAAATACTGCCTTCTGGATCTACCTGCCAGACTGATACTGTTTAGGTCAGAAACCCCAACTAGGCCATAAAACTGCAAGTACAACTAATGTGTAGTGTCCTAGCCACATTGACTGCCTGTCACACACTGACACACTCGACACCAGTTTAGTGTCACACACATGTGTTATAACTGATGACAATTAACTGATAACAATGTTGTGAGCGGCACTTACTTGTGCAGCACAGGACGCGATGAATTTTAGGTATGCTCTTGAAATACCCAACTCCCGCCAGTTAACACGAGGGCACTGAAACGAATGGCACCCAACGTGATCGAGGATGGCCAGTTAGTCTGGCACCAGTCACGGACAGCCGGGGTGTCGTACTTGGTCCACTTGCTCATGTGGCCATCATTGAGGTCAGCGTTGTCCACCACCACTGACGCGTCAATGACCCAGCAATTACTGGAGTTAGTATTTTTGTAGCCAGTTCGCTCGCGATGCTCTGTAGCCAAGTGTCGCACACGCAACAAGTACAGTTGATTTTCCAGGATCTGCTTCCTCTATCCGGGATCTGAGGGCTGCCCCCCCTCACAGGGATCACCGGAGCGCACAAGACTGACCAGCCGCGGTGCTCCAAGTCGCGGAGCAACTTATCAAGGACCGCATCGTGCCTTTTGATTCTATGCCTCCATGTCCTGTGGCACACATGGAGGACGTGTCCCAATGTCTCCGTCCACCCACATGCGTCACACCTGTCAGAAGCCTGCTGCCTTCCCCGGGCAGATCTTCTCCAGGTGCTGACAGTCGCTCCTCTCAATTATGGCGTGGATGAAGGAGGCCCCTGTCATCAGTGCAGTCCCATCAGACACCCATGAGTGGTTGAATGGGACCGCGGCAGAAGTGGCAAGGCCAACCCATGGCCGTCGGCGGACTCATACCGCTGTCTCGCCATTTCCCTCCTCACTTCGTTTCTTGAATTCACAATGGTGTGGACCCTACTCGCACAGGTGGCCGGGAGCAATTAGCACGTTCCTTCGCAAATGTCCCTGATTGGCTCACCATTTGCGAGATCAGGGGTCCCCACTAGTTGCCAGGCGTTCTAGTCTGTCACGTTTTATAAAGGGGGTCGTAGCCCTAAGTGATGGTACACCAAGACCCCCATCCTTAACGTCCAAGGGGATCGTAGCCTTAAGTGATGGTACACCGAGACCCCCATCCTTAACGTCCAAGGGGATCGTAGCCTTAAGTGATGGTACACCGAGACCCCCATCCTTAACGTCCAAGGGGATCGTAGCCTTAAGTGATGGTACACCGAGACCCCCATCCTTAACGTCCAAGGGGGTCGTAGCCTTAAGTGATGGTACACCGAGACCCCCATCCTTAACGTCCAAGGGGATCGTAGCCTTAAGTGATGGTACACCGAGACCCCCATCCTTAATGTCCAAGGGGGTCGTAGCCTTAAGTGATGGTACACCGAGACCCCCATCCTTAACGTCCAAGGGGATCGTAGCCTTAAGTGATGGTACACCGAGACCCCCATCCTTAATGTCCAAGGGGATCGTAGCCTTAAGTGATGGTAACCCGAGACCCCCATCATTAACGTCCACATGGAAGTAGACAAGTAGACGTTTGTCATATCATGCGGCAATTTCAGCCACGATCATTCTTGAAATATGCTTTACTTTAAAAAAAATTATAAAGCAAGGGGTGGAATTCCTCCATCACCTTCTGAATGTAAAGGCAGAAACCCCAACTAGGCCAAGTCATCAAACTGCAAGTACAACTAATGTGTAGTGTCCTAGCCACATTGACTGCCTGTCACACACTGACACACTCGACACCAGTTTAGTGTCACACACCAGTGTTATAACTGATGACAATTAACTGATAACAATGTTGTGAGCGGCACTTACTTGTGCAGCACAGGACGCGATGAATTTTAGGTATGCTCTTGAAATACCCAACTCCCGCCAGTTAACACGAGGGCACTGAAACGGATGGCACCCAATGTGATCGAGGATGGCCAGTTAGTCTGGCACCAGTCAGGCACAGCCGGGGTGGCGTACTTGGTCCACTTGCTCATGTGGCCATCATTGAGGTCAGCGTTGTCCACCACCACTGACCCGTCAATGACCCAGCAATTACTGTTCTTAGTATTTGTTGTAGCCAGTTCGCTCGCGATGCTCTGTAGCCAAGTGTCACACACGCAACAAGTACAGTTGACTTTCCAGGATCTGCTTCCTCTATCCGGGATCTGAGGGCTGCCCCCCTCACAGGGATCACCGGAGCGCGCAAGACTGACCAGCCGCGGTGCTCCAAGTCGCGGAGCAACTAATCAAGGAGCGCGTCGTGCCTTTTGATTCTGTGCCCCCTTGTGGAGCAACTTCTCCATACCTCTTGTTCCAAGTCCCCCATGTTCCGTGGCACCTCGACCCCCCCCCCCCCACATGTCACATTTGTCGGCGGCCTGCTGTCTACCGCGGGCAGATCTTCCCCAGGTGCTGACAGTCGCTCCTCTTACATGTATGGCGTGGATGAAGGAGGCCCCTGTCATCAGTGCAGTCCCGTCAGACACCCATGAGTGGTCAGATGGGACCGCGGCAGACGCCTCCATAGCCTTCCGCAGACACATCCCGCTGTCTCGCCATTTCCCTCCTCGCTTCGTTTCTTGAATTCACAATGGTGTGGACCCTACTCGCACAGGTGGCCGGGAGCAATTAGCACATTCCTTCGCAAATGTCCCTGATTGGCTCACCATGTGCGAGATCAGGGGTCCCCACTAGTTGCCAGGCGTTTGAGTCGGTTGAGTTTCATGAAAGGGATCGTTACTCTCAACGATGGTATTCCCAATCCCCCGTCTTTTACATCCAAGTGTATGTATACATTTGTTGTATCATGTGGCAATTTAAGCCACGTACGTACTATGTGCCTAATCAGGTTGCTTAGTTGGTGGACACTCCACCTCTTGTTCTGGCAACCACCAACCTGTGGTGAGGTTTTTGTATCAAGTTTACCCTAAGAAAATACAACCTCTGTTGAGGTTTGAGTGGGGCTACAGTCAGATGGTTCAGCCCCCTGCTCAATATTTCATCAGGGGTGGAGTCTCGCTCCCTGGCAGATATTGTTACGCCAAGATACTTGTACCCTTGGGAAAGGGGTACCATGGGCCACACTCCTCCTGTGAGAAACAGGAACGGATTTGGGCCTTTGACAACGTTCTCGATTTGTTGGCATTTAGCCTAAGACATGCTGACAGCCAATCGAGCTCTGACAAATGATGACAACGTCATCCGCAAATGCCGGGTGATTGAGGCGAGGGCCCTCATCAGCCACCCCGCGGATTAATCCCGTTGTGCCACCCTTCCACGTCATTGTTCGTTCTTATGCTGCTTTGGTACACTGACCACGACACTGTGTCCCAAACTCTGCTGGTCATCCAGGTTCTCTGAACGTAGTCCATCAGGTCGACGAGCTGGAATGTCCATGCTTGTTGCATCAGTGCGTCGAATGCCACTGATGTGCTCCGCTGGTAAGAACGGAAGCGCTAGTACCTAAAATATACACAGAAAATAAAATGTTATGGCATTTATGAAAATACAAGAAACGAATCGATTATACATCAATACACATGTAAAAGGAATTAATTAAGCAAAATATTTGTCTGACACGAGTTCATGTATGACACATTGCCACATGATTTTAAAAGTTGGGATGTTGAAATGGGGCCTGCCCCATACCACACCCACAACCCAAACAACTTCCCCTGTAGTTCCCGGTACAGTTTCCAGAACTGCTACCAGGGACACATCAGTGACGCAGCAATTGCCATCCTTGTACGCCACCCCATCCGGGATCTGAGGGCTGCCACCCCTCACGGGAATCGCCGGAGCGCGCAAAATTGACCAACCACGGCGCTCCAACTCACGGAGCAAGTTCCCCAGAACCGCGTCATGTTCTTAATCCGGGTCATATCATGTCATAGTTCTAAGCATGAACACACCTGTAGTGTTCATACAGTCTATAGCCTAATACTTAATGGGACTAACCCAACTACCATTAGGGTACATAAGCCGTAAGGCCACGCCCACCTATTTAGTGAGTAACTAAGACAGCCTGCAGTATCGTGTATGCCGGTTTAATAAATGTATTTTTATCATACAAAACCTATGGAGTTATCACTCGTACCCAAGCGGGGACATACAACAGCACCCGCTGCCTCACCATTTTGTTGAGCTGACAAAGCACTCCTCCGCTAGTTCAAGATAGTGCTAGCCTGTGGTGCAATTTGGTCATCGAGTTCACTCTCAGCAAATGAAGCCGTTGTTGCGGCTTTAGTGGGGCAGCTGTGAGACGGTTCAACCACCTATTTAGTAACTCGTCTGGTGTTGAGTCATGTTCTCTCGTCGATATTGTCACACCAAGATACTTGTCACCCTTGGGACATAGGCATAACAGGCAACACTCCATCTGGGAGGGACAGTGTGGTCACAAACCCCCTTTTCCATTTTTTCCCCATGAGCAATCAAAACAAAAAAGTATTGATACGTGGTGGTCACATGGCACATAATGTGCTGTCTTCCTGTGACCCCAATTGACGGCAATCCGTAACATGTTCGACTTACCTGCATTGAGCCAACCCGTTCAGTGACATGCTCTATCCTAGCCCCCGGAAGACAAACAACTTCTCCTCCTTTGCTTAATGTCCTGTCTGTCTTTCATAAAATGGAGGAACATGTTGTCCGTGGTGTCGTCCCTCTTAATGAAGGCTCTCTGCCGCTAGTTGAATTCCTGGAGCCCTGAGAGTTGACCAGCCAGGAGCCAGTGCAACACTCGACACATGAGGAGACCGCGATAGGTCGTAACTGGCCAGACACGAGGGATTAGGCACCTTGGGATGAGGACAGTCCAACTGCGGAAGAAGTCAGCAGGCTGGTATCCAGCATACAACCACAAGTTGCATTGTGCCAAGAGAGCAGTGGGATCCAGTTTCCGTATGTCATCAAGCGAGATCCTGTCTTAGCAGAGTGGCATAGACCTCAACAGCCACAGTGGCGCACACAACACCCCACCCTGAGGGTGAATGACACACTCGTCTACCACAGTCTCTTACCAAATACTCGACTCCAAAAGACCACTTGGTCCTCCAGAGGAATACCCAGGGCCGCCTCGTTATCCCAAAGCCATTCAGGATCTTGTGTGAGCACTCATAGTGGTTGGCCTGGTACAACTTCTGTACCCGAGTGTAATCAGCCCTCCTCCGGGTCTTCCTACTCGTGGGAGCAGCTGGGCCAGTCAGCTCCCCTGGCTCGTGGGAGCAGCTGGGCCAGTCAGCTCCCCTGGCTCATGGGAGCAACTGGACCAGTCAACTCCCCTGGCTCATGGGAGCAACTGGGCCAGTCAGCTCCCCTGGCTCATGGGAGCAACTGGACCAGTCAGCTCCCCTGGCTCATGGGAGCAACTGGACCAGTCAACTCCCCTGGCTCATGGGAGCAACTGGACCAGTCAGCTCCCCTGGCTCATGGGAGCAACTGGGCCAGTCAACTCCCCTGGCTCGTGGGAGCAGCTGGGCCAGTCAACTCCCCTGGCTCGTGGGAGCAGCTGGGCCAGTCAACTCCCCTGGCTCGCAGCGTCCCGCCTTCTGCCCCTCCTAGGGTACTTCCTCGAATGGCCAGTGCCCAGTGCCCAGTTCCAGGTCTAGCCATTCTCTGTAGTGTGGCCACTATAGCAATAGCCACTATGACACACAGGCTACCACATATGTCTGCCAGACAATCAGGAGAAGGGATAATCCAGTTCCCTTGTGATGTGGGGTGTCACAACATCTTAACCTGACATAGTCTGCACCACTGCGCTCACTGCACCACTTCACCAACAGCACACTCCCAACACCTGGTGTACCAAGATCTCCCGGATCCTCTCACTAACTGCATCGGTATTTGTTTGATCAAGGGCACGGACGCCAAGAAATCAATTGCAAACATGTCATTTGGGGCATGTGTAAGGTCTTTGTGGAACTCGGCAGTCACAACCAACTCCAGACACTCGTAGAAGTCTTCCACACACGAATGATGTGTGTACTTGGAGGCACCATCTTTGCTTACTGTAGCTGAGTCAAGGAACACAGCCCTGACATTGGATTAAAGACAGTATTACTTTACATGAACACATTAGTAACACACACTGAAACTAAAACCTGATATCAACTAGTAGTTTTACATAGTTTACTGTTATCTTGCAAACAATAAGAACGTAATTGATATGGATCCGAAATGTAGCGCAAGAAATAAACATTTGTTTCAACTCTATTCCATGAGATTAACCAGTACAAATGAAAAATATGTGGTGGATATGTTGTACTTACATTCAAAACCTGCAGCTCCAAGTGCTAGGACAGCTTTCTTCACCGTCAGGAGGCAGTGCTTTGCCTGTGTAAGGACGGTCCTTAACTGGGCGATAATAGCTGACTTCACATGGTCATTCGCCATGACCCTGGCCGTGGCGAAGGCAAGCTGTTGTTTGAGAAGCAATGCCGATCTGTTATGGTCGGCAGACATCTCATGCTGGACAAGGACATCTCTCTTTGTCGTCGTGAACGTGTAATCCTTTCCTGTAGTGAAGACTGATGCAAGTGCTACACCAAACGACGTGGTTGTCGCTGTCTTGAATCAACCACAAAGTGAACAAACCAGTCTGCCTTTATCAGACATGTTGTCATTTTCTGTTTCTTTCAGATCCTCCATTGTTGTCATCGACGCCTCTAACAATTCATCCTGAACCCTATTGTGAACCACATAACTGCGAGAAACATTTCACACGGCATTTAAACGTTTGTTGTCGCTGCCCCATGAATTGGCAGCACGCATATGATTGTTTGTCAACAAGAGCAATTAAATCTTTGACTTATCGCTTGTCAAAAATACTAGAGCGCCTAATGTACAATAGGATTAATCATTTCCTAGCTGAATATAACATACTATCAAATAAACAGTATGGATTTAGGCGAAATTACTCTACTTATATGGCAATGATTGACTTGGTAGATAAAATATCAAGCAACATTGATCACAAAAATCATAATATAGGCATATTTCTTGATCTTAGTAAGGCTTTTGACACAATAGATCATAACATCTTATTAAAAAAAACTTCAGTGCTATGGTATAAGAGGCATAGCTTGCGAATGGTTCAAAAGTTACCTTAGTGATAGAGCACAATATGTGTTGTATAATAACACAGAATCTGAATACATGAAGATAACTTGTGGTGTTCCCCAGGGATCCATATTAGGCCCATTACTTTTATCATATATATAAATGATATCGTAAATGTATCAAACATTCTTAAGCCAATACTGTTTGCAGATGATAACTAGTTTGTTCCATGCACACACACATTTCCACACTCTCATAGAAGAAGTTAATATTGAACTACAAAAAATTGCAATTTGGTTTAAAACTAACATTAAACGTAAAAAAATCTAATTTCATAATATTCACACCAAAAGGGAAAATTTATAATACAGACAATGCTGAAATAATAATAAATGGTAACAAAATAAAACAAGTGAAGTTTACAAAATGTCTAGGAATATACATAGATGAACATTTGAGCTGGAAAATCCATATTAATAATTTATCCAAAACAATTGCACGAAATGTAGGAATGCTTAATAAATTAAAATATTTTCTCCCATTGTACACCATGAAGACTTTTCATTAATATTACCTATTCATTAATATTACCTCATCTGCAATAGTGTGTCCTGTTGTGGTCAAATACATACACAATTCATTTTAAAAAAATAAAGATACTACAGAAGAGAGCAATAAGGATAATTACGAAATCACAATATACATCACATACAGACCCATTATTTTCAAAATTAAAACTGTTAAAGTTAAGTGATATAAAAAAAAAATTATATAAACATCAATTAGGGATTTTTATGTATAAATCCGTAAATGATCAACTCCCAGACAACTTGACTTCTATGCTTAAACTAACAGAAAACGTTCATAACCATAATCTTAGAAATTTTAATGGGTTTTACATTCAAAATATAAGAACAAACAACAGAAAGTTTACAATAAATTATTCTGGTCCAGTCTTCTGGAATACACTACCTCAACATATAAGAAAGCTTAGAACAATACAACAATTTAAAAGTAAGCTAAAGGAGTTATTACTGATGGGATATGTATCTTAGGCATATATAAGGATTATGTACCGTAGTTATAGTATTCTTTTATTATTTATCATTAATTGTATTTATTTGTTAGACTTATTTATGTACTTAGTAATAGTAATATTAGTAGTTGTAGTATTCTATTTATTATGATTCATGATACTGATAATGACATTTATTTATTTTTATATATTTAGTTTACTTTTATAATAATGTCCATAAAGTTTTATGTTCTTGGTGGTCCTCGATATAAGCCCCCGGGGGTTTCTAGAGGATCTCCACGGTTACATTTTATAATCATGTTTATGCTTATGTTTGTATGTTGTTGTTGTGACCGAAATAAAGTTCAATTCAATTCATCTAGGTTCTCTGAACGTAGTCCATTAGATCGACGAGCTGGAATGTCCATACTTGTTGCATCAGTGCGTCGAATGCCACTGACGTGCTCAGCCGGTAGGAATGGAAGCGCTCGTACCTGAAAAAAGACACACCGAACATAAAATGTATGACATTTATAAAAAATACAAGAAACGAATCAGTTATACATCAATACACATGTAAAAGGAATTAATTAAACAAAACGTCCATCCGAACCTGTGCAATACTAAAGATGGAGAGAGTTACCAACATAAATCCCATCACGTAGGTCTAGACCTATAACATTCCTCACAGACAATGTGAACTCATCTATCATTATACGTGGGGTTCTTCACAATTTCTCGCAGATTTCTCAAAAAAGAATGTCCGGTCTTGCATCGTGGGATGTTTGGAAACTACAGAGATGTAGTTTGTTGCTAGGGTTTCAAAATCTGCTCTGGCAAGGACGATGCCATTCCTAAATCTCCCCTCGATCTCTACAGTCTTGCCGTATGTTGTTCTATCCCCACTGACACGTTTAAATGAAAATGCTGTCAGCCAATTGAGCTCAGGCAGATGACGTGACATCATCTGCAAATGCCAGATGATTGAGGCTAGGGTCCCCCCCCAGCCACCCCTTCTGAGCAGGTACAAGAGGAAACTATAGAAAAATCTATAAAATTATATAGAAAACTTTAGGCCTCACAAAATCTATAGAAAATTCTGTAGAATTCTAAAGAAAAGTGCAAAATTCTATAGAATTCTACAGAAATCTATAGAAAATCTATAGTTTTCTATAGAATTTTTTGCCAAGGGACCTCAGGCATGAGTCTGTCTGCAGGGGGCACAAAAGGGGTCTGATTGCAGACCCACTGTTTATCCTTGCCAATAATGGCTATCATCAGCGCCCTGGACTTATCCACATTTAATGAGAGACCCCAGCATCTCAAAGATTCAAAAAACTTTATTGTCCGTTTAAAAACATATTAAAAACGGAAATTTTTCTTCAGTCATACATAATATGACAGATATAAAAACATTGGTGAATCATATAGGGTCTACAGTTGTCAATACACAATAAAATGATAGTAAATATAGTCATCACTAAAATAGGTAAAGTATAATAATAAATCAATTACGTATAAAAATAGCTACTAAGATAAATAAATAAATAAGCATGTATAATTTCTTAAAATGGGTCTCTGATAGGAGACAGTAACATTAGTAATAACATAATACTAAAATTGATAGATAAATAAATAAGATTAAATAAAGAGTTACCATAAGAATATGAGACACATAAAATGTAAAAATTAATTAAGGACTCGTTGAAAACAGAGCATTATCATTTAGCATTTAAAATTTTAATGGCAGAGGGTACAAACGATTTTTTGAAGAGGTTCTTTTTGGCTAATGGAACTTTTACACATCTCCCTGGTGGCAGCAACGATCGCTCGAATTGGCCGCAGTGGTGCTGGAGGTCAACCACCGACCCGGCGATGAGGGCGACATCGTCCGCAAACACCCGGTGGTTTAACCGAGAGCCACACCAACCACCTATCCCATTCTCTCAGCAGCCATCAGGAGCGTAGTGTGAGACACTGAGTCAGACACCTGTGATACGTTCCAGAAACGCTCAGGACATGAGTCATCGTCACGTGTGTCCCTTAGCAGGCATAGAGAGACCTGATATTCCTGATTATTCGCAGGAGATGACCCACAGACCCTGTGCCACATCATGATATCAGCCAGTGCTGGATATTACACCATCGAATGTTCCTGATTATTCGCAGCAGATGACACACAGACCCTGTGTATTCCGACCACTGACAATCTCTCTGGAACTGTGCGTTCAGCTCAGGCCGGACACACACCTCCCTTCAACGAACAAGAATAACATAAACTGCTCCTTGTAATGACCAAAAGGATACTCAGACCTTACTACAATGACCAAACATTAACACTGCCCGCAAGGAACAAAATGACCACAAACCTCTCTACAATGAAAATGCTGGCAGCCAATCGAGCTCAGGCAGATGGCGTAATATCATCTGCAAATGCCAGATTGAAGCTAGGGTCCTCCCCAGCCGCCCTGCCCAACTCAGGGTCCAGAGACCCCAGACCCACCCAGTCTATGGCTGACTTCAATTGGCCTCTCTCTCTCTCTACTCAGGTTACTCGAGTCACCCAAAAGTGGAGTCCGGTTTATGGTAACTTACACTGCGCACACAGTACAGTATATAATGTTAAGTAATTTACTTGTGTTCTAGGTATAACATTAGCATATTTGTTCTGATATGTATCAGATGTTGCAAATAATCCCTTGCATGAAAAGCAGCAGCATCTACATGCTATTATTTTATTACACAACAAACTTTAACTATATATGCAAAACTTAACACTGCATTTATTATTTGTGAGCCAGACATAGGCCTGACAGGAAGCGAATTTAAATAAGCATGCCATCGATCGTCTGTTAAAACATTTTTTGTTCATTTACATGTCTAATGTACTCAAATAATAATACTTATCAAGAGTACATACATTTACAAACATGCACATGTAGTTTATATGTATGGATGGCCATTATTTGTATAGATGTGAAATGATTGCACTTCGTACTACAAAACAACGGGAACGTATGCGATGAGCGATAATAGGGTGTCGGAGCTGTTCGCGATGCTGCTAGAAAGCTTATAAACAATTTCATTGACAGGCAAGGGGTAGGCATTGCACCTAAACATCTATTAAACTGTTTTCAGTGTTCAGTCATGAAAGTAAGAAGTTATTTAAATAACTCTGATTCAAGTCATTGTTCAGTCTGTTGTCTGCGCAGCCAGTGTCTGTCTGTGAACTTGAGCTCAGTCTCGAACTCAATTGCAATTAGTTGACTGGCATTGCCATTGTGAGACCACACAGAAAACAGGTAGACAACACACAGCCAGAAATAAAACTAATTATCCACACCCAATTGGGTAAACTAGGTTCTGATTCTGATAGTTTGTAGTACAAAACCCCTACTGGGACATCACGCACTAGTGAGGGTGGTTGGTTTCAGGATGGCTGGCTTCATGTTATCTGAAAGTGGAATAAGAGTATGTGTGCTTGGGAATGTGGAATTAGGATGGGGTGGGTGGGGAAAAGTACAATTTAATGTTGGGGGATGATATGGGTGTGGTAGGGATGGGATGTGGATGTGGAGGGGGTCTGGGGGGTGGGGTATGTTGTCTATTAGAGGTGCCTCAAGGGTGCCTAGGCTAGCGCTGTCGATCGCCATTTGCGCCATAGGCGAAACGGTTTTCTATTTGGCGAAAATAAATTAAACCTCTTCGCCAAATTGGCGAAACGTTATATGTCATTATTATTGATGTTATCAGCAATACATGACTGCATTGTTCAACACCCAGCTCTGTTGAAGTTGCCTAAACGATCGCACATTCAACTGACCCAAATAACCAGTCGGCGTAACGTGACCCGCTGGGTAAACAATAGGTCGCTAATCCCTCCACTTAGCCATGCTCACAGACAATAGGGGAGCTTAAATCAATCAAGAATTGTGTTTACTAGACAATGGGGACCTGCCTGATGGCACTAATTACAAGTTTGAGGTCAGTACAACGCTGTACCCGGCAGGTTCCATATTATCGCTCAGTATCGCCGCCCGACGCCGTCACATGGCAGTGTCAATGATTAATCAATGTGCCAACTGGTAACTATTCAATAAAATGCTAACATAGATTGTAATTCATGTATGTTTGACAAGTTTCACCACCAGAAACATTACAGATAGAAAGATGCATGCCAAAAACGTGTTTTATCAAATATAGCCTACGTCACCCAGGCCAGGATTACAGTCAGCCATGGTGAATTACTGTATTCAATTACTGAGCAGTCAAAAGAAGTTTTAAGATAGGTAATAATTATTATCAATACACTGTTTGAATCACTGCGGGGCAGCAAGAGTAGAGTAGGTGGTTCTTAATTATTTTACCTTGTTATAAAAGTGTATCTTTCAATTTATGTTATACACACCTGTAATGTAAATTTTATTACATTAATAGTATGGGTTAGGAGCTTTTTCTTTATATTTTGCAAAATTCTCAACAGTTGTTCAGCTTTCATTTTATGGTTAAACAATGTTCTGTTAAATTATATTGGATGTTTGTTTGCGATATATATTTTTAGCTAAATATATAAATGTTTAGTTAATTAAAATAGGAAATCTGTTCTTGTGGATATTGTATAGGATTTTTTTAATTATATTATGTCTTGTTTTGCACTTTTAAACCGGGTAATTTAATTAATCTAAAAAATGGCTAAAGAGAATCTCATTTGGCTAAACAAATTTCTGACCTTTAGCCAAATTGGCTAAACAGATTTTAGGCACAGCGCTAGCCTAGGGTGCAGTTGTCAGGTTAATATCCTGCAATGCACCCTTGACTTAGGTAGACTTTCTTTGTTTGAGTTTAGCCTTTGTTTTGTCACACAGCACGGGTCACAACGTCCTGTCCGCCGCCATCTTGTTATCAAAATATTTCGTTTTTTGCCGTGTTTTCGCTTACTGTCCACTTTAGGAGGGACATATAACCAACGTATGCTGTCCGTTGTCCGCGTCCACGGGGTGTCCCCTCATCAGGGGGTCCGCTCATGAGGGGGACTACTGTACCAGGAGAGTAATCTAACTGAACAGTGATGATCGTGATCACGGAGATAAACCCCTTATGTAAATAAATTAAATAAAGTAGTCAGTTGTTCAGTGTGTAAATTTTGATGTTCATCTTCTTGATCTTAAATTATAATGCATAGCACTTTAAGTTTAAACATAATAAAATAAATACAATGATTGAAACTCTGTTTTCGGTGTGAAAGAAATTATTTTAAAAAATTTGGTGTTTACATGCATTTATGAGGGATTTTGTCAAAGGCGTTGGTGAAATCAAGTAGGATCAATTGCATCTATCTGTGTCTTGTTATCTATAGCTGTTATCCATAACAGCTATAGATGTCTCGATGAGTTGGGACTCACAAGACAGCCCTGACTGACCCCCGTGTTGGAAGTGGAGGATAGACATTGGTGGATATGTCGATATGTATTGTGTGCTGCTTCGCCACCAATGGTGGACCCCGTGCCTTCGACATAAACACCCACACCTTCTATATGAACCCCACACCTTGTATATAAACCCTGTGCCTTCTATGTAAAACCCCGCCACATCGACACCAAGTGTGTCTCTATGGTATACCGAGTGAGACATCCGACATTGACGTACCGACTCTCACTCAAAGGCGACCCGACCCCTCCATGACGACAGTCACGATATATGACAAGTTGACACGTTATGATATCAGCCAGTGCTGCACACTGCAGCAGCGAATACGTACACCTTACATCATACACATCCACGCCAATGTGTCGAGTGAACAACGTACATCATCCTGCTACTACACTTTCACTCTTTACCACGACATGATCATGTACAAATAGTGATACTTTCTGGTCACTGTAGGGAGACCTGATGTTCCTGATTATTCGCAGGAGATGACCCACAGACCCTGTGCCACATCATGATATCAGCCAGTGCTGGATATTACACCATCGAATGTTCCTGATTATTCGCAGCAGATGACACACAGACCCTGTGTATTCCGACCACTGACAATCCCTGGAACTGTGCGTTCAGCTCAGGCAGGACACACAGACCTCTCTACAATGAACAAGAATAACATAAACTGCTCCTTGTAATGAACAAAATGATACTCAGACCTTCCTACAATGACCAAAAATTAACACTGCCCGCAAGGGACAAAATGACCACAAACCTCTCTACAATGAAAATGCTGTCAGCCAATCGAGCTCAGGCAGATGACGTGACACCATCTGCAAATGCCAGATGATTGAGGCTAGGGTCCTCCCCAGCCCATCTCAGGGTCCTGAGACCCTAGAGCCCAGTCTATGGCTGACTTCGATTGGCCTCTCTCTAAGCAGGTTACTTGCGTAACCCTAACGTGGTATCAGGTTTATTGTAACTTACACTGTGCACCCAGTACCATGAGAGTAATCGAACTGAACAGTGATGATCGTGATCACAGACTCAGAGAGGTAAAAACCTTATGTAAAAATATTAAATAAAGTAGTCAGTTGTTCAGTGTGTAAATTGTGATGTTCATCTTCTTGATCTTAAATTATGATGCATAGCACTTTAACATAATAAAATAAATGCAATGATTGAAACTCTGTTTTTTGTCCATTTTTTGTTGTGTTTCCATGCATTTATGAGGGACTTTGTCAAAGGCTTTGGTGAAATCATTACTTTACAGAGGATACATGTTACTGAAATGGGTCTGTAATTGGCAGGGTCTGATTTGAGACTCTTATTGTGTATTGGTGTTACTAGACTGAAGGCAGTCATCTGGAAGGTTGAAGTGTTGTATGACTGCTGAAAAATGTGTGTGATAATTGGGGCTATTTCTGCTGCAGTCTCTTTGAGGACCCTAGTAGGTAGTTCATCTGGGCCTGTAACTTTATTTTGATTTAGGTTTTTTAATTGCTTAACTACACCGTGTATCCCAATTTTGTGGAAGGGTTTATCGGAGCAAGTTGGGGGTGGGGTAGATGTTTTGGGTAAACACGCAGCTGAATTGGTTGTTAAGGGTATTTGCCTTGTCGCATCACTTGTGATTATTTGGCCATTTGTTTGCAGTATAGAGATGCCAATGCATTCTCGTTTGTTTTCTTTGATGAATGACCAAAGTTGTTTTGGGTTTGTTTTTAGACTTTCTCCAATGTGGTTACAGCAAATGGCGACGATTTTAACAATTTATCAGCATGTTAAAAACCAACATGCCTGGATGAGTTTGGTGCTGACTGGCAACTCTTTCAAACGGGCAGAGGAAACCCACTCCCAGACTAAGTTGTTCAACTCCTCATACACGGTCTTTCGTCTCTTGACGTACTTCGAGTCGGGCCGCCCGCCCATCTCCCACTCCCACGAAACGAATCCTCTCCAAACTAATCCAGCTTATTTGGGTCTTCCCACACCCAACTTCTTTCACAATCATGCGGCAAGACTGCCCAGAATCCAGCCGCCTTAGCACGTCCATACGCTGAGCTAGGCTCAATACCTTTCGCTTGTTGTCGCTCGACATAGCTTAACAATAATAACAATAATTTCTGGTAACTTGGAGAAAATAAAACACGTGTGGACTGATGCTTGCGAGAGCGGTTGTAAATTTAAGTAGGTCACCAGCTGTGGGCGGAGATCTCGCGCGCTTTCTCAGCTCCCAGCATGCATTGTGCTGAACAGGAAATGGTCGCCGCCATCTTTAAAATATTATCGAATAATTTTGTTTTTCAAAATAAAGTTTACTGCTAGGACCAAGTCATATCTTGAGTAGGATACTCTAAAACTATAACACCATTAAAAGTACTGATATTTTGTAAACACTGATGGCATGGTTTTGTAAACAGTTATTTTGTTGTGTAGTCTGTGACGTTGTTTTTGGATAGATGGTATCTTAGTGTCTCTTTCATTTTAATTGCAGAAGCCATCGGGAGAAATGAAGACACCAAGGACGCCACACACAAAGCCATCCAGGAGTGTCTGTCCAAGTGGATCATGGGGGCCAAAGACAGGAATGGGGAGCGTTCAGAGAATAACATCAGAAACTGTACCACTGTCTAGTAAAAATTAAAGAAAATATTCCAGAGAAACTAATTGTTTTGTAAATTTCTTTTCCATAATGAATTATTATAAATGGAAGGAAATATACTTGAATGCAGTCAAGATAGGATATGTGATGTTTACTTGCAGCGAGAATTCCTGCTATACATTGACAAACCATGATATCAGTGAAATATTAAGCCTTCAAACACACACCTTTTCCATTTGATATGAGTGAAATATTAAACACTCAAACACACACACCTTTTCTGTTTGATATGAGTGAAATATTAAGCACTCAAACACACATACATTTTTTATTTGAGAGAATGTACACGGCTTCATGTATTGATATGGGTTAGTACCCCTAGCCCCAGTCTCAGTAGCACCCCCAGGAGATACTGGCATTAACAGGGGGTGGGGTGGGGGGGGGGCTAGTGGCACTACTTCAACTAATGGGGGGCTAATGGCACTACTTATCATTTGGCCAACTATACCTGGCTGTTCCATTCAGTGTTCTGGCCACCTCGACTTTAAGCACTGATATTAAACAAGAAAATAGTCATACATCTGATGCACATTCAAGGAATGTTGGACTATTTGTTTGAAGGGAAACCATAAAAATATACAAACCACAACCAACAGTTTGTTAACTTATCAGTGAGGGCAGTTGACTTTCACAAGCTTAAGCTTGAGTCAGGACAGTTAGTATTAATAATGGTATATTTTGATCTATTTATTTGAGAATAAACAATTTAAATATTTACATAATAATAGTACTAATAAATAAATGTAAAATTTATTGATAATAGTAAAAATAATTTAGTAAAATTAATAAAATAATTTAGTAAAATTAATGTACGTGTGTGTCGAATATAAAAGAACTGAGTCTTCATGAAGTCTTCGGTCGATGTTTTAATCTGGCAAGTGTCAAGTTTTGTTCTGTTCATGTCAAACAGTTTCATGTAAACGATTTACTTTGTCTCGGAACAGTGAACTTTCCACACCACACTTCAGTGGTTAAAAATCAATAACAGGCCTAAGTCGGGACAAAGTGGAACATTATCCCATTTTGCCCCAACTACATGAAAATTATTGTTTCACCACGCGGCGTTAGCGAGCGCACAGACCTACAGTTCTAAGAATGGCATATCATGCATAAGACATACATCAACCTTAGATATAAAACCTTGGCTTACACAAGGATTTTACTACTATAAGGTACTCTAGCAGCATCTTTATTTATGGATATTATTGATTTAAATACACACACACACACAAACACAGACATATCCTCACAAAATCTCATCTAATTATGCAAGTAGCGGCTACCGCAAATAGTGACCTTTTCATGACAAGAATAACAGATAGATGGCAGCACTTTACTGTGTTGGCACTGTTTCAACCTGCCCCATGTTTCAGTCAATCTTCAACTTTACGGAGACGATCGGTGTATAGAAGCGTAGCGAAACGACCCTTGACTTGCGACCATGCGATTACACATTATTCTGTTTCTAATTTGCGATGGCAGTTTATACTTCAAAGACAGGTTCATTAATTATGTACCTGGATAGTACTGATTTAAAACGCAGTTTTCGTATTTTTTTTTTTGGCTCGCATGCCGATATTTCGTCTGCGTTTTGTGCATCGTAAGGCCGAGCACTACGCGTTGTGAGACGCTGCGAGTAGAGACGGGTGTTACAACCGATAATGTAATAATCGCCCGGTAATGTAATAACTACCCGATAATGTAATAAAATCAACCGATAATGTAATAACCACCCTATAATGTAATAACATCAACCGATAATGTAATAAACTTGCTAACCGATAATGTAATAATTTTCAACCGATAATGTAATAAACTCCTCTTGCCTGATAATGTAATAACTTTCGCCTGATAATGTAATAACGTACACATTTCTCGTAGGACTTAGTCGTTTTCGTGGATTTCATGTTGGTTTCTTGTACTTAGTCGATTTCGTCGATTTCGTCGACTTCTTCTATTTCGCAATACCACAACCTTTGCTAGCGGAATCAATTTAGATTACATCCAATATGCTGGTTCCAATTCGGAAGTCATATTTATCCCAGCAGGTCAGGATTTTGAGTTATACATTCTCTTTCCATTTATTAATGACGGGTTGGTGTAATACAACTGTGGGCTTCATTGATAACGAAATTGTCGGCCCAAATCCTGGTATCGATGATCTCACAAGTGTTCCCTTTCCATGCTATAATGTCAGGGTATCGAATGCCCACAGGCGTGGGGTTTGCTGGTTCAATCCTAGTGTGAAACCCAGATGAATAAATGGTTTCTTAAAGAATGTGTTATGTATATGTTTTAGTACGATGTTTGTAATTCTCCCGTGATGTGCTCAAGATACATACATACATACATACATACATACATACATACACACAAATATATATATATGTATATATATATGTGTGTGTGTATATTTACGCGATGAAAAGCCGAACTAATCGGCGGCAGATTGCGCAAATAGATAAACATGTAATACATATATTGCAAAATATATGTTTGCATTGTGGTCGAACTGCCTATGTATGATTTCGTCACAGTTATTCTTGGTACTTTATTGGTACAGTTATTCTTGATACTGTTTGGTGTTCATTTTTATTTCGCGTTATATAGATGAACGCATACTTACCTAGTGTACTTTAAGCATAGCCTAAATGAACCGATTTCGAACAGGTGAAACGGTGTTATTGCAGGTGACTGCCTTTTGTTCACAGGCATGGCGGGGTAACTCGGTTAGTATGTGTGTGTGTGCGTGCATATATATATATATATATATATATATATATATGTGTGTGTGTTACATATTCCATGTTACATGTTACACGTAAATATTACATGTTACATGTTACATGTTACATGTTCCATTTTACATGTTACATGTTATATGTTACATGTTACATGTTACACGTAAATGTTACTTGTTACATGTTACATATTACATGCTACATGTTACATGTTACATGTTACATGTTACACGTTACACGTTACACGTTACACGTAACACGTTACACGTTACACGTTACATGATACACGTAAATGTTCCATGTTCCATGTTCCATTTTATATGTTACATGTTACATTTTACATGTTACATTTTATTTTACATGTTACATTTTACATGTTACATGTTACACGTAAATGTTACGTGTTACGTGTTACACGTTACACGTGACACGTGACACGTGACACGTAACATGTAACATGTAAAATGTAACATTTACGTGTAACATGTAACATGTAACATGTAACATGTAACATGGAACATGGAACATGTAACATTTACGTGTAACATGTAACATGTAACATGTAACATGTAACATGTAACATGTAAAATGGAACATGGAACATGGAACATGGAACATGGAACATGGAACATGTAACATGTAACATATATATATATATATATATGACGCATCTGTTTACAGCTTACTATTTTGACAGTCTGTGATCACAGTTAATCAGTCAACGATTCATACATTTATTTTAATTAACTTATTCATTTAATTAGCATATATTTATACTACTTTATTTTATTTACTATTTACAACATATTTATACTATTTTACTTATTTATTCATTTTTAATATAGTGTGTAGTTGTGTGCCAATTTAAGTCTGTATTGTAAAGCAACATATTTGTTTTATTAGTATATATATCCTCATTTTATCAAAGTAGTATTGTATTAACGTTTTAGTATTATTATATATATATATATATATATATATATATATATATATATATATATATATATACTTATTATTATTATGTTATTAGTATGTATTTTTAGTATCATTATTTTAGGAATAATCATTGTAAAGCGTCCCATAACAATTATTTGGATGGGGCGCTATATAAGAAATTAACTATTATTATTTATTATATATATATATATATATATATATATATATATGCCCGCACACACACTAACCGAGTTACCCCGCCATGCCTGGGAACAAAAGGCAGTCAGTCACCCGCAATAACACCGTTTCACCTGTTCGAAATCGGTTCATTTAGGCTATGCTTAAAGTAAACTAGGTAAGTATGCGTTCATCTATATAACGCGAAATAAAAATGAACACCAAACAGTATCAAGAATAACTGTACCAATAAAGTACCAAGAACAACTGTGACGAAATCATACATAGGCAGTTCGACCACAATGCAAACATATATTTTGCAATATATGTATTACATGTTTATCTGTTTGCGCAATCTGCCGCCGATTAGTTCGGTTTTTCATCGCGTAAATACACACACACACACACACACACACACACACACACACACACACACACACACACACACACACACACACACACACACACACACACACACACACACACACACACACACACACACACACACATATATATATTTGTGTGTATGTATGTATGTATCTTGAGCACATCACGGGAGAATTACAAACAGCGTACTAAAACATATACATAATACATTCTTTAAGAAACCATTTCTTCATCTGGGTTTTACACTAGGATTGAACCAGCAAACCCCACGCCTGTGGGCATTCGATACCCCGACATTATAGCATGGAAAGGGAATACTTGTGAGATCATCGATTCCAGGATTTGGGCCGACAATTTCGTTATCAATGAAGCCCACAGTTGTATTACACCAACCCGTCATTAATAAATGGAAAGAGAATGTATAACTCAAAATCTTGACCTGCTGGGATAAATATGACTTCCGAATTGGAACCAGCATATTGGATTTAATCTAAATTGATTCCGCTAGCAAAAGTTGTGGTATTGCAAAATAGAAGAAATCGACGAAATCGACTAAGTACAAGAAACCAACATGAAATCCACGAAAACGACTAAGTCCTACGAGAAATGTGTACGTTATTACATTATCAGGCGAAAGTTATTACATTATCAGGCAAGAGGAGTTTATTACATTATCGGTTGACAATTATTACTTTATCGGTTAGCAAGTTTATTACATTATCGGTTGATGTTATTACATTATAGGGTGGTTATTACATTATCGGTTGATTTTATTACATTATCGGGTAGTTATTACATTACCGGGCGATTATTACATTATCGGTTGTAACAACGGGGATCGTGTCGTTAAGATATAAAGAGCCTTAACGTCGTAAAAGAACTACAGAAAAACTGCCTAGTTGATAGATCATTAACACGTAGGTGGCGCCACCATAACTGCCGGTGTGGTATGTTTATGTATTGTTTTATATTTATTTAATAATATATAGTAAACCAGAGCTATGTATATGTTTCGCAAAGATGTGGTTTATGTGGTGGCATTTTATTATTTGCAAAATATATACAGTGCGTGCGTGCGTGCGTGCGTGCGTGCGTGCGTGCGTGCGTGCGTGCGTGCGTGCGTGCGTATGGTTTAGTGGTGATTGTGTGTGTATTGGTCAGCACATGAGCCTGACGATGCTACCACCTGACACGCTGTAGCCTCGATTAACCAGACTCCGTGAGGTGGCAGAACCTTTCAGTCCCTCAACTCTTCTCGGCGTGGTTACGCAGTCTACCGACAGTGGGTTAAGCGAGACTAGACGCGCTGGTGCCTCTGGTTCTACCTTCGGCTCGGACGGGGCCGGCATGTCATATTTCAACATTCCGTAAACCCTGGCCCGCGGACACTGGTCGACCGGGCCGCGCGCGACACCCGCAGTAAGAGTTGTCAATTGTCAAGAACAACGGAACATTGACATGTTCTACCCGACCACAGACTGACTTTGGAGTACTGCTTTGTAGGCTGATATTCTTTTTGGACATAAGAGCACGTTGAATAAGCAATTTCAAGGTAATTAAAACATGACTAATAGTGCATGTTTATGAAGCAGTGGATGCCTGTTTCAATATAAAATGTCGCATTTCAAATATATGCCAAAAAGGCAACTTTCGACATTTCCTAGATAGTGTTCATAGGTTATTTTCGCTGCGAAATCGATCGCGCATACTATGTGATAATCTTTTTTTATCTTTTAATAAATATTTAAAAAAGATTAAAGTGCTGATTGTCAAGGCTGCACCGACCGTGTATATGGTTGGGACATTTTGGTGGCATTAGATGGAGTTAAATTCCTAACGTCGTATTACACTCAGACTTCCTTCGATATCGGTGGAAGGTGGTTTTGGAGTTGCTAATTAACTCTTTGCTCATTACAAGCAGTAGTTTCATGTTGTGACGTAAAAGAATCACTGAGGCAACAATGTAAGCACCCTGGCAGTGACCACCATCGGGGCCAGCATTGAGCGGTCGGTTTTGTGCTAATGTTCTAAAGAGGCTGACTAGTTATATCCACAGCATATAAGTACAAACCAGTTGACAGGTCGTGACTAGGTTGCTTCTGGCCCACCGTGTGGCGCCACTGATACTATATACGCCTACACGTGTACTCGGAATTCCGTGTGTATGTAAACAGGACAACTGATTGTTGTAGGGACCACGTGCGGACGGTAACGAACACAACCTATCTTATCTGCAATTACGATTGATCAAACAGGGGACCTGGTGCTTGTATTGTGGCATGACTGATTTGTGTCCATTTTAACACGTTAATTCCTAATGAGTTTTGAATCACGACAAAGATAAATAGCACCCGTCGAACTATTATACTATGTATATAATCATGTTTGTGCCACAGTCTGCATTGGTCGCCGAAGGTAGTAACTGGTACTAGCACCCGAAGAATGCTGAATAAAAACACACAAACAACAAGACACGTTCGAATACGCTCGATCATGCACAGCCAAATGACAAAGAACACGCACATGTTATGATTTGGCGGTCCACATCGTCGTAAATGGGCCTACATTTAAAACTCGGTCAAGCCGTAACAAGAATTGTCGGACGTTGGATGTAGGGTAGGGCGGGGCAAAATACTTACGTGAGCAAAACACCTACCCTAATATCGAAGTTATTACACGTTTAGTAACATCGACTGGTGTGTTATACGGATGCTGCGATCTAGCAGATATACGATGCTCCAATTGAAAAGTTGCATATTTGAACGAATCCTTACAAAACCCGTGTGAATCTAATGTTGTGTGTGACACATTAAGGAACAGTTTAAGCAATTGGTAACCATGGCATATGTGTAACTAAAGATGTGTGTTGTTGATTAGCCGAGACGCACAGCGTGCCTATTTTGCATATTAGTAGCGCATGTTATATTTCGTATTGTACTTGCACGGGCATAGAGTCAGAAACATTTTAAAAAGACTAAACAATTTGTAAACCTTTCAAATGAGCGTTTTGCCTCAGCCAAGGGGCAAAACACCCACTAGCTGTAAATTTTAGTATAGTCATTTCTCTCGAATCAACTCTTAGTAATGTCTCTAACACCATGGTTTTTGATTGTGCATTGCTGTAGCAAAGTTATGGTAGGTCAGCGTTCAGATACGGCTATACAGTGCGTGGTTACGAAGCATTGTGCTTCAAGTTGGCGTTATGCCCCGCCCTACCCTACATCATACCCTACACACTAAGGGCACCTCCGTCTATGTTGTTGTCCATATGTAATGTTTAAAACGTGCTCAGAGGACATTTATTGTTCTGAACGGTTTGACGTTGTTGAGACAGTTGCCTTGAAATCGCAATTAATTTTAAATAACGTGCGACGCTGCCACTGCACGCAGGTGACCTTATAAATATAAAAAGTGACAAGTCTATTTAACTACGTCTATTTAATTAAAGTTCCAGTTCCCAGACTTCAGCAATTTCTCAATTACCTTCGACGTTATGACGCGCCCGAAGATTTTTTGGCACGAAAATGACGCGTCATTAACTTTCCAACTCCGTACATTGTCATTGACCTGCTTCCCGAATTCACTTTGTCTGCGCGCCTGCTGGCCGAGTGACAGCCGACTGCAGCGATGCCTCTGACACTACACTTCGTCTTCCATGCGCCGTGTCTGATGTAAGTGTTGACGATCCTCTAAACCTCTCCGTTGTCTAAAGTTTGTAGGTAGAAGTTCTGTATGTGAAGTAGGACTCTTTTCGTTCCATGTTGGCGGACTATTTATTGTGTTTATTTTCTGACGGCCTCTGTGCTGTTGTTGCAGGATGCCCTTTTCCTTACGTGACTTGTACACTTTACTTGATGTGCTCTAGTTTTATTCACGAGTTTTCGTTTTGATTTAACTATTCTCAGATTGCTTTAAGTTGTTGTTGTTGTTGTTGTTGTTGTTGTTGTTGTTTTCATATTCAGTTCACGGTACTCTCGGCATTCTTCTGAAAACAAAATAAATAAACACATTTTTGTATCCTCTTTGTTTTTGTAAGAGAAAAGACACAGGTCATAGACATAATTGAACAAGTCAGAAGACGGAAATGGATCTGGGCAGGGCACGTCAGCAGGATACGAGATAACCGATGGGTTCTACGTAATATCACAATGCATATACTCTACATCCAAGTGATATGTCTGTTTGAAATCTCATACGTGGATAGAGCAAATAAAAAATAAAAATAAATCTGAATAGCGTTCAGCCATAATCACACCTGACGACAAGCAAAGTGACCCGTATAATGGGGAGTGACCTCGGTCTTGTCCGAGTGGCAAAGTCGCCATAGACGTCTTAATACACAATCTTTGGCAAAACACCTCACGGGTAAGCCTACTGCCAGATATAAGACGTGACCGGACAAATCAGGGGTTTCTCTGGTATGTTTGATAGTAAACAAAGTCGGTTTCAATAGCCACTGAATATAAGGGGAAGCGGATTAGAAGTTTGCTCGACTTCGGTGATATTGACGAGACGATAAGGTTATTTGTCTGTAGCAGTAAACCTTGCTGGCGCCAAATCAAATCGCACGGCCTTCGCACTTGAGGTTCTCCCCAAATAATATCGACGCTGTTCAAAAACCACCAGTTTCAACCCATCCCAAGACTCGCCCAAACTGACCGGTAAGGCTGTCAACAAATCACATCCTCCATAAACTACAGTTTACAACTGTCTTGATTGAAGCTCACCAAACCGCATCCTAATTTATTTGAAGCCTTTGTAGGCCGGTAGGCGGAAAACCCCAGCAAACAAAGTAATTTTCTTCCATTTATTTGAAGTGTGCAGGGAAAGACGGTCTAACTACAATAATACACAAATATCACACCTGTGTATTGCCACACATATTTACCGAATGACGTGTCAACTCACGAACCTCGAGGATACGAGTTCAAATATTAAGATTTGTCATTTGTTGAGAAACAACAGCTTCTCTTCCTTGTTCCGTCATATACATGTTCACTTCCGTGTTCCGTCATGTACACGTTCTCCTCCTTGTTCCGTCTTGTACACGTTCTCATTGTTCCGTCCCGTACACGTTCTCATTGTTCCGTCCCGTACACGTTCTCATTGTTCCGTCCCGTACACGTTCTCATTGTTCCGTCCTGTACACGTTATATTCCTTATTCCGTCCCGTACACTTTCTCCTTGTTCCGTCCCGTACACGTTCTCATTGTTCCGTCCTGTACACGTTATCTTCCTTGTTCCGTCCCGTTCACGTTCTCATTGTTCCGTCCCGTACACGTTCTTATTGTTCCGTCATGTACACGTTCTTCTCCTTGTTCCGTCATGTTCTCCTCCTTGTTCCGTCCTGTACACGTTCTCCTCCTTGATCCGACCCGTATACGTTCTCCTCCTTGTTCCGTCATGTACACGTTCTCCTCCTTGTTCCGTCATGTACACGTTCTTCTCCTTGTTCCGTCCTGTACACGTTCTCCTCCTTGTTCCGACCCGTATACGTTCTCCTCCTTGTTCCGTCATGTACACGTTCTCCTCCTTGTTCCGTCATGTACACGTTCTTCTCCTTGTTCCGTCCTGTACACGTTCTCCTCCTTGTTCCGACCCGTATACGTTCTCCTCCTTGTTCCGTCATGTACACGTTCTCCTCCTTGTTCCGTCCTGTACACGTTCTCCTCCTTGTTCCGACCTGTATACGTTCTCCTTGTTCCGTCATGTACACGTTCTCCTCCTTGTTCCGTCATGTACACGTTCTTCTCCTTGTTCCGTCATGTACACGTTCTCCTCCTTGTTCCGTCCTGTACACGTTCTCCTCCTTGTTCCGACCCGTATACGTTCTCCTCCTTCTTCAGTCCCGTACACGTTCTCCTCCTTGTTCCGTCATGTACACGTTCTCCTCCATGTTCCGACCCGCATACGTTCTCCTCCTTGTTCAGTCCCGTACACGTTCTCCTCCTTGTTCCGTCCTGTACACGTTCTCCTCCTTGTTCCGTCCTGTACACGTTCTCCTCCTTGTTCCGTCATGTACACGTTCTCTTCCTTGTTCCGTCCTGTACACGTTCTCCTCCTTGTTCCGTCCTGTACACGTTCTCCTCCTTGTTCCCTCCTGTACACGTTCTCCTCATTGTTCCGTCCTGTACACGTTCTCCTCCTTGTTCCGTCCTGTACACTGTGTGAGGGTCGTGTACTACATCGCCGATCCACTCGCTGTGTTCGTATTTCCGAAGTTTTCTATCATCTCGTGTCGTTCCTCCAGCAGTCTCACCTCCTCCAGCACTTCGTGTACACTTCAGTCTCACCTCCTCCAGCACTTCGTGTACACTTCAGTCTAACATCCTCCAGCACTTCGTGTACACTTCAGTCTCACATCCTCCAGCACTTCGTGTACACTTCAGTCTCACCTCCTCCAGCACTTCGTGTACACTTCAGTCTAACATCCTCCAGCACTTCGTGTACACTTCAGTCTCACATCCTCCAGCACTTCGTGTACACTTCAGTCTCACCTCCTCTAGCACTTCGTGTACACTTCAGTCTCACCTCCTCTAGCACTTCGTGTACACTTCAGCCTCACCTCCTCCAGCACTTCGTGTACACTTCAGTCTCACATCCTCCAGCACTTCGTGTACACTTCAGTCTCACATCCTCCAGCACTTCGTGTACACTTCAGTCTCACATCCTCCAGCACTTCGTGTACACTTCAGTCTCACATCCTCCAGCACTCCGTGTACACTTCAGTCTCACATCCTCCAGCACTTCGTGTACACTTTAGTCTCACATCCTCCAGCACTTCGTGTACACTTCAGTCTCACATCCTCCAGCGCTTCGTGTACACTTCAGTCTCACCTCCTCCACCACTTCGTGTACACTTCAGTCTCACCTCCTCCAGCACTTCGTGTACACTTCAGTCTCACCTCCTCCAGCACTTCGTGTACACTTCAGACTCACCTCCACCAGCACTTCGTGTACACTTCAGTCTCACATCCACCAGCACTTCGTGTACACTTCAGTCTCACCTCCTCTAGCACTTCGTGTACACTTCAGTCTCACCTCCTCCAGCACTTCGTGTACACTTCAGTCTCACCTCCTCCAGCACTTCGTGTACACTTCAGTCTCACCTCCTCTAGCACTTCTTGTACACTTCAGTCTCACCTCCTCTAGCACTTCGTGTACACTTCAGTCTCACCTCCTCCAGCACTTCGTGTACACTTCAGTCTCACCTCCTCCAGCACTTCGTGTACACTTCAGTCTCACCTCCTCTAGCACTTCGTGTACACTTCAGTCTCACCTCCTCCAGCACTTCGTGTACACTTCAGTCTCACCTCCTCTAGCACTTCGTGTACACTTCAGTCTCACCTCCTCCAGCACTTCGTGTACACTTCAGTCTCACCTCCTCTAGCACTTCGTGTACACTTCAGTCTCACCTCCTCCAGCACTTCGTGTACACTTCAGTCTCACCTCCTCTAGCACTTCGTGTACACTTCAGTCTCACCTCCTCTAGCACTTCGTGTACACTTCAGTCTCACATCCTCCAGCACTTCGTGTACACTTCAGTCTCACCTCCTCCAGCACTTCGTGTACACTTCAGTCTCACATCCTCCAGCACTCCGTGTACACTTCAGTCTCACCTCCTCCAGCACTTCGTGTACACTTCAGTCTCACCTCCTCCAGCACTTCGTGTACACTTCAGTCTCACCTCCACCAGCACTTCGTGTACACTTCAGTCTCACCTCCTCCAGCACTCCGTGTACACTTCAGTCTCACATCCACCAGCACTTCGTGTACACTTCAGTCTCACATCCACCAGCACTTCGTGTACACTTCAGTCTCACATCCACCAGCACTTCGTGTACACTTCAGTCTCACCTCCTCCAGCACTTCGTGTACACTTCAGTCTCACATCCTCCAGCACTTCGTGTACACTTCAGTCTCACCTCCTCCAGCACTTCGTGTACCATCGACAGATCGCAGCTGCCAGAGATGTTAAACGTAATGCGATTAAAAGCAGTTGATGGCGACGTTTACACTTAATTATTACGATATGCTTTGTTCACGCACTCTTCAGTGTTGTATTTTTCATTCCTTTTGTCACCTTCATCTGCCTCGGATAATCGCGTCACAGCGTCCAGTATTACTTCTCACATAATTAAGGTATGCACTTCCTCCAGATCGACTCTGTCTCACACCTACGCTCTCGACCGTAATCTACCTCGTCCTCTTGTGAAAATAATGCCATCTCCATTGTCTCGACAGTTCCTTCATGGGTTTCCCTTCACCCCGTGTATATATGCCAGTCTGGTTTGTTTTGAACAGTTCGTAGCAGTGCGGCAAATATACACTGGTGTACTTCGTTGACCTGGGAGAATTTCTTCTGCCGTCTCCGTCTTCTCTTGCCGCTGTGCTTCCTGCAATACTAATGTTAAGGCAATGGTAGAACTCACGTAGTGTTATGCAAAAACAGTAAGCGCCACTTTCTCTACAACCCTCACCTATTTAATTCACCCAAGCTGCGGGCGACCACTCGTGTTTGACTGACAGATCACAGAATAGAGCGCGGGCCTGGACACGTTATCGGTTAGGGATCTGCGTTGCTATTGTGGAGTGTGCGCTAATGTGAGTCATTGTCGGTAATTATAGTGTTCACGTTCTACGCTGAGGTGTGCCTAGGAATACACAATAACACTGGCACGTAATATTATACACAATAACATTGCCACGAACTTTCTTCTCTCGACATACTAAATTTATAGGCCTACGGTCGTCTTGTCGGCGAAGAGATGATACGATATATTGATGTGTAAGTGTGTCCGATTGTGATGGAGCTTCTTGGTCGTAAGTACAGCCTCAATCGGGTCAGACCACGGGTCGACTACACCCGACCCCCCCTCCCTGTACACTACACCCAGTCTTTTGAACACTACACCCAATCCCTAGTAGATTACACCAAATCCCCTGTAGACTACACCCAATCTCCTGTAGCATACACCCAATCCCTGAGGACTACACCCAATCCCCAGTAGAATACACCCAATCCCCAGTAGAATACACCCAATCCCAAGTAGAATACACCCAATCTCCTGTAGACTACACCCAATCCCCAGTAGAATGCATCCAATCCCCAGTAGAATACACCCAATTTCCTGTAGCATACACCCAATCCCTGAGGACAACACCCAATCCCCAGTAGAATACACCCAATCCCCAGTAGAATACACCCAATCCCAAGTAGAATACACCCAATCTCCTGTAGACTACACCCAATCCCCAGTAGAATGCATCCAATCCCCAGTAGAATACACCCAACCTCCTGTAGACTACACCCAATCCCCTGTAGAATACACCCAATCCCCAGTAGAATACACCCAATCCCCAGTAGAATACACCCAATCCCCTATAAGATACACCCAATCCCCTGTATAATACACCCAATCCCCTGTAGAATACAACCAATCCCCAGTAGAATACACCCAATCTCCTGTAGAATACACCCAATCCCCTGTATACTATACCACATCACATGTAAAATACACCCAATCCCCTGTAGAATACACTCAATCCCCTGTAGAATACAACCAATCCCCAGTAGAATACACCCAATCTCCTATAGAATACACCCAATCCCCTGTATACTACACAAAATCACATGTAAAATACACCCAATCCCCTGTAGAATACACTCAATCCCCTGTAGAATACACCCAATCCCCTGTAGAATACACCCAATCCCCAGTAGACTACCCCAAATCACATGTAAAATACACCCAATCTCTCATAAGCTTCACCCAGTCCCCCGTTGACTACACCCAGTCCCATGTAGATTACACTTGGTTCCCTAGACTACACCCAGTCCCATGTAGCCTACACCCAACCCATGTAGCCTACACCCAGTCCCATGTAGCCTACACCCAACCCCTGTAGCCTACACCCAACCCCTGTAGCCTACACCCAACCCCTGTAGCCTACACCCAACCCCTGTAGCCTACACCCAACCCCTGTAGCCTACACCCAACCCCTGTAGCCTACACCCAACCCCTGTAGCCTACACCCAACCCATGTAGCCTACACCCAGCACCTGTAGCCTACACCCAACCCCTGTAGCCTACACCCAGCCCCTGTAGCCTACACCCAGCACCTGTAGCCTACACCCAGCACCTGCTACTAGCTTCTCACTACAGAAACAGCGGCACTGTGTATTAAGCGGGTTTTGTTTGTCCCGACTGTCTGTCGATATCATCATGACATGGTACACTGATCATAAGATTATAATTACAAATCAAAGCATAAAATAACTGCGAATTACTGTTTCTGACGTTAACTGTCAGACACAGGCAGGCACACAGATTTGTGTTGACAAAAAATGTACAAATTGAAATAATTAGCATAAAGACACGTCGAGGGTCGTTAACGTGGGCCTCAGCGTAAACACTCCAGGATCTAGACGTCTAACTACCGGATACTACTAATCAGGATAACACCAGTAATAATACCAACGGTAACCGGTGGTGGTTCTTTAGAGTGTGACAAAGGGAGGGCCGGTCACTGGCGTGTATCACGTGCATGGCTGCTGGCCGTGCTGTGTTCACATGTGCGTAATCTGGCCATTTACACTCAGTTACTGGCCTTATTAGCGAATAGCGAGATGACCGTATTGTAGGGGCGAATGTGGCCTTTTTGCTATGGTCATTACTTGGGGCTGACCCAATACCGAGGTTCCATTGTACACCACATATCACGTAGAGCGCAGTGACTCGGGGGTAGAGCTTCGGACTCTCGACTAAGAACACCCGGGTTCGAATCCTGTGCTGCGGTGTTAAACCCTTTGGCACGTTTTTTTACTCTACATTATTTCAGGTCACCCAGCTCTATAAATGAGTACCTGGTTATAGACAGTGGTGGATATGTATACGAGCAGACGTCGCGCATTAATTGTAGCTGGAAGCTTCCGGGAGAAGTTGAGATGGTGTCTGATTGAACAGGTCTGTCAGGGAAGGAAAATGTAAAGCGCTTTGAGCAGATCTGAGGACCGGATACAGCGCTAGATAAGGACTTACCTTAGTCCGTGGTAAGGTACTGGAAGGAGTCATTAAATAGCTATGCTTGAATGAAACATTGTTGCGTAATTTTTTAAAGATACATCCAACTTATATCGACCGCGCTAGACATTCGAACAGCTTCGTCTATTGAACGTCTTCAAACTACCCCCTTTGCAGCAAACATCTTTAAATTACCTTTTTGACTGCAAATATCTTCAAGCTTACTCCTCGAATGCAAACGTTTTCAAACTACCCCCTTTAAAGCAAATATCTCTAAAAAAAAACATTTACAGCAAATATCTCTAAACTACTTCTTCGACTGCAACCATCTTAAAACTACCCCCTCGAATGCAAACAACTTCAAACTACCCCCTTGACAGCAACAATCTTAGGCACTGCCTCCATCGCGAAAACCACCAACACTATTTGCCGAGGCAAACATATTTTTCATGTATATGAATGCACCCAGTCCCCGCCGCCAAGTTAAGCACTCCATGGACGGGTCTGCATGTTCATCTGTGCCGTGTCCTAGGGCTACGTGTCTTGACGCACGACGACGAAATCCCTCGATCCGACTGTCTAATTGTCATTGTATGGTACAGATCATTTATTCTGCTTAGGCTTTTGTCGTATTCTTGATCGACTAATTCGCGGGCACCTGATTAACCTACAATCGTTACTTTTATTCAGTGGTTTGCAACAGGATACTTGTCAACTCAGTCTATGCGCCATGACTTTGCAGTCTTTGCAAAGTAAGTTGACAAAGGACGTAAACATGATTAGCCAGGTATGTATTAAATGCATTCCTTTGCTAATTAAACGTACATCGCATTTGATAAGACGACATTGTTACTATACGGTTGTTTGTGTGTGTGTGTATGTATGTATGTATGTATGTATGTATGTATGTATGTATGTATGTATGTGTGTGTGCGTGCGTGCGTGCGTGCGTGCGTGCGTGCGTTGGTGTCTGTGAGAGAGACAGCGAGTGTATGTATGTATGTGCGTATGTTTGTATAATGTACGTGTGTATTTGTATGTATGTATGTTCGTATGTATGCATGCATGTATGTATGTATTTATGTAAACATTATATATATATATATATATATATATATATATATATATATTGTGTAAATGTGTGCGGGGGATGTGATGTTCTTTTGTGGTATATTTATATGCTTGGGTACTTTCATGAATGTGCGCGTCGACGCAAAATTTCAAGTCGATAAAAATAAATGACAAGTTTATGAAACAAAAACCCAACTAAACACAGCGCTAAACCCACTCGTGCTCGCACAAGCACGCGCCCTTACTCACGCACATACACTGTTTCACGAATTATTTGAATACATATGACGTACATTTTAGAACAAAATTCATATCAACCTCGCTAACCTCGCACAAAAGGTCTGGACGTGGTCAAGTTGAGGTAAACATGTCCAGGTTGATGACCACTGGAGTGTCATCGATAAGTAGACACACTGCACCTAACTCGTATATGGGTAGAAACGTTCAAATAATGATTAGCATTTGCTTGAAAATACTTATCTGCCAGTTTTTTTAAATAAAATCTCGCATTTATTTGTTTCCTTCGTGACTCGCACATTGCCGAAACTGTATTTATTACAATTATTTATGCATTGGTTACACTACTCGTGCACGCCGCAATAATGGCTACACATTGACCAACTGACAGTTGTCACACATTGACCTAGGTTCCGCAGTGATGCCGCTGTGTCCTTGCAGCGTATAAAGGTATGCAGTTACACCGTGGAAAATCACAAGATAGCCGCCATTCGTGCATGCCTTGTTTTCCACGCTTCGCTGGTTTCCGTGAACTGGTCGTGTCAGATGCTATCTCGGCGAAAACAACAGTCGAGTTAACTTGTTAGATAAATGGTTTCGTGAACTGGCTACAGCAACGACCTGGGACAACGTGCTGTAGTTAAGAGTGCGTTTACAATTGTCGACCGTGAGTAGCCTTGGCGACTTACGACTTCTAGCTGGTTATGTTGCGCTCGAATACCTAGCTAAGTAGACCTAATGTCATTTAGACAAAGTTCAGCACGTAGGACCAGTGGTTGTTTTCTTCATTTGCATTTGCCTACGACGTTCCAATTACGACCCAACTCAGAAGATTTCCTCACCACATTGGCTCATGGCCAGCGCTAGAGCAGAGACCCTGCATATGCGACGACATGTATTCTGACTAAAATAAAATGTACTGTAACTCCATATAATTAATAATTTTAAATATATATATATATATATATATATATATATATATATATATATATATATATATATATATATATTAAAATTATTAATTATATGGAGTTACAGTACATTTTATTTTAGTATATATATATATATATATATATATATATATATATATATATATATATAACATTAACTAAAATATTACAGCACGTTGTCCCGGGTCGTTTCTGTAGCCAGTTCACGAAACCATTTATCTAACAAGTTAACTCGACTTGTTTTCGCCGAGATAGCATCTGACACGACCAGTACACGGAAACCAGCGAAGCGTGGAAAACAAGGCAACGCACGAATGGCGGCTATCTTGTGATTTTCCACGGTGTAATTGCATACCTATATACGCAGCAAGAATATATATATATATATATATATTTATATATATATATATATATATATATATATATATTTATATATATATATATATATATATATATATATATATATATATATATATATATATAAATCTCTATATATATATATATATATATATATATATATATATATATATAGTTTCCCAAGTTATAAACTCTATAAAGAAATGTGTTAAGATTAATGCGAACGACGAATCAGGTTTTGCGTTAATAGCAAGCTGGCAACACATCCACGATTAAAATTGTCGTGTTTTTTTCTGTAAATGTAATGAACATAAGTGTGATATTTTGTTAAACACTACGGTATGCATACACAGTATTTTAAAATCAGTATCATTTAAACCAGTCTCGGTAATGTAGTAATATTGGGTACCAACACCACTCAAATTTAATCGTAACGGCCAACCAAACAATTTCCGTAGAGCTTGCCAAAATTTTTTCAAGGTCATCGCTATATCAACCGTATATATATATATATATATATATATATATATATATATATATATATATATATATATATACATACATATATATATGTAAATATATACATATATGTATATATATATATATATATATATATATATATATATATATATATATGTATATATATACATGTATATATATGTATATATATATTATATATATTATATATATATATTATATATATTATATATATTATATATATTATATATATTATATATATTATATATATTATATATATTATATATATTATATATATTATATATATATTATATATATTATATATATTATATATATTATATATATTATATATATATTATATATATTATATATATATTATATATATATATATTATATATATTATATATATAATATATATTATATATATTATATATATTATATATATTATATATATTATATATATTATATATATTATATATATTATATATATTAAAAACCTACAACTTTTATCTTCTAAATATCTACTAGTGTATGTATCAAATTATTCATTCATACAGATGTGATAACGAACGCGCCAATGTTTGAAACGGCAGCACATGAATTGAGCCGGGCTTGCTCCGCCCCGCTCCACAGGTAAACACGCGGCCGGATAAGGACAGACTGCAGTGAATGGGCGGAAGTATTGGTTTCCTCAGAATACGGCTAACTGTCTTATTTTGATGCTATCGTCAAGCATCGTAATTGGGGGGATTGCCCGCAGTCAAGATGTTTAGCAGTGCATTCTACTTGCTGGCGGGTGTGTGTGAGAGCGCCGAAGCGTGTCGACAAGCCAAGCGTGTCCAGGAGCCGAGGCGTCATGGCGGCAGCGCGTAGAAAGCCCCGGCGCATTGAGGTGATCTCGTAATGCACTGACCCGAAGTCTAACACTGCCCAGTGGCCAGTGGTCAGTACAAGGCACTTGCACTCGGTGTGTAATATGTACTGACCCACGAGACTTGCGTATCCATAGTAACAACGATGACGACGATGGCAACAACACCAATGACGATAATGATGACAATAACAATGACGATAATACCAACAATATTAACAACGATGGTAACAACGACATCAAGGATGACGACGATGATAATAATAATAATAACAACAGAGGTGGAGGCAATGATAACTACAAAATGATCCCAACTACAAATTGATGTATTCGGAAATGTGTACTGGTAAATTTACTAACATCAAACTATTTCTTTTATTTTTACTGCGTGTGGCAATCAGTAAAGCATATTATTTTTAAAATTAAATTAGTTTGGTAGCTAATAAAATTAATAACGTTATAATTTGCAGCAAATGTTTGGTTACAGTTGACTTAGTATTATGCGCTACAGTGTACCAAGAAATACATGTGTACAGTAAACCTCGAATATAATTAATTCGCTTTCTTAGTTACGAATTCTCGCTGATAACGAACACAATACGTGATCCATTCTTATTTTAATTGCTGATGAATTTCTCCGAGTATGATGACATTTGTAACAAATATTAAATACCATCAGGTGCAACAAATCGACAACGTGAAATAAAAGAAAAATTAAGGCAGGTAAGGACAACAAATTATATATATATATATATATATATATATATATATATATATATATATATATATATATATATATATATATATATATACAGTGTATATTATATGAACGATTGCCAATTTCTTACTAACTTATTTCAAGGCCGTTGTTTGTAAGCAAGTCGCAGGTAGCGAATAAATTGGCCAGTTCCGGGCGATTAATTACGTTCAAGGTTTACCGTCCTACGTTTGTGAAGTTAAGCACTTAGTTGACACTACACCAAGGTATGAATCGCTGGTTGATTCTGAGGGCGCCGGGTGGTGGCGATACTGGTATGATTGGGACCTGCTCGCAATTGTATGTTTCTAGATGTCCTGGCCCTGATACATGGTGCGGGGTTCTGGGTCGCTATAGAAACTACGACTGTTCTACAGGCACCTCAAGTCCATGTATTGTACGGACTAACCGGGTCAGGCGAAACGACCAAAACTTCAGGTCGGAAACGGGTCGAGGACAACGGACATGACCCAGTAATTTTGACAAGTGGCAGATTATCCAGAACCTTCTGTGAATGTGTGACTCCTTCGCTAGTTCGTAACGATTTTGTATGTGCGACATTCGCAGAGGCTTAACGCGTTGCCGTTCTGCAAGATTGGCCAAGATGTTTACGGGAGTTAGTCGGTACAGTTGAATTCACGGATTCGCTGTAATTAACCTACATTACTGGCTGATGTCCCGTAACCAAGTCACTCGTATCTATGTTGATTCCATCGCATAGGGGCAAACATACACTACATGACACAGGAGCGAACCTAGTTCTTCACGACGTACATTAAGACAGTCAAATTTGGCACAATTAAGCCAGTATGAGACAGTAATCAGACATTTGAGAATATGTTTACATGAATGGTTTAAAGTTTATACGCAGCTGCATTATTGCGATGTCTGGTACTGTAGGGTCTATAGGGTCTATAACATGAACAACACTGCACAGTTGTTTTGTTAATGTTATAGACAGCAGCGTTCGCAGGGATGTCCACAACGAAAAACATCGTTAACGAAAGAAAGTGTACTTGTTGTAAGACGTGATATAATTTAACTACATTAAGTGAATAACGCTTAGAAACCAAACAAATGCTGCGCCAACGTGGGGTGTGTGTCATGACTGGGCGTATTTATATATCCACAGGGCAAATGCGACGATAGCATATCGACGCCGTGTATATGTAATCGGGATTACACGACTGACATCGACCCGTATGCTAATCGGTCCATCTGTACAGGTGTCTTCATGCATCACCGGCGCTAACCGTATCCAACATGAGAGCCGTGACTCAGTAGTTCTTTGATCCTGTAAACATGTCCGTGGCGCGGTAACACTCACTTCGGTATCCCATATGTGTGCTGCTGAACACGGAGGAACACTTGTTTTTATCGCGGTCTGTTTATATATTATGATATACCGTTAACGTTGAATTAGTATAAGCGCATCACCCTCCGAAGCTTCGATTCCTTGAACCAATGGTTTGGACCGGCTCGCAACGTTCGTTATTTACTTTCATGTTTTCCTTACCTAACACAATTGGTATATTGAACCACGATAAGAGCAGTGAATGTAACTGTTGTCCTACATTTGCTGTTCCATTTCTGGGTTTAATCAAGTTATCACAATAAACGAACTTGCCAAAACTATAGTTTCGGAATTCGGGAGATTCGACGTGATTCCTGAGTCTTGATCATTCCACGTAACGGGAAATCTTACGAAGCTTTCCCAACATAACAATGCATGCATGCTATTAACCGCAACATGAACTTGCAAAACATATTAAGTGGATGTGGAACTACTTCATACGTGACCCAACAACACCTACCACAGTCAGTGCAGCATAAGGGCCTTCCGAGCATTTAATGAAATCTACAAAGACATTCATATTTTGTAGACGCCGCCATATTTCGTCTGGATGTAATTCGACATTTTGCGTGACATAATTTACGGGAAAACAAAACAATGTCCAGGAATGTCGTTCGTTTGTGATATTCCCGATATTATAGCGCTGGTGGACACCGCACACAGTTCTATCAGCGTCGTATTAACTGGGTCAGGCAATTCAGCGAAGAGGGCAAAGCCACCGGACATTGTCACTAAATGTACGCATTGCTATTATTCGCGTTAATCTATACATAATGATTGTTGACAGTAGCAGTGATATATTGGTCGCAATTTAGACCACGCTATGCCGTACTCGGCAAAGTCAGTTTTGTCCGTAAACTGGTGGAAAATATAAATATTTTATCAATTAAAATTCCCGCGTGTGCATGCGTGCGTGTGTGTGTTTATTTGCGTGAGTGTATTTCCTACGTCTCGTCTTTTAAAAATCGCCTACACAACATTTCTTTTTATACAGAACACCTATCAACACGCAAGTTTACAGTGTCATATAAAACTTGACCCAAACTTCTGAATGCAATGCCGAATACCATTTACAACGCCTATACGACTGCCATATATCACCATATAGCCGGGCGTTTTCAATACTACAATTTGCACGTCATATTATGTCCGATGAAGTCACTGAACTTTGACAATTATACCTACCTCGATATGTCAAGCCGTCGACGATGTCAACATTGAGTGCTATCACGTATGAGCTGAATTTATCAACGAGCCGTATCATACAGAAAGAAAGTTAATTTGCGATTATGTACTGTGAACGTTTAAGTGAAGTCATAGGGCACATTACCGAATGAACTACAGTAAAGTCGAGCAGTCACGAGACATGCCAACAAGTGCAAAATATAATTGCAGTATCGAGGTTGTGGTTACCCATTGCACGGTTTCTAGGGACGCCATTTCAGACAAACTCTTTCCGTAGCCTAGACACTATCTCTAGGTTCTGCTAATCGGTAGAAACAACAAGTCACGTGACCATTCCCGCCATGCAATCCGCCGGGGGTTATATTAAAATTCCAATTTACTCCACGATAAATAAGTTTGTGTGCGCTTTAAAACACACACCCGCAATCCCAATTAATATTTAAGCTTATTTGCAAGTGGCGGACTGTGCTTAGCACGAACGCCCGTCCTGTAGATAGTTCACAGCGTCTTGGATCCATTCACATTTTGAGACGTTCCCCAACCCCAGAGAGCGCTCTACTGAAGCGTGACTTACACTATTTAAGCACCAGCTTCTGCGCGACACCGTCACATATCAACAGATATCCGACGTTGTCGCTGTTTGCTTCTTCAGTCGTCATTTGACAGGTACGTCTAAAATGTGTTATGCATTAGTTTATACGTCTAGGATGTTTTATGTATTAGTTTATACGGCTAGGATGTTTTTTGTATTAGTTTATAAAGCTAGGATGTTTTATGTATTAGTTTATACAGCTAGGATGTTTTATGTATTAGTTTAAACGTCTAGGATGTTTTATGTATTAGTTTATACAGCTAGGATGTTTTTTGTATTAGTTTATAAAGCTAGGATGTTTTTTGTATTAGTTTATAAAGCTAGGATGTTTTATGTATTAGTTTAAACGTCTAGGATGTTGTTTTGTATTAGTTTATAAGGCTAGGATGTTTTATGTATTAGTTTACACGGCTAGGATGTTTTATGTATTAGTTTACACGGCTAGGATGTTTTATGTATTAGTTTATACGGCTAGGATGTTTTATGTATTAGTTTACACGGCTAGGATGTTTTATGTATTAGTTTATACGGCTAGGATGTTTTATGTATTAGTTTATACGGCTAGGATGTTTTATGTATTAGTTTATATGTCTAGGATGTTTTATGTATTAGTTTACACGGCTAGGATGTTTTATGTATTAGTTTATACGGCTAGGATGTTTTATGTATTAGTTTATATGTCTAGGATGTTTTTTGTATTAGTTTACACGGCTAGGATGTTTTATGTATTAGTTTATACGTCTAGGATGTTTTATGTATTAGTTTATGTGGACTTGATTCCAGGGACCAGCGAGACATATCGACGAACGATGGATCTTCTTGCAACGAAGGAAATCTCTGAGACGCGCGGTGGCAAGTCGACCACGCACCGTGTCGGACCCCTCGCCGGCCTGTGTGCCGTCATCTTCTGGGGTGCCGCTTTTGCCTTCATCATCACCACCGTTGCGTTTTCGACTATGTATTGGAAAAAGCAAGGGTCGCTTCATGTCGGATTGTGGCGATATTGTTCCGAGGGCGCTTGCGGAAATACAAAAGACGCACTCCCATTTGGTAAGTGTAGCAAACCGCAGTGACGCATTTGTTCAACAATCGTTTTGTCGTAAACAAAATAAATAAAACCGGACAAATATCGTTAAATTCTAAGATCTCTGATATGTTCAGGTGGGTAATATGGAGTAGTTCGTAGACTTAGGACATTGTTAACATCACGTCAAAATTGTTCCTCTGCTATCCGCCGACAAATTAATTACATTGTTTTGTTGTTGTGAAATTGTGTGTTTGCGTGCGTGCGTGCGTGCGTGCGTGTGTATGTATGCGTGCGTGGACGGGACGGGTGGCGGATGGCAGTGCGTGCGTGGACGGAGGGGGGGGCGGATGGCAGTGCGTGCGTGCGTGCGTGCGTGCGTGCGTGCGTGCGTGCGTGCTTGCATGCGTGGTCGCACGGTAGAATGCCAATGACATTGTGTGGCGTTAAGATTACTTTGTCACGCTTCTGGTGTTGTTGTTTGTTTCAGACTGGTTCAAGGTGATCCAGGCCCTCGTGACGCTGTCCTTCATCGCGTCCTTCGCGTCCGTCGTCCTGGCCATCATCTACACCTTCGTCCACTCACTCAACAAGTCCGTCATGCTGCTCCTCATTATCATTATCGCGGCTGCAGCAGGTAACACTTCCGCAACAATGTGCGCAAGCGCGCTAATTGGTTACTGTTTCCGGGTAGCAAGTTAGCGTCTCATTTATATGCGAGACTTACTTTCGTTTTCAAATATTTTCACTTGAAGTAATATTGTTTCCTTAGGCCGAAATGTGCGTATGGTACATAACCATAGTGTGACAACGCTTACAATCAATACGCCGTATGATGTCAGTGTATAGTACCGTTCTCAGTATTAGCAAAAGCAATAACATTTCGATAATTTGTTTAGTATTTAAATCAGAATTGCTTTCTTAAAATTCGTTCTCTGCGTAACGATGACGAAAACAAACGTAGACGCGCAAGTAATCGCTTTTGTTCTCTTCCAGCGGTGTTCATGGTCAGTGGCGCCATCTACTTTATCGCGAAGATCAAGAGCCACTTCGGAGTTTCCTTCTACCTCGGCGGAGTGGCGGGCGTGACCGACGTTGTCGTTGCTGTCGTCGCCTTCCTGCAGAAGCAGAAATCCGAGGCCTAAGGACCACCAGTTTCCACTTGATGCGGAGAAACCAACACTATCCACTTCATACGTAGAAATCCAGTCTTCAATTGACCCACAATTGCAACGTTGCATTGTGAGAAACGAACTAGATGAATGGAATCAACATTGCGAACCCGAGAGATTCCCGACAAGTTTCTCGTGAACGATCTTACAATTAGACTGGGCTGTGCTGTACATAACGTCGTAGAAATTGTAATTGTGGGTCGGTTTGGGACCAAACTGACCAATACGGTAATAAATAAGATTTTTTTTTAATTACAGAACAACCGTGGATACAATGACCGGAAACACTTAACCGAGGAATGTTTAGCGAATGGCGGACATGCTTTAGGCGGATGTCATGAACGACGAATGCTAGGGAATTGTGGGATATGTGTAGCGGGCAACCGGTGTTTACATTAAACGTGAGATTTCACCGTGATTCTGTAATCACTCCAGATGAACGAAAATGTTTCCTATTCAATGTTTAGTTTGTCATTAGTGTATTTTTCAGATGTGATTTCTTGTGTATGACGAAACTGTTCTTTATATTGCATATCACCAATCATTAGTGCATAACTGTATTTTTAGAACGACCAGTGTTTTCGCGGTTGATTTCAGACACCAACACAGTGAACCAAGAAGAGATTGTCATACATAATTCGTGTTATAAGATCAATAAATACGTTGCAAGAGAGCAACATTGAATAACAATAAATACACCAACATAACCATCAAATAATTTATTTTATTGTATTGTAGTATCCAAATGTATCAATTGTACTATTGCATGTCTTAGTGTAGATTATTTATTTAAGTCACTCCATAAATACATTTTTCTGCACGGATTATATTGTTTCTTCTGAACGTCTGCTTCGCCAGTATTAATGACGACATTGTTTTTAAATGAGAACATTTATTTAGTATTACAAAATATGCTTCAAAACAGCTGTGTGATTAATCATGTTGCAGATACAATAAATTGTACTATATTGTAGTTTTTAAACTAAACAACATGCCATGTTGTCGATCTGGACAGTTTTAGGAAACGGTATTCTGTTATAAGCAGTTGTCTGCTACGGCTGACTTAAGTCAAGTTGTTGTGACCCAGTTGTATTTGAGAGACGTCGTTATGTGAAATAAATGTATGGTTAGTTATTTAAATATTGGTGTCTGTTTACATTTCTGTGAATATATATATATATATATATATATATATATATATATCTTTGTCTCTCCCTCCCTACTCTCCCATTCCCCGTTAGTAATATATTTGTGCCAGCTAAGTAACATTTCGATATACTACGGCGTTGCTGGTGTGCATGTGTACACAAACACATGCAAACACGCTAGCACGAGCGCCTGCACGCACGACCATACGTACTCACATACACACACAAATATATACGCACATGTATACACAAAAATGCATCAGTTGGACCAGTCTTAATGCCATACGAGCGTAGGTTACGTGCGTGTGTTCGTTCTTACACGCGTACGCACGTGTGTATATTGGCCTTGTACATGCGCATGCATTCACAAACATTGTCAGATAATGTTATAAGCACAACCGTGAATTCCTACCTACGTAGCGCCGTAGCTCGGAGTCGTACAATGTCATTTGGTCGTGAACATTACTCTGTTGTATGCACAGCGTTATTTTCATTGACAGTTGCGCGTGTCAGACTCACCACAACAGGAGCTCGCGAGTACGTAGTTCCAGAAAAAGACGCCAGTCTGTAGTTCCAGAAAAACACGCTAGTGTGTAGTTCCAGAAAACACGCTAGTGTCGCAGATTTATTGCACCAAGGTATATGCAAACCATAATAAGTTCGTATTCCCTCCTCGTAATTCTGCTTATACTAATATTAAGCCGACTAACGCATTTACACAGATGACCTTAAAATACAGTTGTTATCTTTCTAAGGGTCGTGTGGTTTAACATAAATTGTATACAGACAATTTATTTTACACTTGTTAACTAAATTAATTAGAACAAATAATATCATGCCTGAATTTATTGTATACATGTTAACAAATTAATCAGGTAAAATTATATCATGCCTACTGCAGTTATGCACCCACTCATCCTGTTGTGGTCGACCGTTGCACTGTCTTTGATTATGACAATGCTGAATCCACTGCTTTTGCTGAGCCACTGAGCTCGGAGTCTGAGGATATTGTCGCCATAGAAGTTACTTTATTAATATTATAATTATTATTATTATCGATATAGAATACATATTAAATTTGAAGAAAAAAATACATAAGTAATATTGGCAAAATGCTACCCATAACGCCTAAATATGTTTCCTAAGTGGATGAGGGAATTCCCCATTCTATGTCAGTAAGCAGGGTGAGGACTCTGGGAGCGTAACAACAGCCAACGAGGCAAATACACTACGCTTAGTTGTCTCGCAATACACTGATGCCTTAGTTGTCAGATTAAGTTCTAAATAAACCACTTTGTGACACCACGATAAAGTAATTTTGTTTGTGCTTTAAAATACATCCCCCGCAATCTCAATTAATGACTAAACTTATTCTGCAAAAGCCGGACGATGTTTAACATGATTGCCCGTCCCGTAGATGCGTGCATAGCGTCTTGGACCCATTCACATGTTAATTGAGACCCAAATCGCAGTGAGCGCTCTACTGAAGCGTGACACGCGCTATTTAAACACCACAGTATTTTCGATAGTGTCACATGACAACAGCGACTCAACGTTATAACTGTCTGATTCTTCAGGCGTCATTCACCAGGTACGCTTAGAATATATTATATAATAGTTAATGCGCCTAGAATGGTTTACGATTAGCTTATGCATTTATAATGTTTTATGTATTAGTTTATCAGTTTAATATGTTTTATGCATTACCTTATGTGTCTAGGATATTTTATATAATAATTATATTTCATTTGCATGAAGGTTCTTTGGTCAAACTACGCATCAGTTTATACAACTTAAATAGAACGTTGCATGTACAGTATAGTACAGTACAGTATAGTATAGTATAGTATAGTATAGTATAGTATAGTATAGTATAGTGTAGTGTAGTGTAGTGTAGTGTAGTGTAGTGTAGTGTAGTGTAGTGTAGTGTAGTGTAGTGTAGTGTAGTGTAGTGCAGTGCAGTGCAGTGCAGTGCAGCGCAGCGCAGCGCAGCGCAGCGCATTGCATTGCATTGCATTGCATTGCATTGCATTGCATTGCATTGCATTGCATTGCATTGCATTGCATTGCATTGCATTGCATTGCATTGCATTGCATTGCATTGCATTGCAGTGCAGTGCAGTGCAGTGCCGTGCCGTGCCGTGCCGTGCCGTGCCGTGCCGTGCCGTGCCGTGCCGTGCCGTGCCGTGCCGTGCCGTGCCGTGCCGTGCCGTGCCGTGCCGTGCCGTGCCGTGCCGTGCCGTGCCGTGCCGTGCCGTGCCGTGCCGTGCCGTGCCGTGCCGTGCCGTGCCGTGCCGTGCCGTGCCGTGCCGTGCCGTGCCGTGCCGTGCCGTGCCGTGCCGTGCCGTGCCGTGCCGTGCCGTGCCGTGCCGTGCCGTGCCGTGCCGTGCCGTGCCGTGCCGTGCCGTGCCGTGCCGTGCCGTGCCGTGCCGTGCCGTGCCGTGCCGTGCCGTGCCGTGCCGTGCCGTGCCGTGCCGTGCCGTGCCGTGCCGTGCCGTGCCGTGCCGTGCCGTGCCGTGCCGTGCCGTGCCGTGCCGTGCCGTGCCGTGCCGTGCCGTGCCGTAGCGCAGCGCAGCGCAGCGCAGCGCAGCGCAGCGCAGCGCAGCGCAGCGCAGCGCAGCGCAGCGCAGCGCAGCGCAGCGCAGCGCAGCGCAGCGCAGCGCAGCGCAGCGCAGCGCAGCGCAGCGCAGCGCAGCGCAGCGCAGCGCAGCGCAGCGCAGCGCAGCGCAGCGCAGCGCAGCGCAGCGCAGCGCAGCGCAGCGCAGCGCAGCGCAGCGCAGCGCAGCGCAGCGCAGCGCAGCGCAGCGCAGCGCAGCGCAGCGCAGCGCAGCGCAGCGCAGCGCAGCGCAGCGCAGCGCAGCGCAGCGCAGCGCAGCGCAGCGCAGCGCAGCGCAGCGCAGCGCAGCGCAGCGCAGCGCAGCGCAGCGCAGCGCAGCGCAGCGCAGCGCAGCGCAGCGCAGCGCAGCGCAGCGCAGCGCAGCGCAGCGCAGCGCAGCGCAGCGCAGCGCAGCGCAGCGCAACGCAACGCAACGCAACGCAACGCAACGCAACGCAACGCAACGCAACGCAACGCAACGCAACGCAACGCAACGCAACGCAACGCAACGCAACGCAACGCAACGCAACGCAACGTACAGTACAGTAAGAAACATACAGAACGATGTTTATACAGTATAGTACAGCTGAAATACTAGACTGTGTAATAGCAACCAGCGCACATTGAGCTAAATATCTGCTTTTGGAATAGCACTTTAGCAAATTCCTTAGAAAATACGTGAAGAGAAATGTATTACATGGAATTTTAAGCGACATTGACCGTTCCGTTACCTGGATTTAGCCTTGTGTAGTAATTATTAGTCGGACATTAATTGAATTGACGGTACTCCGTCTGAATTACTGTCAGGACTGTGTAAACAACTCGTCTTCAATGTCAATGTCGACTGCGGATACAGACTCGCGTCTCCACAGTATGTGCAAATACCATGTATAAAGTTTTGTTTACGCTTTGAAAAACTAATTCACATCGTATGTGATGAGCTTATTAGACGCAAGTGATCAATAATATATATATATATATATATATATATATATATATATATATATATATATATATCATAGGATTATGACCGTTATATTAACATAACAGACAAGGTTTGTTTAACCATGGCGGCTATGAACTGTGGACTTGATTCCAGGGACCAGGGAAACATATCGACGAACGATGGAAACCTCTGCGACGCGCGGTGGCAAGTCGACCACGCACCGTGTCGGGCCCTTCGCCGGCCTGTGTGCCGTCATCTTCTGGGGCGCCGCTTTTGCCTTCATCATCTCCACCGTTGCGTTGTCGACTTCGTATTGGCAAAAAACTGGGCCGTTTCATGTCGGATTGTGGCGATATTGTATCGAGGACAGTTGCGGAAATACAAAAGACGCAATCCCATTTGGTAAGTGTAGCAAACCGCAATGACGCATTTGTTCAACAAACGTTTTGTCGTAAACAAAATAAATAAAACCAGACAAATTTCGGCAAATTCTAACATCTGTGTTGTTTTCATGTGGCTAATATGGAGTACTTTATATACTTAGGACACTGGTTACATCACCTCAAAATTGTTCCTCTGCTATCAGCCGGAAAATCGTATTTGTTTTATCTTTTGTTGTGACACCTGCAACCTGTGGTGACAAATTAATTACATGGTTTTGTTGTTGTGAAATTGTGTGTTTGCGAGCGTGCGTGCGTGTGTGGGTGCGTGGACGGGGGGGGGGGGGGCAGTGCGTGCGTGGTTGCATGCGTGGTCGCACGGTAGAATGCCAATGACATTGTGTGGCGTTAAGATCACTTTGTCACGCTCCTGATGTTGCTTGTTTCAGGTTGGTTCAAAACAATCCAGGCCCTGGTGACGCTCTCTTTCATCGCCTCCCTCGCGTCCGCTGTGCTGGCCATCATCTACACCTTTGTCCACTCACTCAACAAGTCCGTCATGCTGCTCCTCATTATCATAATCGCGGCTGCCGCAGGTAACACTTCCGCAACAATGTGCGCATGCG
>OZ024864.1:49722632-49732632 GCA_964017155.1 Oasisia sp. SBJ-2009 | reverse complement strand
GAAGACCGATTAAATAGTGCCATCTGTCGGTTCGTGTATAATCGAGGTGAACGATATGTTAACCTGTAATTCTGATTCATATCGTGTCTTCAATATAACTCTAACTCGACATTTTAATACACCGCGTACTATTTGCTCATGACAGTTTATTAATAGCTGGTGGTTCCACGCGAGAGCTCCAGGACGGTCTTGCTAAACCTTTGGGTACATCTTAACTGGGCACATTGCATATTACCTTACCATTGGTGATTGAGTTAACGATTTGTGAAATTATAGTAAAGCTGTGTCATTTAAAAAATGACATTTAATAATAGCCCCTTTCATCATGCCGTTGATGTGGTGATCACGTATCATTAAAGTTCCACACCTTCATGTTTTAGAGCTTATTCAAGGATGATGCCAATCAACAGAACTTTATCGGAATTACCTGTTATTTAGAAAACGCATACCATATATATAAGTAAACAAATGGGAATAAGTCACTGCACCAACGACATTCTTCCCAATGCGTTATTTCGCTGCCAATACACGCGGTTTGTGAAATTATAGAAACGCTGTGTCATTAAAAAATTACATTTAGTAATAGCCCCTGTCATCACGTCGTTGATATGGTGATCACGTTTCATTAAAGTTCCACACCTTCATGTTTTAGAGCGCATTCAAGCACGGTGCCCATCAACAGAACTTTACCGGAATTACCTGCTCCTTTAGAACACGTATGCCATATAAGAAAACAATGGGAACTAGTCACTGCACCAACGACACTCATTCAAATATGCGTCAATGCGTTATTTCGCTGCCAATACATGCCAGCTATCAACATGTTAATGAATATGTCTGCAGAGCTGCCAAGTTGAATTGAGTATGACGAGGGAGATCTCCCTCCTACAGTATGTCAAAAGAGGGAGAAATATATGCAAGACGCGAAGCGCCTTGCCCAAGGTTGCGAAGCAACCAAGAATGCTAGGGGTGTCCAGGGGCATGCACCCCCGGAATTTTTTTTTTATCGAGAATGCCAAATACGTGATTTCCTGCCTTTTTCGCTTATATTTAGCACCTATAACTCTTCGTGAACTATATTTTAAATAACAATATTTTATATTTTACACTTTCATTTGTGGATATATAATTAATTGATATTTTTTATTGGGGTTTACAGAGACTTTCAAGATTCTCTCACAATAATAAAAATGGACATGGTTGTGGTATTGTAACATTTTATTTTAGCTATAAACAGCAGTCACAAAATAAATAGTTCAAGCAGAACTGCATTTCTGTCTATTTCTATATGCGCTCTTCTAGCGTCTTCATTTCCCTCATGTGTTCTTCAGATGCCCATTCACTCTTGTACTTGGAATCATATTTCGTCTTTTTCAAACACTTTTCAAACTTTTCACTCATTGTTCCTCCAGCACTTTCCTCGTCTGAAAAATGCCGCTAAACTTTTTCCTACCCAATACATAACATACGTTTCCATTGGTCATTGGATACAGTCACTTCCTGTTAGCTGATCAATCAGAAAAGTTCAATTATATGCGTCTTGTATAGTTTCCGCTCGGCTGCTCGCGGCACTTTCCGTGTCCGATGACTCACAGCTACGGTGCGCTGGCCAAAAATTAAAAATACGCATAAAAAAGACAAAACGATTCTTTTGCGAGAGATTGCAAATCAAAAGCGGGAGATCGGGAGATTGGGTTTATCTTGCTATATTTCCGGGAGATCTCCCGATAAATCGGGAGACTTGGCAGCTCTGTGTCTGATCGTGCAACGATGACCGCTATAAAGGACACAACAAAAACAGTGGCGCCGCCTAGCGACGTCCAAGTTACAAATACATTTATTTTAGGTGTGATGTCCGTCTAATATTTCGTCAAAGACTGCTAGATGGCAGCACTGTTGTTAGTCGAGATCCACTGTTTACCTTTTAGCTGTATAAGTAAATGATTGAGAAGTTTTAAGTTTGTGTTTATATTTGTTTACAACACATTGTGTACTATGTAGACATACTGCTGTGTCAGCGATGTTGATGTACACTTCCAATTACAACTAGCGTTGCCCATCCAGTTAGATATTAGCCCATCAAAAGTCGGATTATTAATTCGATGTCACATTTACGAAAATCTGTTGTTTGTTGTTGATTTCTAGGTTAGCGATGTAACATAATTTGGCGATAAGGATGAGTAAGCCGGTTTACCGCCCCCACAAGCGTTTTGTCGCTTCACCAGGCGAACGTGGTACGTTGCTGTGCCTGTGGAGTCGATAGTACGTGAATTTCCAGACAAATATTTTGGCTAGCGACTTTGACGGCGCGAATGTAACCGAAGCTCGGCAGGGTACGATACTGATCGACTGCCTAGGAACGGAACGGAGGGACAGCGAGTGTTTGTATCGTTGACAATCACGGACACGTACGACAAATCTCTAACAGAAAACTCTCTTACAAAAACGTTTCCGCCCGATGAGTTAAGATGGAACGATGTGTGTTTCGCCAACTTGCGCAAAGTCCGGGGAGAAACGTGCAAGCGACAAAACGGCACTGCGTGGACTCGTAGTGACCTGTAGTTTCCGGGGTCTCACAGAAGAAATTATTTGTGATCAGCTAATTGAGAAAAGGAACATTCCGCGAATCAGGGACCGGTTGCTAATGGAACCGGACACTAACATTTGCTAAAGTCATAACACTGGCGTCTCGTATCGAAGACAACCTTCTAAGGTACAAACAATCGGGAAGAGACAAAACAAAGACAGAAACAAAATGCACATGTCCGTCAAGCATGTGGTAACTGTGGATATAGCTCACATACCACAGGCAATCCAAGATGTCCTGCCATAGGACAAAAATGTAGCTTGTGCTCGAAAATGAACCATTTTGAGAAATGTTGCCGGTCTCAAACTAAAGGCACAATCACGTCTGGCAAAGCTGGTGACCATGAAATGTTGATCTTCACTGTAAACTTTGTGAATGGAGGATCGAAACCATTTCAGACATGTGAACTCTTGCTGTCAGACTAGTGACTCTGGTAATGAATATAGAAGCAAAGGTGTCCATTCTCAGCGAGTCGGTGTACAAAAAACACTTCAACGTTTATCCGCTGCACAAGCCGGTCAAAACACTCGATATATAGCAGCACAGAAACGCCATTTAATGGAATGGTTCAGTAAGAAACTGTGAGGAGTTTCCCATTCCATGTCACTGAGACAGGATCGAGCCTGTTGGGAACAGAATGGTAATAATAATAATACAATTAATTTGTATAGCGCCTGAATCAATAGTATTACTCTCAGGCGCTTTTCATAAATGGACAAATAGTAGCTAAAATTGGATGATAAATTATTATTAAAATAGCTATATGTAAATATATGGATGATAAAGTATTATTAATATAAATATATATATATATATATATATATATATATATATATATATATATATATATATATAAACAAACATTATAAATAAAAGCCTATACATGAAACAGTAAAATAAAATAGCACAGTAGTTACATTACTTAATATTCCTCAGTATGCTAAAATAAAAAATAAAATAAAAAGATTATGATTAAAAAACCACATCTTTTCGACCTCTCGGATTCACAGTCACACAGGATGGCAATGTCATTCAGTCAGTTGACATTGTTGCTGACTTTCCCACGGAGTTAAGCGGGTTTGGGAAAATCGCAGAATTTGTACACCGCCCCCGAGTCAACCCAGAAGTTAAACCTGTGACACCAGGATTACGTCGTCTGTCACTCACAGTGTCGCGGGAACTGAAACGTCTACAAGACAAGGATATCATCGAACCAGTCAATTCATCACTTTGGGTTTCAAATGTTGTTGTTGCACGACGGAAATCGAGTGAAATAAGACTGTGACATCATTCCGGACAAATGTCCACTGCCAACATTAGAGGAACTGTCTGCCGAGTGTCACCACTCAACATGTTCACGAAGCTGGACATGAGACTGAGCTATCACAGCCTATCAGCAGGTCATAACGGCTGATGACAGAAAGTACACGACAGCATTCGTCACACACGAGGGAATCTTCCAGTACCGCTGAATGCCGTGTGAACTTAGTTCAACACCTAGTTCCTTCCAGAAGATCGTGTTTTCTGTACAAGGACCTGGACGGCTGCGTCAATCTCCTAGATAACATCATCATTCATGGACACACGCATGATACACAACTACAGCTAGTGCTTACCAGACTGGCCGAGTACAACATCACACTTAACAGCGATAAGTGTCAATTGGCCAGGACGGAAATCGACTTCCTGGGACACCACTTGTCCTTTTCGGGTGTCCTCCCACTATAATCAAACGTAAAACCAATAAAGGATCTACCAAAATCGACCAATGCAAAGGAAGTTGCTTCGTTTCTGGTCACGACAAATATCTACATGCGGACCACTGTGCTATGCCATGTTAGAAGCATGATAAAAGTGGAACATGTTATGGTATTTTACTATACAATTTGAGTGGTTTACCATGTTTTCTCTTACTTGTCTCTGGTAAACCAAAACAGACACATGGTAGATGCATCTAGCAATTTTGTGTAAACAATTTGAAAGACACTAAACAAAAAAGCGTATATCATAACTGATTAATTTACGTTTGTTGTATCATGGTTTTCTGCTCGGTTTAATGATCATTTATCAAAATATGGTTAAATATACTAAGTAAGTTATTACATGGTTTACAATGCTTTCCATGACTTTACCAAAGTACTGAAAAATGTAGTATACTATTATTGTCTATAACTTTCTATAGATATACTTCAGCTTACAATGTTTTAGTACATATTCATATATATTTACTATGGTGAAAGCATGGTAAATATGATGCGTGGTCATATGTAGTCACCATTTCTGAAATGCCGTAAACGCTACGGATTTTCATTGACCAATTTATTTTTGCCGCTGAGCACATAGCTCACATTCAGCGCACACGGCGAGACATTCGCCTCGCGAGGCGGAAAATATTAAACACGATAAATATATTGCTCACCGCCTCAGTGGCACTTTGCTCACGAAGAGCGCAGCGCACACGAGAGCTACCAGCTGAGCAAACAGGCACGCGTGTCTGTTAGCTCAGCTGAGAGCTGTCGTGTGCGCCTGGCTTCAGACACGTCATATTGTCCATGTCTCGCACGCGTGTAGGTGGATGGAGGTGGCCAGAACACGAAGGAGTCTGATGAGTTTGAGACTCGTGGTCCTATCTCACCAAATAGTCTCCAACCTGACCAAGGCAACTGTTGTTAATGCAGTCCTGGCGAGCATTTTTCATTTCTAACATTCGTCTGAGATTACTGCTCCCAGGTTTTTGATCTGCATCACTATGGATACATTGGGAACAGAATTTAACAAGTTACTGTTTCAGTGTTGCCAACCTTGGATAGTTTAATTTCCGGGAGGTACCCCGAGGGAGCGTAGCGACCGAAGCGGGGGAGGGTAAAGGGAGGGGCGGGCCCCCCTCCGTGAGCAAGAAACATTTGGAAAATAGGACATTAAATGGTGGCTTTTGGGGGCACTTTAAACTTAAAATTGTGAATATATTTCCTACTGTTTTTTGCAGGTCAAAATGTATTTACAGCAAATTTAGACCCCAAAAATACGTCATCTTTTCAGAACTAATTTGCCTAATGGAAATGCCATAGATGTTCTAAGGAGCCCATGCAAGAGACCACAGAACATTTTTAATAATGACACAAAACATTAAATAAATATACATCTGATCATCCAATATCGAAGCGAAACTACGCAGTCACAAAGAGACGCTAGAGTAGACTCGCGGGATTTGTTCAAATGTACCATTTGGATTTATGTAACGTCAACTGTGATTGGATTTCCGCAAATATTCGACGAATCACAAATCAGGTAACATTGACGAGAGGGAGAGACAGCACCGGCTGCATATTTTCGTGTTTAAACCGTGTAAACCGCTGCAGTCACTTCCGCTGTCCTCGTGGAAAAGACTACCAAGTAATATGAATAGAAATCAACGGAAATAATACTTTATAAAAAAATATGTTATGAAATTCGTGAAGTTCTGGGAACGTCCCGGGAGTCGGGAGTTCAAGAAACATAAGCTTAACATCCGTGAAACTCCCGGGATGCATGCATTATGTATGCTCTGTCGTTTCTGTCCAAATAACTTCATATATGTGAGTATGTGTGTGTGTGTGTGTGTGTGTATATATATATATATATATATATATATATATATATATATATATATATATATATATATATATATATATATATATATATATATAAACAGATGGTGTCGAGTTGAAACTACTATGCTACCGTGCCTCAAACGACTGTTTTGTGAGAAAGTTCAATTTGGAATGACTTCACAACGACAGTTGCCTGATCATTACAGACAGCCGATGCCCGTAGCTGATAAACCCCGCGTCAGACTCGGCCTGTCAATGCCGGAGTGTTTACTGCCGACGGGGATATATGGTGGCGCCTTCATATTCACTGACCCAAGGAAAGAGGTTGTTTATGTAACGAGTTTCTAGTGCGAGTAACTGGGATGGACGGTCGGAAATAGGATTAAGGTTGAACTGTCATGAATTGGGTTACACGCTTGACTGATTTGCAATGGGGCAAGTATTTGAAGGCACTACGTCAGCGGGTAAGCGACAGTCGGCTTCGACCCTCGTCTGAATAGCACCCTCGTTGCAACACCATCAACCACGGTTGATCACAGTACGTACCTTCAGAGACATATACAGATCACTACAGTTGACACTGTCCTGTCATCTCAAAAGGTAAGTACGTAGTCGTTTTAATTATCAAGCTTACCCTTGCCGATTGACAGTAGCGCAACGCTCATGTCAACGTTTCTGTGACAAAAATGACGTTTTCACAGACGAGCGATGTGCGCATGGCGGTTAGGCTATAGGTAGTTTTTTTTAGGTACATTCCCACGGCGAAGAAACATGTACACCCGGCGTATGTAGACAGTAAGGATGTGACGAATCAGGAATATCATCAGGAATATCATATGGAATATCGTATAGAATATCCTCGGAATTTCGAATACGATTCGGTTTAATCTAAAACAGTACGCTTATCCCCGTAGCAAAATTTGCAGAAATGCGAAACAGACGAAATAGACAAAAAGGACACAGTGCAGGATACCTCGTCTACTACCTTTGTCGTTTCTATTACCCAGATGTTTTTTTCTTTCAGGGTATGATACGTTCAACATGTGTCTTTTCGTCTTTGTTTGTGCGGCTGTTAGTTTGTGTAGTAATCATTAGCCGGACATTACTTGAGTTGACGGTACTCCGTTAGATTTGCTGTCAGGACTGTGGACACAGACTCGCGTCTCCGCTATATGTGCAAATACCGCTATATGTGCAAATACCGCTATATGTGCAAATACCGCTCGCTATATGTGCAAATACCATGTATAAAGTTTTGTTTAAGCTTTGAAAAACCAATTCACATCGTGTGTGATGTGCTTATTAGACGCAAGTTATCAAAAATATATATATATATATATATATATATATATATATATATATATATATATATATATATATATATATATATATCATAGTATTAGGAATGTTATATTAACAGAACAGACAAGGTTTCTTTAACCATCGCGGCTATGAACTGTGGACTTGATTCCAGGGACCAGGGAGACATATCGACGAACGATGGAAATCTCTGCGACACGCGGTGGCAAGTCGACCACGCACCGTGTCGGGCCTCTCGCCGGCCTGTGTGCCGTCATCTTCTGGGGCGCCGCTTTTGCCTTCATCATCTCCACCGTTGCGTTGTCGACTTCGTATTGGCAAAAAACTGGGCCGTTTCATGTCGGATTGTGGCGATATTGTATCGAGGACCAGTGCGGAAATACAAAAGACGCACTCCCATTTGGTAAGTGTAGGAAACCGCAATGACGCATTTGTTCAACAAACGTTTTGTCGTAAACAAAATAAATATAACCGGACAAATTTCGGCAAATTCTAACATCTGTGTTGTTTTCAGGTGGCCAATATGGAGTAGTTTATACACTTAGGACACTAGTAACATCACCTCAAAATTGTTCCTCTGCTGTCCGCCGGAAAATCGTATTTGTTTTATCTTTTGTTGTGACACCTGCAACCTGTGGTGACAAATTAAGTACATTGTTTTGTTGTTGTGAAATTGTGTATTTGCGAGCGTGCATGCGTGTGTGCGTGCGTGGACGGGGGGTTGCAGTGCGTGCGTGCTTGCATGCGTGGTCGCACGGTAGAATGCCAATGACATTGTGTGGCGTTAAGATCACTTTGTCACGCTCCTGATGTTGCTTGTTTCAGGTTGGTTCAAGACGATCCAGGCCCTGGTGACGCTCTCTTTCATCGCCTCCCTCGCGTCCGTCGTCCTGGCCATCATCTACCCCTTCGTCCACTCCATCAACAAGTCCGTTATGCTGCTGCTCATTATCATTATCGCGGCTGCCGCAGGTAACACTTCCGCAACAATGTGCGCATGCGCGCGCTAATTGATGACTGTTTCCAGGTAGCGAATTTGCGTCTCATTTTATGTGCGAGGCTTGCTTTCGTTATTAACTATTTCCACTTGATGTAGTATTGTTTCCTTGTGCCGAAAAGTGTTTATGGTACATGATTATAGTGTGACTATGCTTACAATTAATACGCCGTATGATGTCAGTGTATAGTACCATTCTCATTATTGGTAAAATCAATAACACTTCAATAATTATTTTAGTATTTAAATCACAATTGTTTTCTAAACATTCGTTCTCTGCGTAAAGATGACGAAAACAAACGTTGACGGGGAACTAATCACGTTTGTTCTCTTGCAGCGGTGTTCATGGTCAGTGGCGCCATCTACTTTATGGTGAAGTCCATGAGCGATTTAGAGGTTTCCTTGAGCGATTTCGGGGTTTCTTTCTACCTCGGTTCAAGACGCGGGCGTTACCGACGTTGTCGTTGCTGTCGTCGCCTTCCTTCAGAAGCGGAAATCCGTGCCGGAAATCTCTGCGACGCGCGGTAGCACGTCGAGCACGCACCGTGTCGGGCCTCTCACCGGCCTGTGTGCCGTCATCCTCTGGGGCGCCGCTTTTGCCTTCATCATCTCCACCGTTGCGTTGTCGACTTCGTATTGGCAAAAGTCAGGGCCGTATCATGTCGGATTGTGGCGAGTTTGTGGGTACGACTTCGACGACGAGATCGTATGCGAAAATGTGAAAGGCGCACCAGGTAAATGTAGCAAACTGCAATGACGCATGTGTGTAAACAAACGTTTTGTCGTAAACAAAATAAAAAAAAACGGACAAATATCGTCAAATTCTAACATCTGTGTTGTTTTCAGGTGGCTAATATGGAATAGTTTATACACTTGAGACACTGGTAACATCACCTCAAAATTGTTCCTCTGCTATCCGCCGTAAAATCGAATTTGTTTTATCTTTTCTTGCGACACCTGCAACCTGTGGTGACAAATTAAGTACATTGTTTTGTTGTTTTGAAATTATGTATTTGCGTGCGTGCATGCGTATGTGCGTGCGTGGACGGGGGGTGGCAGTGCGTGCGTGCTTGCATGCGTGGTCGCACTGTAGAATGCCAATGACATTGTGTGGCGTTAAGATTACGTTGTCACGCTTCTGTTGTTGTTGCTTGTTTCAGGTTGGTTCAAGACAATCCAGGCCCTGGTGACGCTGTCCTTCATCGCGTCCCTCGCGTCCGCTGTGCTGGCCATCATCTACACCTTCGTCCACTCCATCAACAAGTCCGTCATGCTACTCCTCATTATCATTATCGCGGCTGCCGCAGGTAACACTTCCCCAACAATGTGCGCATGCGCGCAAATTGATTACTGTTTCCGTGTAGCGAATTTGCGTCACGTTTATGTGCGAAACTTACTTTCGTTTTCAACCATTTTCACTTGATGTAGTATTGTTTCCTTGTTCCGAAAAGTGCATATGGTACATGATTATAGTGTGACTATGCTTACACTTAATACGCCGTATGA
>OZ024864.1:49710132-49717632 GCA_964017155.1 Oasisia sp. SBJ-2009 | reverse complement strand
GTGCGTGTGCATTTGTGTTGGTGGGTGTGTATGTGTGTTTGCGTGAGCGTGCGTGTGTCCGTGCGTGCGTGCGTGCGTGCGTGCGTGCGTGCGTGCGTGCGTGCGTGCGTGCGTGCGTGCGTGCGTGCTGTGTTGTGTTTACTTTCACCACATATACACAACTAACAAAGAGAGAACACTGCCATGTGTAATACATATCAACAGCACCCCGCGTTATGCCCCCGGGTACACATTTAGTTAAGTTAGCAGATAAAAACAAATTGACCGACATTTATGCCAGCTGACCCAGGCGGACACAGACACGGGCGACGTATTTGACTGCGGGGAGAAAGGCCTACTGACCTGTGGTCATTCCAGTCGACGACACACCTACAGCTGATTACATTGCAAAAAACACCGTCGTTTACTAAGGATATAGCAGCCAGGGCAATGGCAGCGGTACAGAATTAACGACAACAACAGGAAATGTCTACGTCATTTACCGCGGGCCGTATTAACTCGTGTGACAACGTGGCAGGTCCTGGCCATGAATCGCTGCTTCGTCCGGTCACGTGGACTTATCACTAGGGGCGGGTCAGAACCCCCGAGACACTGTCCACTTGAGGCATGACCTGTCATCCACCGCATTCCAAGTGTCTATAGAAATAATAGTGGTTGAGCATATTCCCAGCTAGTCTCGCTTAACCGACTGTCGGTCGGCTGCGGCACTACGCCGAGAAGACAGTCTGGTGACATTTGCCGGCTTTTGTTTGGTATCCGCGTGATCTATAAAATGCTGCCACCTCACGGACACTGCCGTAATATTTTTTTTTATAAACAACTGCAAATTTGTATTTCTATTTATTTTGGGTTAATATAAGTTTAATTTTTAATAGTTTTTATAATACAGCATTATTTGATCAAAAGGTTTCCTTATTTAATTTGTATGCTATCCGTGTCGGGCTAGACAATGCTGCCACCTCACGGATACTGGTTAATCCTGCCGTAATTCTTATTTTATAAACAACGGTAAATTTGAATTTTTACTTACTGTTGTGTTAATATAAGTTCAATGGTGAATACTTTTCAAATGATATTATTATTTTGTAAAACTATATCGTTATTTAAATTTTTATTTCATAGTTGGCCTGAGAGCCAATCAGCGTTGGCCTGAGAGCCAATCAGCGTCTCTACCCTATTCTGGGGTAAGGCTGCCCGGATGTAGAAACTTAAGCATATATACTGTCCCAGGCGTAGTTGAGGGGGCTTAAAAGTGCTGCCACCTCACGGAGTCTGGGTAACCGAGGCTAATTCCCAGCCCTCACCCAAAATGCGACGCAAGAACACGGCAGAGAGTACATCCGATTACAAATGAGACACCTTGCGAGTGTTCGAGTTAGTAACGAGCACGACTGTATCTACCTGACACAAAACATCTTTCTCAATGCTCATTGGTGCATATAGGTGGTGTTTTATATATATATATATATATATATATATATATATATATATATTGTCTTTATTCCGTCTGCAAGGCGCTAAATCTCGTGTGCGTGTGCGTGTGCGTGTGCGTGTGCGTGTGCGTGTGCGTGTGCGTGTGCGTGTGCGTGTGCGTGTGCGTGTGCGTGTGCGTGTGCGTGTGCGTGTGCGTGTGCGTGTGCGTGTGCGTGTGCGTGTGCGTGTGCGTGTGCGTGTGCGTGTGCGTGTGCGTGTGCGTGTGCGTGTGCGTGTGCGTGTGCGTGTGCGTGTGCGTGTGCGTGTGCGTGTGCGTGTGCGTGTGCGTGTGCGTGTGCGTGTGCGTGTGCGTGTGCGTGTGCGTGTGCGTGTGCGTGTGCGTGTGCGTGTGCGTGTGCGTGTGCGTGTGCGTGTGCGTGTGCGTGTGCGTGTGCGTGTGCGTGTGCGTGTGCGTGTGCGTGTGCGTGTGCGTGTGCGTGTGCGTGTGCGTGTGCGTGTGCGTGTGCGTGTGCGTGTGCGTGTGCGTGTGCGTGTGCGTGTGCGTGTGCGTGTGCGTGTGCGTGTGCGTGTGCGTGTGCGTGTGCGTGTGCGTGTGCGTGTGCGTGTGCGTGTGCGTGTGCGTGTGCGTGTGCGTGTGCGTGTGCGTGTGCGTGTGCGTGTGCGTGTGCGTGTGCGTGTGCGTGTGCGTGTGCGTGTGCGTGTGCGTGTGCGTGTGCGTGTGCGTGTGCGTGTGCGTGTGCGTGTGCGTGTGCGTGTGCGTGTGCGTGTGCGTGTGCGTGTGCGTGTGCGTGTGCGTGTGCGTGTGCGTGTGCGTGTGCGTGTGCGTGTGCGTGTGCGTGTGCGTGTGCGTGTGCGTGTGCGTGTGCGTGTGCGTGTGCGTGTGCGTGTGCGTGTGCGTGTGCGTGTGCGTGTGCGTGTGCGTGTGCGTGTGCGTGTGCGTGTGCGTGTGCGTGTGCGTGTGCGTGTGCGTGTGCGTGTGCGTGTGCGTGTGCGTGTGCGTGTGCGTGTGCGTGTGCGTGTGCGTGTGCGTGTGCGTGTGCGTGTGCGTGTGCGTGTGCGTGTGCGTGTGCGTGTGCGTGTGCGTGTGCGTGTGCGTGTGCGTGTGCGTGTGCGTGTGCGTGTGCGTGTGCGTGTGCGTGTGCGTGTGCGTGTGCGTGTGCGTGTGCGTGTGCGTGTGCGTGTGCGTGTGCGTGTGCGTGTGCGTGTGCGTGTGCGTGTGCGTGTGCGTGTGCGTGTGCGTGTGCGTGTGCGTGTGCGTGTGCGTGTGCGTGTGCGTGTGCGTGTGCGTGTGCGTGTGCGTGTGCGTGTGCGTGTGCGTGTGCGTGTGCGTGTGCGTGTGCGTGTGCGTGTGCGTGTGCGTGTGAGTGTGCTTATGGGTGTGCGTGTGCGTGTGCGTGTGCGTGTGCGCGCGTGTGTGCATGTGTGCGTGAGTGCATGCGTGCGTGCATGCGTGCGTAAATGCGTGCGTGCGTGCATGTTTCTAGTTACTGTTCGAACGTTAGCGAGAAACGTGAGCATTTTTCCGCGCCGTATAGAAAAGCTCTTTATCTTGATTTAGTACATCATAATTCTTCAATACAATTTTAGTTTGACATTTTAATACACTGCCTACTATTCACTTATATGACAGCTTATTATTATATGGTGATTTCATGTCAGAGTTCGTGAATATTCTGTGTAGAACTTCGGATGTCGTGATAACGTCTTTGTGCGAGAAGACCGATTAAGTGCTGCCACCTGTCGACTCGTGGGTATTCGAGGTGAAATTTAATACACTGCGTACTATTCGCTGATGACAGTTTATTAACAGCTGGTGGTTCCACCCGAGAATTCCTGAACGGTCTTGCCAAAGCTTAACTGGGCACAGTGCACATTACCGTACCATTGGTGATTGAGGTAAACGGTTTGTGAAATTATAGAAAAGTTGTGTCATCTAAAAAAAATAGCATTTAATAATAGCCCCTGTCATCATGTCGATGATATGGTGATCAAGTGTCATTAACGTTACACACCTTCATGTTTTACAGCGCATTCAAGCACGGTGCCTATCAATAGAACTTTACCGAACTAGCTGTTTATTTAGAACACGTATGCCATATATGTAAACAAATGGGAACAAGTAGGTGTACAAGTTACACTCGTCCAAATATACGTCAATGCGTTATTTCGCTGCCAATATATGCCAGCAATCAAGATGATTAATTGCAACGGTGACCACTGCAAAACAGTGACACAAGAAAAACAGTGGCGCCCCCTAGCTGCGTCCAAGTTAACAATACATTTAATTTAGATGCGATATGCCGTCTAATTTTTCGTCAAAGGCTACTAGATGGCAGCACCGTTAGTCGAGATCCACGGTTTACTTTGTGTACTACGAGCTGTATAATTAAAAAAGTAGCAGTAGCAGTAGCAGTAGCAGTAGCAGTAGCAGTAGCAGTAGCAGTAGCAGTAGCAGTAGCAGTAGCAGTAGCAGTAGCAGTAGCAGTAGCAGTAGCAGTAGCAGTAGCAGTAGCAGTAGCAGTAGCAGTAGCAGTAGCAGTAGCAGTAGCAGTAGCAGTAGCAGTAGCAGTAGCAGTAGCAGTAGCAGTAGCAGTAGCAGTAGCAGTAGCAGTAGCAGTAGCAGTAGCAGTAGCAGTAGCAGTAGCAGTAGCAGTAGCAGTAGCAGTAGCAGTAGCAGTAGCAGTAGCAGTAGCAGTAGCAGTAGCAGTAGCAGTAGCAGTAGCAGTAGCAGTAGCAGTAGCAGCAGCAGCAGCAGCAGCAGCAGGAGCAGCAGCAGGAGTAGTAGTAGTAGTAGTAGTAGTGGTGGTAGTGGTGGTAGTGGTGGTAGTGGTGGTAGTGGTGGTAGTGGTGGTAGTGGTGGTAGTGGTGGTAGTGGTGGTAGTGGTGGTAGTGGTGGTAGTGGTGGTAGTGGTGGTAGTGGTGGTAGTGGTGGTAGTGGTGGTAGTGGTGGTAGTGGTGGTAGTGGTGGTAGTGGTGGTAGTGGTGGTAGTGGTGGTAGTGGTGGTAGTGGTGGTAGTGGTGGTAGTGGTGGTAGTGGTGGTAGTGGTGGTAGTGGTGGTAGTGGTGGTAGTGGTGGTAGTGGTGGTAGTGGTGGTAGTGGTGGTAGTGGTGGTAGTGGTGGTAGTGGTGGTAGTGGTGGTAGTAGTGGTAGTAGTGGTAGTAGTGGTAGTAGCAGTAGTAGTACAATTTACTGTCGAGTCACTGTGGTATGCCATGCTAGAAGCATGATAAAAATAGAATATGTTATGGTATTTTTCTATACAATTTAATGGTTTTCCGTGTTTTCTCTTAATTGTCTCTGGTAAACCAAAATAGATACATGGTAGATGCATCTAGCAGTTTTGTGTAAACAGTTTGAAAGACACTAAACAAAAAAGCGTATGTCATAACTGATAAATTTACATCTGATGTATCATGGTTTTCTATTCGGCTTAATGATTATTTATCAAGATATGGCTAAATATACTAAGTTATTACATGGTTTACAATGCTTTCCATGACTTTCCCACACTATTGAAAAATTTAGTATACTATTATTGACTATAACTTACTATAGATATACTTCAGTTTACAATGTTTTAGTACATATTCATATATATTTACTCTGGTGAAAGCATGGCAAATATGATGCGTGGTCATATGTAGTCACCATTTCTGAAATGCCGTAAACGCTACGGATTTTCATTGACCAATTAATTTTTGCCGCTGAGCACATAACTCACGTTCAGCGCACACGGTGAGACATTCGCCTCGCGAGGCGGAACATATTACACACGATAGATATATTGCTCACCGCCTCAGTGGCACTTTGCTCACGAAGAGCGCAGCGCACGCGAGAGCTACCAGCCGAGCAAACAGGCACGCGTGGCTGTTAGCTCAGCTGACAGCTGTCATGTGCGCCGGGCTTCAGACACGTCATGATGAGTATGAGACTCGCGGTCCTATCTCACCAAATATTCTCCAACCTGACCAAGGCAGCTGTTGTTAATGCAGTCCTGGTGAGCATTTTAGGTATCTAACAATCGTCTGAGATTACTGCTGCCAGGTTTTTGAACTGCCTTACTACGGATACACTGGGAACAGAATTTAACAAGTTACTGTTTCAGTGTTGCCAACCTTGGATAGTTTAATTTCCGGGAGGTACCCCGAGGGAGCGTAGCGACCGAACCGGGGGAGGGTTAAGGGAGGGGCGGACCCCCCTCCGTGAGCAAGAAACATTTGGAAAATAGCACATTAAATGGTGGCTTTTGGGGGCACTTTAAACTTAATATTGTGAATATATTTCCTACTGTTTTTTGCAGGTCAAAATGTATTTACAGCAAATTTAGACCCCAAAAATACATAATCTTTTCGGAACTAATTTGCCTAATGGAAATGCCATAAATATTCTAAGGAGCCAATGCAAGGGACCACAGAACATTTTTAATAATGACACAAAACATTAAATAAATATACATCTGATCATCCAATATCGAAGCGAAACTACACAGTCACAGATAGACGCTAGAATAGACTCGGGGGATTTGTTCAAATGTACCGTTTGGATTTGTGTAACGTCAACTGTGATTGGATTTCCGCAAATATTCGACGAATCACAAATCAGGTAACATTGACGAGAGGGAAAGACAGCACCGGCTGCATATTTTCGTGTTTAATCCGTGTAAAATTCAATTTGGAATGATTTCACAACGACCGTTGCCTGATCATTACAGACAGCCGATGTCCGTAGCTGATAAACCCCGCGTCAGACTCGGCCTGTCAATGCCGGAGTGTTTACTGCCGACGGGGATATATTATGGTGGCGCCTTCATATTCACTGACCCAAGGAAAGAGCTTGCTTATGTAACGAGTTTCTAGTGCGAGTAACTGGGATGGACGGTCGGAAATAGGATTTGGGTAAGGTTGAACTGTCGTGAATTGGGTTACACGCTTGACTGATTTGCAGTGGGGCAAGTATTTGAAGGCACTACGTCAGCGGGTAAGCGACAGTCGGCTTCGACCCTCGTCTGAATAGCACCCTCGTTGCAACACCATCACCCACGGTTGATCACAGTACGTATCTTCAGAGACATATACAGATCACTACAGTTGACACTGTCCTCTCATCTCAAAAGGTAAGTACGTAGTCGTTTTAATTATCAAACTTACCCTTGCCGATTGACAGTAGCGCAACGCCCATGTCAACGTTTCTGTGACAAAAATGACGTTTTCACAGGCGAGCGATGTGCGCATGGCGGTTAGGCTATAGGTAGTTTTTTTAGGTACATTCCCACGGCGAAGAAACATGTACACCCGGCGTATGTAAACAGTAAGGATGGGACGAATCGGGGATATCATTCGTATGGAATATCGTATGGAATATCCTCGGAATTTCGAATACGATTCGGTTTAATCTAAAACAGTACGCTTATCCCCTTAGCAAAATTTGCAGAAATGCGACACAGACGAAATAGACCAAAAGGACAAAGTGCAGGATATCTCGTCTACGACCTTTATCATTTCTATTAACGAGATGTTTTTTTCTTTCAGGGTATGATATGTTCAAAATATGTCTTTTCATCTTTGTTTATGCGGCTGTTAGTTTGCGGAGTAATCATTAGCCGGACATTAATTGAACTGACGGTTTTCCGTTAGATTTGCTGTCAGGACTGTGGATCGGCTGTGGATACAGACTCGCGTCTATGCTATATGTGCAAATACCGCTATATATGCAAATACCGCTATATGTGCAAATACCATGTATAAAGTTTTGTTTAAGCTTTGAAAAACCAATTCACATCGTGTGAGATGTGCTTATTAGACGCAAGTTATCAATAATATATATATATATATATATATATATATATATATATATATATATATATATATATATATATATATCATAGTATTAGGAATGTTATATTAACAAAACAGACAAGCTTTGTTTAACCATCGCGGTTATGATCTGTGGACTTGATTCCAGGAACCAGAGAAACGATGGAAATCTCTGCGACACGCGGTGGCAAGTCGAGCACGCACCGTGTCGGGCCCCTCGCCGGCCTGTGTGCCGTCATCTTCTGGGGCGCC
>OZ024864.1:49692632-49702632 GCA_964017155.1 Oasisia sp. SBJ-2009 | reverse complement strand
CAAACAATCGGGAAGAGACAAAACTAAGATAGAAACGATGTCCGTCAAGCATGTGGTAACTGTGGGTATAGCTGACATACAACAGGAAGTCCAAAATGTCCTGTCATAGGATAGAAATGTCGCTTGTGCTCGAAAATCAACTTTTTTCGGAAATGTTGCCAGTCTCAAAATATAGGCACAATCAGACAAGTCTGGCAAAGCTGGTGAGCGTTAAATACTGATCTTCATTGTTAACTCTGTGAATGGAGGATCGAAACCATTTCAGACGTGTTAACCTTTGCTGGCAGACGCCACACACACACACACGCACGCACACACGCACGCACGCACGCACACACACACGTACATACATATATATATATATACACACACACACACACACACATATATATATATATATATATATATATATATATATATAAACAAATTGTATTTATTATTTATTATAGTTGACACAAATAATGTATTTCTAGTCATTTGTTATTAATTAACTTGTATATATATATCATATATATATATATATATATATATATATATATATATATATATATATATATATAAGTTAATTAATAACAAATGACTTAATTAATTAACTTATATATATATATATATATATATATATATATATATATATATATATATATATATATAGTATATATAGTATATATATATATAAGTTAATTAATAACAAATGACTAGCAATACATTATTTGTGTCAACTATAATAAATAATAAATACAATTTGTGTAATTACAAACCATTAATGATTAAATAGTTGAAACTACGCTAGTTTAATATAGTCACTATCATATTGGTTACATTAAATAATTTCAGCAAGTAACAAATACAATATTCCTAATAATAAAATGAATAGTAACTTTACCGATACAATGGGCAAACACATTCACCTGTTATCAATACAGGTCGCCAGATGACGCCGCATTAGATATCAGCAACTAACCATACGCAAGATGGCAGCACCATCGTGACATATTTGTATAATCACAATAATAGGCCTTAACTGGTTGTCAGATTAAGTTCTAAATATACCACTTTGTGACACCACGATATAGTAATTGTGTTCGTGCTTTAAAATAATACATTCCCCGTAATCCCAATTAATAACTAAACTTATTTTGCAAGTGGCGGACGATGTTTGACATAAACGCCCGTCCTGTAGACGCGTGCATTGCGTCTTGGACCCGTTAACATGTTGAGACCCAAAACCGCAGTGAGCGCTCCACTGAATCGTGACACACGCGTATTTTCTATAGCGTCACATAACCACAGCTACTCGACGTTATAACTATGTGATTCTTCAGGCGCCATTCACCAGGTACGCATAGAATGTTTTAGCTAATAGTTTATGCTCCTAGAATGGATTATGGTTAGTTTGTGCATCTGTAATGTTTTATTTATTCGTTTATCAGTTTGATATGTTTTATGTATTACGTTATGTGTCTAGGATATTTTTTATAATTACATTTCGTTTCCATGAAGGTTCTTTGGTCAAATTACGCATCAGTTTATACAACTTAAATAGAACGTTGCATGCACGGCACGGCACGGCACGGCACGGCACGGCACGGCACGGCACGGCACGGCACGGCACGGCACGGCACGGCACGGCACGGCACGGCACGGCACGGCACGGCACGGCACGGCACGGCACGGCACGGCACGGCACGGCACGGCACGGCACGGCACGGCACGGCACGGCACGGCACGGCACGGCACGGCACGGCACGGCACGGCACGGCACGGCACGGCACGGCACGGCACGGCACGGCACGGCACGGCACGGCACGGCACGGCACGGCACGGCACGGCACGGCACGGCACGGCACGGCACGGCACGGCACGGCACGGCACGGCACGGCACGGCACGGCACGGCACGGCACGGCACGGCACGGCACGGCACGGCACGGCACGGCACGGCACGGCACGGCACGGCACGGCACGGCACGGCACGGCACGGCACGGCACGGCACGGCACGGCACGGCACGGCACGGCACGGCACGGCACGGCACGGCACGGCACGGCACGGCACGGCACGGCACGGCACGGCACGGCACGGCACGGCACGGCACGGCACGGCACGGCACGGCACGGCACGGTACCGTATAGTATAGTATAGTATAGTATAGTATAGTATAGTATAGTATAGTATAGTATACGTATACGTATACGTATACGTATACGTATACGTATACGTATACGTATACGTATACGTATACGTATAGTATAGTATACGTATAGAACGATGTTTGCCTGCGGTCGTAAATACAAACATAAGATCAGTCGTACCAAACATAACAGAACTGTCAGAAATACTGAAACTAAACTGTGCTGATACAGCAACAATAACAGAGACATGGCGTAGGTACTACACACCAGAAAACCATTAGTGTACCTGGGTATTTCCACATCAGAAAAGATCGTGCCGATAAACGTGGCGGAGGGGTCATGTGCTTTGTAAAACATGGCATCCCTTTCAAAGAATGGACAGAACTACGTAACAACGACATGGAAACTCTGTGGATTTCGCTTCGCCCACTCAAATTACCACGATAAACGTAGGAGTAATACCACTCCACCTAACGAGGATAATAACATCATGGTAAACCACATTTGCCATTGCCTGGATTATATATTACAACGCCACCCTCACACTGGCATCATCTTATCTGGTGATTTCAACCATCTTCCAGAACGATACTTAAAAACCCACTACAGGCTGAAGCAGATCGTGACTGTTCGTACACGAGGTGATGCCACTTTGGATAAGATCTATACCAATATGGACAAACTTTATGGACAGCCACACACCAGTTGCCCTGGCGGAAATGAAGATCACAACATCGTCATTTCTTAACCACTCGTTGCAGTATCACAGGATACTACTGCTTTGCTTCTCTGAGGCATTTAAACTGCATAAACTACATAAACTACTCGATATTCTTTTCCCAAAGTAAAAAACAACAGGACCAAGAACTGTTACTTTAACTGGTGTCTGTCAATCAAAAGAACTCACAGTGACTCTTAACAAACTTTCGTGCATGCTGATATGGATATGTGTAAAATATTGTAATGCCTTCATTTACTTTTTAGATCTATTTATATTAAATGTTTTAAACTGTTTATTATTTTTAAGTAAGTTTAGTCAAATAATCACAGAAAATAAAGTTTAATGTCTTAAATTATTTAAATTAATTTTTATAGATACATATTGAATATTCTCTGCATTATCATTTATATTTATGCTAATGTCTTAAATTATATATTACTTCAGTCTATCTTTAACAAAGATAGTTTGCATGTTTTATGTACCCTTTTCAATTTCTATGATCACCTAGAGTGAAATAAACTATTTTTATTATTATTAATTAAATATAATATATATATATATATATATATATATATATATATATATATATATATATATATATATATATTTGGTGAAAAGGTATTACACGGAATTTAAGCGACGTTGACGGCTCCGCTATTTAGCCTCGTGTGGTAATTATTAACCGGACGTTCATTGAATCGACGGTACTCAGTGCGATTTGCTAGCAGAGGTGTAGAAACAACTCGTGTCCAATGCCGTGTGCGGTACAGACTCGTGTCTACACATTACGTGCAAATATCAACTGTTTACACGTATTATGTTTTGTGTTCGCTTTGATCAATTACCTCCAAATGAGTACTCTGGTTATTGTATGAGCGTGGTTATTATACGCAAATTACCTGTCAGTATCAACATATTTATTGTAGTATTAAGAAGGTTATATTAACAGAACTGACAAGCTTTGGTTAACCTACGCGGTTGTGAATTGTGAACTACATTTCAGAAACCACCAGAACGTAGCGACACACACATCGTGAAAGATGGACCGTGAGTTCTTGGTGGGCCAGTTGGAGCTGTTGCAGGTAAGTATTCGTGTGTGATACATAATGAAGCGAAGGATGTAATATACTTTCTTAGATATAAACCTGTCCATTTTAATGTATGCCCCTTGATTAACTGTAAGACCTGGCTTACAAGGAAGAATGCAGATTCGTTTTAATGTCTACAATAATTAGCTCTCCGTTTAGGTAGGTGTTAAAGAGGTTATTAAGGATTCAAAATAATAGTTGCCCGGTTATACTAGACTATGTGATCAAATTGCATTTTGTTGGTAGTATTGTCTTGGCATTACTGTCGTCAGTGGTGAGTTTACCATGGTTTCCCTTTCTGTTGTCATTTTTTCTTCCTCTCACCTTTTTCTTACTACGTTCTCTGCCAGCAATCTCCAATTCCTTCTAATCTATCTATCATTTTTCCATTCTTCTCTCACTCTTTCTATGTCACTTTTAATGCAATCCCATCGCAATTTCGGTCTTCCTCGCCTCCATTTCCCCTCCACTTTCTGGGTATTTTCTATCTTTGCCAGTGTTTCATCTCCCATTTTTCCACGGTATCAGCCCATGTACTCCTCACGAATTTCTTCTTAGAACTTTCCTTCCCTCTCCAAAGTTAGAATTATATATATATATATATATATATATATATATATATATATATATATATATACATATATATATATATATATATATATATATATACATATACATATATATATATATATATATATATATATATATATATATATAATATATATAGTTGGTTGTCGGGTGGCCCCCTCCAATGCAAAATCCTGGCTACGCCACTGGCCTTACTAACATAATTACGAAGGGAAATACGAACTCATTTGGTATGCGCTGGTGCAACTAACCTACGGACAAGCTCGTTTGTCTGGAGCTACATGGTTGCTGGCGCCTACACTGCCATTAGCTGGACACGCGCTACTGCCCATTATACTTGGAGTAGACCTGACACGCGTCAGAGCACTTGGTGCAACTGTCACTGTAGACAACACTGTGGTTGTCAAAAGTGAGTCATGTTTAATTGTCGAGCAGAGCACATTGTTCGACACTAAGCAACGTCGCCACTTAGGTAACAAACTTGGGTAGCAAACTTAGGTGAAAATTCATGGTTGTATTTACAACGTGATTTGGCGGTGTTTATGAATGCGTGTGCGTGTGCGTGTGCGTGTGCGTGTGCGTGTGCGTGTGCGTGTGCGTGTGCGTGTGCGTGTGCGTGTGCGTGTGCGTGTGCGTGTGCGTGTGCGTGTGCGTGTGCGTGTGCGTGTGCGTGTGCGTGTGCGTGTGCGTGTGCGTGTGCGTGTGCGTGTGCGTGTGCGTGTGCGTGTGCGTGTGCGTGTGCGTGTGCGTGTGCGTGTGCGTGTGCGTGTGCGTGTGCGTGTGCGTGTGCGTGTGCGTGTGCGTGTGCGTGTGCGTGTGCGTGTGCGTGTGCGTGTGCGTGTGCGTGTGCGTGTGCGTGTGCGTGTGCGTGTGCGTGTGCGTGTGCGTGTGCGTGTGCGTGTGCGTGTGCGTGTGCGTGTGCGTGTGCGTGTGCGTGTGCGTGTGCGTGTGCGTGTGCGTGTGCGTGTGCGTGTGCGTGTGCGTGTGCGTGTGCGTGTGCGTGTGCGTGTGCGTGTGCGTGTGCGTGTGCGTGTGCGTGTGCGTGTGCGTGCGCGTGCGCGTGCGCGTGCGCGTGCGCGTGCGCGTGCGCGTGCGCGTGCGCGTGCGCGTGCGCGTGCGCGTGCGCGTGCGCGTGCGCGTGCGCGTGCGCGTGCGCGTGCGCGTGCGCGTGCGCGTGCGCGTGCGCGTGCGCGTGCGCGTGTATATCCCTGTGGGTCGCGATAAGTCGAGGTAGTGGAGCGGTAACTGTAAGACTGTCAATCGAGGGAATGTCGACCTGTCACGATTTCACCTGTCACGATTTCACCTGTCACGATTCCACCTGACACTGTTTCGGAACTGGGACAATTTGTTCACCTCACATTGTTCACGTCTTTCGGAAGAGACAGTAATAGCTGCTGATCCTTTGTATTTGGTGTCTACGCAAGGCCAATTAAAAGAATGTGAATATCGAAATGCCAATACCGATAATTGTTTGTGGCTTTAAAAGTGCTGTGTGACGTTGTTGTTGTTGTTTTTTGTTTGTTTGTTTGTTCGTTTGTTTGTTTCGTAGTGGCTCCGGGTGCTCTACGCATGGGTCATGTTGGCCTTCGGCCTTTCACTTGTGTCTCTCGCACTGAGACGCTTCACCCCCGCCGCCCACCGACACCACAAGTCCGCGCTGCTGCTTGCTATCATTACCCATACTGCAGCAGGTAATACTTCCGCAACAATGTGCGCGTGCGCGCTAGTTGATAACTGTTTCCGTGTAGCAATTGTGCGCCTCATTTATGTTCGAGACTTACTTTCGTTTTAGAATACATTCACATAACATAGCACCGCTTCTTTTTGCCCTAATGTGTATATAATACATGATTATAATGTGACACTGTTATACGCCGTATGATGCATATGTTCATCAGCGTACTCAATATCGCTAAAATCACTAACGCGTTGTTAACAAATGAGTATTGAATTCGGAGTTGCTTTTTTAATATCTTTCTGCACAGTTAATCATTATTGTTCTTCTTCCAGCGATGATCGAGGCCTATTTCAGCATATCCTATTACGCGAAGGACGGGACTGTATACATTCCGTTAATCGTCGCAGGCATTTGTGACATTGTCGGTGCTGTCCTAGCCTTCATTGAGAGACAAAAATACTTGGACTAAAGATCTCCAGTTTCCACTTGATGCGAAGAAACCAACACTTCATACGTAGATACCAACATTCTTCATTTGACCCACAGTTATAACACTGATTCGTGAAAAATGAACAAACTTATTGCGAGCCAGAGATTTTTTGACAAATCTCAAAACAACGTTGACCTGAACGATACTACATTTAGACTTGACCTACTATCGTAGTAGCTGTAATTCTGGGGTGATTTGGTACAAAACTGACAGTAATAAAACAGTTGTGTTAATTAATGAACAACCGTGGATACAACGACAGGAAACACTCAACCGAGGAATGCATAGCGAATGACGGTCACCCTTTACGCGGATGTAATGCTAGGGAATTGTGGGATATGTGTAGCGGCTAACCGGTGTTTACATTAAACGTGAGATTTCACCGTGATTTTGTAAGCACTTCAGACGAACGAATGGACTTTCTTTTCTACACAATGTTTAGTTTGTCATTGGTTTATTTCACAGGTGTGTTTTCGTGTATATGACGAAACTGTTTTTATATTGCATATCACCGATACTAAGTGCATAACCCTATTGTTAGAACGACCAGCGTTTTCGCGGTTGACTTCAGATACCACAGCAGCGAACCGTGAAGAGACCGGCATACTATTATTGTTATAAGATCAATAAATACGTTACAAGAATGACACACATAGAAAACTAATAAATATACCTAAGCAATCAGCACATGATTTGTTTGACGACATTGCAGTAGCCAAATGTATGGCTTATATTCTTGCATGTCTTGGTGTAGATTAATTGTGTACATATGTCAATTGATATTTTGTTCTGCACGGATATGTGATTTATTCTAAAGCTTTGCTTCGCCATGCAATATTATTATTGTTAAATAAAAATATCAATTAAGTATTACAAAAATTGTTTTAAAATAGCTGTATGTGTTACGTTTTTATGTGATGAGACTAGTTGTTTTCGACTCCGAACAGAAATCAAACAAATTTTTATCACACCTCAAAATATCGCCAATAGCTCTTTGTATGACGAACCCGTTATACCGGTATCCACATATAACATTGCTAACAAAGTGACACAGTCTGTATCTAATGTGCTATATCTAAAAGAAAGCAAAGAGTATATAGAACGACGTAATCGTAGACAATAATATGATTATGAATAGACGATATAATTATAGTTCGTGTCAGGTGTAACTTCTCAATGCTTAACGTTCATGTGACTATGACGCCACCTGGCGATCTATCACTAAACATTACATCTCCTTTCTCATAATGTTCAAACATCGTACACAACGATATGCCTGTATATCCGGCCGTGCCTTCACTGCAATGGCGGACGACTGTCATCAGAGTGTTGCTTGAAAGTCCACACCCGATGGTTCGACCGTGTCGTCGGGTATGAGATGTCGACTGTTGCGTCGGTAGATCACGCCGTCTTTTGTCCTAACGTTGTACCATCTTGGCGTATTTGCTTTTCCCGGTGACGACAGTTGGCTGGTAACCAGTATTTTGTCCTCAGCCGAGATGCATGTTCGAGCTTTGGCATTTCTGTCGTAGTACTTTATTGCTTCTTTTGTTTCTCCTTGAAGCGCTGGTGGGTTGCTTCCGGATTTACGACAGCCGGTTGCAGCGATGTGTGCGTTGTAGCAATGTAGGCAGATTGACCTCAACCGTCTGTTCATCAGCAGTTGCGCGTGTGAGTTAACTGGTCCTGAAAATACACTTGTCAGGATTAAGTCTGATCACTCTTTCTCGGTTCCTACGTAGCATCAAGCTTGGCGACATGGTCTTCTGTGTCCTTGCCATACGCTAAGATGTCATCCACGATCGCGTCAACGCCAGCCAATCCCTCGTATGTCAGGTCGGCCTCTTTCTGGGAAATGTCTTATGCCGAGTTCACTCCAAACGGCAGTCGGGTGAACCGGTAATGTCCGAAAGGTGTGTTGAATGTGGTTAACAGGGAACTATTCTTGTCTAGCTTTACTTGCCAATAACCACTTCTTTCAACTAGCACAGTAAACATCTATGCAACATGCAGCTTTACAGCGATATCCTCAATTGTCGGGCAGGAGTAGTGTTCGCGTTTGAGCGCACTGTTCATGTCGCGGGGATATAAACAGATGCGTAGCGATCCGTCCTTGTTCCTGATAGAGTTCACCCACTCGCGTGGTTCGTCAACTTTAACGAAAAGAGACTCTTCCTTATCCAGTTCGGCTTTGAGACGATCCCGTGAAGCGAACGGTACTCGCATGTGTGGTGAATTACGGGGAGCACTAGCACACGTACACCAATTTATATTGCTCCGGCATGTCGGCTTAGTAAACTATATCTTCCTGATTGCAACGTATTAGTCGTAATTGACGTTTTTGATCACGCGCAAGGGTTGTGAATTGATTGTTAATTATGTGAAAAAATCATACATAGCTAGGTCAACTAGACGGGACATACAATATAGCTTGATGTATATTCGTCTGTTGCAGTTAGACTGATGAGGTATAGACAATGGTAGAGAGGCACATTATTCGTGTAATGTTTGTTTGTTAGAAATTACGGTATTGCTTTACCTAAATATGTAATATTACTTCAATCCCATAGTACATTTCAGCAAAACATAGTTTGGCTCATCTACGGACGTAGAAGAGGTTAACAATTTTCACATAAGATCAGACTAGTAACTCACTTGCATTTATCCTATATGGAATTCATTTGCTAAATGCATAAAAGCATTAATGTCAAAATTGATCGTATGACATCATTTAAATGTCAAAATTATATTAATAAAAATCAATACGCAACTACATGCTATAATTGCATTATTAAGTGATTGTGACAAGCATGCCGTCTACCGGAATACATTGACGGCTAGTTACGTAATTTATCCAGAAGGTGGCGATATTTAACGTTTCCGTGGATACGTCAACAATGGATTCCTTCATGTTTTGTTATACTTTCTGATCAACAATTAATGTCCATTTATTAGTCACCAGCAACATATGAATACTTTCTAGCATACGTGCACTAATTATTATTGCTCCGGCATGTCGGCTTAGAAAATGTATCTTCCTGATTGCAACGTATTAGTCGTAATTGGCGGTTTTGATCACGCGCAAGGATTGTGAATTGTTTGTTAATTATGTGAAACACGTATACATTTCTAGATCAACTAGACGGGCCATAGCTTGATGTACCTTCGTCTGTTGCAGTTTTACTGATGGGGTATAGACAATTGTAGAAATGCGCATTATTCGTGAAATGTGTGTCAGTTCGAAATTACGGTATTGCTTTACATAAATATGTATTATTACTTCAATCCCATAGTACATTTTAG
>OZ024864.1:49685132-49687632 GCA_964017155.1 Oasisia sp. SBJ-2009 | reverse complement strand
GAATGAATGTAATGTTTGCACGCTGTATTTGCACACAGCTTACGCAAGTACACGTACACGCGTACACACGTACATGTAGAAGTACATGTTAACACGATAAAAAGAAAACGATCACATGACTTTCTATAAAAAGGAGCATGGCGGATGACAAGAAAAGACAAGACGATCACGTGTGACGTATCCGTGGTCAGTGGCTGTATAGTTCCGAGTTCGACCCGTCCAGCGTGTCCACCACCCTGTCCGACTCCGCCGGGTCAAAACTACACACGCCGAGAATGTCGAACCCGTCGCCGCCAGATGGCGCTGTCGCCATCTGCTGCACCCACGTCATCACCCGCCGGTGGATGGCCACGTGGTCCTTCTGGTGCTCCCGTTGCGCGCCGGGAACGGGGCCGCTTCCCACGGACAGCTTCGGCGACGACGTCGACCCGAGGTAGTCGAAGATCTCGAGGTTCCGCTGCGTCAACAGCAGCGCCCCCTCGTGGCAGTCCACCTGCAGCCGCTCGTTGGTCGGCGCGACGACGATCGAGCTCGTGATGCGCAGCTCGTCGACATCCGGGCGCTTCTCGTCGACGCTCGCGTGCCGGCGCTCGCGCGAGCGCAGTGGCTGGAAACAGGAGTGGTTGACGGGCGACGCGCGCGCCTGGTGGGCGGGGTCGGCGTAGTACTTGATCAGTCGCTTCGACTTCTTCATGTACTCGTCGGCCGTGTCGTAGATGCCCGTGCGCGGTGTCGCCACCTTGTGGCCGGGCGCGGCGGCGACGCGAGCGCCCGCTTGCGTCGCCGGTCGTGGTCGATGCGTCGGCAGCTGCTGCGGCTGCTGCTGCCTCGTTATCGTTATTGGTTTCACGCCATTTCCGGTCAGACACGGACTGCGATCACGGGCGAGGCGCTGGCGCTGGAACAGGGAACTTCCGGTGAGTCTGTAGCTGAGGAGGTTCGCGTTCTCCGGCGATTTGTCGACGACTTTGGAGTCGTTCAAGGCGCCGCCGTTACTCGAGTCGGAAACCACCGGTTCGCGCGGTACTGGCATGACGTCATTGGCACGTGACATCGCCGCCGCGCTGCTGATTGGACGACGTAATTCGACGCTCGCCGTTGTTCGAACGGGCGACCTGCGACTGGACAGACACAGTGGATGAGGACGTGTGGGTTTACGGACTGACCGAGGACGAAAATGTCTTTAATGTTATAGCAAACTAATATCTATTCGTAACATTTAATTTAAACAGAAGTATTTTATTATCATCTCCCAGACCCGCCGACTGAAACACATAACAGATTAATAATGTTTCAGTGCTAATTATCAATAACAACATCAACAACGTTAGCGTACTATATCTACTACAACAACAACAACAACTACTGCTACTGCTACTGCTACTGCTACTGCTACTGCTACTGCTACTGCTACTGCTACTGCTACTGCTACTGCTACTGCTACTGCTACTGCTACTGCTACTGCTACTGCTACTGCTACTGCTACTGCTACTGCTACTGCTACTGCTACTGCTACTGCTACTGCTACTGCTACTGCTACTGCTACTGCTACTGCTACTGCTACTGCTACTGCTACTGCTACTGCTACTGCTACTGCTACTGCTACTGCTACTGCTACTGCTACTGCTACTGCTACTGCTACTGCTACTGCTACTGCTACTGCTACTGCTACTGCTACTGCTACTGCTACTGCTACTGCTACTACGACATGAACAATAATCATCAAACAGCTACAATACTAATACATTTACGGGCTTATAACTAACAGTATTAGTCATACGCACGCGGGCGATTGGTGTGTGGGAATGTGTGTGTGTGTGTGTGTGTGTGTGTGTGTGTGTGTGTGTGTGTGTGTGTGTGTGTGTGTGTGTGTTTGAGTGCGTGTGTGTGTGTGTGTGTGTGTGTGTGTGTGTGTGTGTGTGTGTGTGAGTGGTGTGTGAGTGCGTGTGTGAGTGCGTGTGTGAGTGCGTGTGTGAGTGCGTATGTGAGCGTGTGTTAATGTGTCACTGCTATTACAATCGTGATACCATAACAACAACAGCTTAATTACATAATACCTCCACTGCTACGTAATAAATACCAATCGGAAGACGTGTGTCTACCAGCAATAACAATACCTCAACTACAATGCTAATAACAACAACACTAATACCACACGCACCGCTACTACAACTATACCTACAACAACAGCCACTACAATACATCATATGGTGCGCTATGCCAACAGCATTAATGTTACTGTAGTATAAGTAAGAATACCTTTAACGTAGTAACCGTATATTAGCAAGAACAACTCCTACCCGACAATCTGTCACCTACAATCACCACAGACCTGTTGATAGGCGGAAACAGCACAAGCGACGCGGCGTCCATGCGGTAATGGCTGTAGTTGTTGTACGTGTGACGGATGTGATTGAAGTCGGCCACGGATCGACGCGGCAGCGGCCGGTACGCCTGGTCCGACCGCGTCGCTCCCTCCTTCAGCCGAACGACGGGGATG
>OZ024864.1:49667632-49680132 GCA_964017155.1 Oasisia sp. SBJ-2009 | reverse complement strand
TGCGCCTGTCTTGACATGTTCTTGCCGGTGTGAGACCTCTATTTGTTCCCCGAGAGAGTGTCGCTAGTAACTTGCAAAAGCCAGCGGTACTTCAAAAGTTTTTGCTAGCAGCTTCCATGAAATGTACAACTGCACGAAACATGATACCGGATCGGCCGTCGCCCGGGTTACCAAGGACCGCGCTGCTCGACCTCATCTTCCGTCGACAGTGGAAAATCAGCTAGGAAGAAGAAGACAAAGAAGACAACTACTGACAATTGGACAATGGAACGTCAGGACTCTCCTCGACCGAGAAGGAGCTAACCGACCAGAAAGACGTACGGCACTAGTAGCAATGGAACTTGCCAAATACAACATCGACATCGCCGCCCTATGTGAAACAAGGTTCTCAGAGTCTGGTAGTCTCGACGACTTGGAATACTCTTTCTTCTGGAGTGGCAAACCCGAAGGAGAAAGAAGGGAGGCCGGAGTGGGCTTTGCTATCAAAAAGGATATCATCACAAAGCTGACAGAAATGCCACGGCCAGTAAGTGACAGAATCATGACGATGAGACTACCTCTGAGCAAGGACAACTTTGCTACAATTATCAACGTGTATGCTCCGACAATGACACACCCAGACGAAAATAAGGAGGCCTTCTACAAGTGTGCTCAGGGGCATCCCTCATACCGATAAGCTACTGCTGATAGGAGACTTCAATGCGAGGATAGGAAGAGACAATGACAAGTGGCCCTTGGTCATGGGCAAACATGGGATTGGGAAATGCAACTCCAATGGCGAACTTCTACTGGCTCTGTGATCTGAGTTCGAACTGATAGTGACGAACACCATGTTCAAGCAGAAGGATGAACGCAAGACCACCTGGATGCATCCTCGTTCCAAACACTGGCATATGATCGACTTCATCATCACGAGGTGTCGGGATAAGATGGACATCCACAGCACCCGAGCCATGCGTGGAGCAAACTGCTGGACCGATCACCAGATGCTGAGATCAAAAGTGGCTTTCAGAATACGACAAAAGCACAACAGGCAAGGGACAAATAAGCCGACCAAGCTCAACACTGCAAAACTAAGTACCATCAGCCATAGGGAGAGTTTTGAGCTGGAGATGGACAGTGCTCTCGCCCACTGGGAGGAGAAGGAAAACTCAACACCAGACGAGGAATGGGCAGCTCTGCAGCAGGTTGTGTACAACACAGCCAAGACATATCTTGGCAATCCAGACAGAAAACACCAGGACTGGTTCGACCCCAACGACCAGGAGCTACAGACTCTTATGAGCAGAAGAGATCAAGCCCACCAGAGAGTGTTGCAAACCAGGAGCACTAGATCCACCACTGCAGCATACAAAGATGCCTGCAGACTGCTACAAAAACACACCCGTGCACTGAAGTCGGACTGGTGGGAAAGGAAAGCAGTGGAACTGCAGAGAGCTGCCGACAGTAACAACATGAAGGGCTTCTACAATGGACTGAAGGAAGTGTGGGGACCCAAAAAGAAGGGACCTGTTCAACTAAAATCAACAGACGGAATGGAAACCTTCTCTGACAGCAAGAGAGTTGTGGCAAGATGGAGTGAACACTTCCAGAAGCTACTCAACGTCCCTGGCGACATAGATCACGAAGCTCTGGACAACATCCCGCAGCGCATTACCAAGACAAGCCTTGATGAGATTCCAACTATGGATGAGATGGCTAGAGCAATCGCCAGCCTGAAAGATGGCAAAGCACCTGGAGGAGATGGAATTCCTGCAGAAGTATGGAAGCATGGAAGAGACAATCTGTTCAGCAGACTGCACCAACTAATCACCAATGCCTGGGAGATGGGTTCTGTACCACAAGCATGGAAGGATGCAAGCATTATAACCATCTACAAGAAAGGTGATCGAACAGACTGTGGGAACTATAGAGGAATCTCTCTTCTTTCCATAGCAGGCAAGATCTTCGCCAGGATCCTCCTCAACAGACTATCTACCCACCTAACACCAGAGGTAGTTCCGCAGATACAATGTGGCTTCAGAGGTAACCGGAGCACCGTGGATATGATATTTTGTCTCCGACAACTACAAGAAAAGTGCATTGAGCAGGACCGACCACTGTACATGGTATTTGTCGACTTCAGTAAGGCGTTCGATACAGTTGGGAGGACCGGACTATGGCAGCTACTGAAGAAGTATGGCTGCCCAGAGAAGTTCACAACAATGATCGAGGCACTACATACCGGAATGATGGCGACTGTTAATGTTGCAGGGGAAGTCTCGGAATCGTTCAGGGTCACAAATGGGGTCAAGCAAGGCTGTGTACTGGCGCCCACGCTCTTTTCCATCTTCCTATCAGCAATGCTCGACAATGCTTTCCGAGACATGGGGGATGGCATCTACATACAGTCCAGACAGAGCGCTGACCTATTCAACGTCGCACACTTCAGAGCGAAGACCAAGACTACACGGATACTGATGAGGGAGCTGCTATTCGCAGATGACAGTGCACTGGTTGCACACTCTGCTGAAGAGATGCAGAAAATAGTGGATGCTTTTTCCAATGCGTCAAAGAAGTTCGGCCTGAAGATTAACATCAAGAAGACCGAGGTGCTGTACCAACCCAACTCTACAAGAACCCGAGAGGAGGATATCATGGTTGATGGAAACAAGCTGAACTCTGTTATGGAATTCACCTACCTCGGAAGCACTATATCAAGTGACGGATGCATTGACGATGAAATACAGAGGAGGATGGCCAAGGCTAGTGCATCTTTCGGCCGACTACGCCAGAGACTCTGGAACAACCACCATGTGTCCATGCGGGTTAAAGGCAAGATATACCGTGCAATTGTGCTGTCCACCCTCCTATACGGAGCCGAGGCCTGGACAGTGTACAGACGACAGGTGAAAAAGTTGCACGCCTTCATGATGCGACATCTGCGTTCGATCATGGGGATAACCTGGATGGACAAAGTGACAAACAAGGAAATACTCGAACGGACAGGGCTGCCATCTATGGAAGATCTTCTGATCAGAAAGAATCTCCGGTGGACTGGACACCTCATGAGGATGTCATCAGACAGGCTACCGAAGCAGGTTCTCTACTCCCAACTGTCTTCTGGTCACAGAAAGAGAGGGCGCCCTCGTCTCCGGTTCAAAGATACCATCAAGAGAAACCTGAAGCTGAGAGACATAAAGATCGACTCCTGGACATCACTCTCACAGCAGAGAGACAAATGGAGAGCAAGAGTCAAGTGATGGAAGCAGTCTTTGTCGCTTCGCGACCGACAGCATGATGATGATATATATATATATATATATATATATATATATATATATATATATATATATATATATTATATATTATATACCTTTAAGAGAATTTTACTCCTCTTGCTTAATGCCAGCTCATCAGGTGGAAGGAACAAAATACCGTTGTTTTCGTATAAAAGACAAACAATAAAGTGGCCTGAACAAAATGTCAACACCAGGAGTTAACCTCAGGTGGAAATGAACCATCCTCTTCACGAACGTTGGTCTGGCGTTTTATTTACTAAGCTACCGCATCCCCAAATGTGATCCATAGATGTGAGATCTGTAGAATCATGGGGGTTTGTGAATATATATATATATATATATATATATATATATATATATATATATATATATATATATATATATATATATATATATATATTCTTCCAGATATACGTGACATACGGTGAATGATTTACTACGTTAAAGTTAATATTGATTTTCTTACACTGAGCTGTTTCTTTGCTGGTGATTTTTTACACCTTACAATTTACAAGTGACAATCTAAGTGCGTTTGCTTTGAGAAATTAACACCAAATCTAAACGACCAACGATTACGTAAGAATAACACCAATAAACAGCAGAAGCCAGTAAATATTAGTCATGTTACGTTTGGCTTTGTGTGGGTTTGACGCGTGTTTCAACAGCAACGCGAGCTAACAACATGTTATGCCACAGCATTGTCGACGATATAGTTGAGTATTGTAGTAGCCGAGAGTGCGAGGTTGATCACGTTACATAAGTACATGACTTTATACAGGCGACTCAGTCACTCAAAGCCGCCCACACAGTGCTAAACACTGTCAGTTGATCGACTGGGCGATACAACGACATGTGTAGGGGAGACCGGGGGAAGTAAAACTCTCGAGGCAAATTTATAGAGAGGGTTTTCACTGGAGGTCATAAGTTACACAACAGACGTCTGGAACCCTGTGTGGTGAAAACTGTGTAAGGGAAGCATTTGACACATGTGCGCACGTACACACGCGCACGCACTCACAATCACGCACCAGCTAATTCGTTCACTCGCTCACTTTCTCACACGCTCGCTCGCTCGCTCACACACTGACTGACTGACTGACTGACTGACTGACTGACTGACTGACTGACTGACTGACTGACTGACTGACTGACTGACTGACTGACTGACTGACTGACTGACTGACTGACTGACTGACTGACTGACTGACTGACTGACTGACTGACTGACTGACTGACTGACTGACTGACTGACTGACTGACTGACTGACTGACTGACTGACTGACTGACTGACTGACTGACTGACTGACTGACTGACTGACTGACTGACTGACTGACTGACTGACTGACTGACTGACTGACTGACTGACTGACTGACTGACTGACTGACTGACTGACTGACTGACTGACTGACTGACTGACTCGGTCGGTCGGTCGGTCGGTCGGTCGGTCGGTCGGTCGGTCGGTCGGTCGGTCGGTCGGTCGGTCGGTCGGTCGGTCGGTCGGTCGGTCGGTCGGTCGGTCGGTCGGTCGGTCGGTCGGTCGGTCGGTCGGTCGGTCGGTCGGTCGGTGGGTCGGTGGGTCGGTGGGTCGGTGGGTCGGTGGGTCGGTGGGTCGGTGGGTCGGTGGGTCGGTCGGTGGGTCGGTGGGTCGGTCGGTCGGTCGGTCGGTCGGTCGGTCGGTCGGTCGGTCGGTCGGTCGGTCGGTCGGTCGGTCGGTCGGTCGGTCGGTCGGTCGGTCGGTCGGTCGGTCGGTCGGTCGGTCGGTCGGTCGGTCGGTCGGTCGGTCGGTCGGTCGGTCGGTCGGTCGGTCGGTCGGTCGGTCGGTCGGTCGGTCGGTCGGTCGGTCGGTCGGTCGGTCGGTCGGTCGGTCGGTCGGTCGGTCGGTCGGTCACTCATTCCGACAGGTGAACACCACCCACGTCCATCACTACTGGAGGTGGTGTCTCACTTGCTTGTAATCTTTTCTCCACCAGTCGTCTTCTGTGTCCTCTTCTTTCTCCCTCGTTCTCCAGTCATTTGCAATTTCTTCCAATCGTCTCCATTTACTCTCTTCCAATCGTCTCCATTTACTCCGTCCTTCCAGGGCAGTTTACATGTCGTCCTCTCTCCCCCACCATCTATCATCTTTGCCAGCCGTCCTTCCTTATTCGCTCTAAGTATATCGCCCACTTTAGTCTCCGCCTTGATTGTTTACCTCGCTCTAACCTATCATCAATTTTCCTTACACGGCAATTCTACTGGCCCAATGTTGTCATAAATCCATAAATCCTCCTGCCGTGCACAGAGGTTGGTTTCACATATGTGCAAATTACACTTCCCTTGAGTAGACGTGAAACGTCCCTGACTGGCGTCGCTCCTTTCTTTTCCTCTTTGCCTGTGCCTGTATTCTGCTGCTAATGTCTACGTTGCAGGTGCTATCCCCGTGTAGCGCTCCGCCAGTGTATACACAGCTCCCTCTTTGTTGGGGATTCTTTCCCGGCCGGTGTATATTTCCGGCTCCGTGTGTTCTTGCCCAACTCCGTTTTTCTACAACATCACTTTCAGTGCATGCCTGCTGAACATTTCCAAAACATAATATACATATAATCGTTATGCTTGCACATATACACAATCAACAGCGATGACTTCATCTATCCCCAAACGCTGTTCAACTTGTGTTCACCCATAAACCTCAACACACGCTACGAACGTTTACTTTTATGGCAACAACCTGCAACACGACAATCCAGTTTATCACTGACGATGGATATCACTATATTGCAATGTTTAAATTTTATATAACATAATATTATACTATACTGCCATTCAACGGAAACACAATTAAACAAATTACGACTGGTGGCTCTTACGGTAGCGACTTTCTATAAAACACTCTTTTTATAAGTTAGTTGGAATATTACTTGTTTATTTATTTACTATTTACTTATTGGTGTGTTTAATTTATTAATTTTACCAGTTTTAGTACTGATTATTATTATTATCATCATTTTAATGTGTCTTATTAACAGGATATGGATCACCAATCTTATTACTGGCACTTTAATGTGTAACTGAAGAAAAAATCCGTTTTTAATGTGATGTTTTTTAAACGAACACTAAAGTATTTTTTATTTTTAAATTTTGAATCTTGAATCTTACTCTATACCGCAGCTCCGTGTAATGTGTTACTATTGTCGAGTATTTCTACAATTTAAAGAGCTTGGCCCGGTGCTTTGTTCACGGCCGACCACTTCTTCTTTTCTTCTTTTCTTCTTTTCTTCTTTTCTTCTTTTCTTCTTTTCTTCTTTTCTTCTTCTTCTTCTTCTTCTTCTTCTTCTTCTTCATCATCATCAACTCTCTCTGTTGTTCTTAGAGGTTCTCTTCCCCGTCCGCGACCATCGACAAATCATCAGCACACAGTATTTTCAGGAGAATTTCTTTCGTACTGGTCTCTCTAATTATCAGTTCAATCACCACGAAAACGTTATGTGATAATGGCTAATGCAATTGAAACATGTTTAATTAACCCTCAAGTATGAACTAACTTGATTTTATTATTAATGAATACCTCTATCTTGAAACACCGCATAATAGAAATCTCCATAATTTTAAACAAAGTGTGTATACGTCGCCATTGACCTCACTGGACAACAGTTGTTGGAGCCGAGTCGTCACACGCCACGATCTCATTGATGTTTGTATCTACACAACAACGTCGTAGTTTCGGGTTATTTGTCAAACTTAGCCGGGCCAGTGTTCCAACATACGTACACCTTTAATTAGACCAGATCTGTCAGTCGCTACCGGCCGTTACCAAGTCACTGTCGGCGATTAATCCAAGAGTCTTTGTCGGTGAATAATCGACAGGAGATTAACTGCAGCCACGCCGCCGTAGCACGAGTATTAGTAGGTGCATGATACGTGGAACAGGCGTCGCTAAACGTTGGTGTTCGGCCGTGGACAAAGCACCGGGCCAAGCTCTTCAACTCCCCTAAGCGGTTCCATTGTTGTGAGTGACTACACGGGCAGAATCAAGCAGCCAATGCTCTGTACTCGATCGCAGGTTCAAAGACCGACCGCCATTGCACGACCGCGCCACGCGTGCTTGTCTCGACTGATTTCAACGTTGTCGAACGTCGGTCGAATGTTGAGTGGTTCGTCGCTATGTAGTTGGAAGCGACGGGTAAAATGTAGTAGATCTACGGGGTAAGTGAAATGCTGAGATGGTGTGGTGATAGGTTTGTTGATTGGGGAATGTGGTGTGGTTTTTGACGGAGTAACAAAGCGCTGTAGTTTATCTGATTAACGTTCCCTTTGCCACGTACACGTGTCGACTTGTCGTCGGGAGGCGGTGTAATCTTGTCGTTGCATTTGTCTCTTCAACAGGGGGCGGTGTCGACTTGTAACAACTGCAGGGGGTCTGTTTGCAGGGGGTCTGGTCAATTGACAAAGACACCTGTCGTAAAAGCTATGTCGTCTTATCATGTACTAATGGTCTCGTAGTTTTATCAATAAATCACTCATGTTGATTTTACAGATTGCGAACATTTAATGTTACTTTGTGTCGATGTCGAATACACCACGAAAGTTATGTGTGTTTGTGAGTAGAGTCGTGTTGCTATTCACTGTTAAATATTGTGTTACCACAAGAGAAAGACCAATGGGATATCAGATTCAGGTGCTTTAAACTCTTACCTTAATTACCTTAATTACCTTAATTACCTGACGTATCCACCAAACTGTCAACAATTATAATACAGTTGATCGACTTTTAGGATGACTAACGTCATCTCTTGATGCGCTTCTAAGCTTGCCTTTCAAAGACTTAGCTGCAACATAACTATTACTGCTATTACTACTGTTGTAACTAGTATTAGCATTATTAAGAACATCATCAATTAAAAAATTGACAAGCAACATCAACGTAGTTAATAATACTAACTACTGTTGTATAGAGAAAATATTTGCATAAACAAAAACTCACTGTGTTGGCATATATGATTCATACAACATTACACATAATATAAACAATACAAATGGTTTCTATAAAAACACGGACTACCTCTACAAGGGGAATGTCCCTCGGAACATACTTGTGTATTGTCTAACGAGATTTAAACTGACACAGAGTGAGGACGTAACGAATGCTGACAGGTAGCGCAGTCCAAACACAGGGCGTCATGAAACCAAACGTTGACAGACGTTGGGATACGTCAGCGAACCATAATGGATGACGAAGTTAGAAAGGCGAAATTTCTGATGATGACATATATGTATAATCTAGTCTAACTCTGCGAATGAGCAGCTCCTGATTCTGCTGTTGGCAACATCAGCTATAGCTAGCAGCAACCCTTCTATTGAGTAGATTGTTGGGTCATAAGTTACAATTTTAAAGTGGCATATTAATATATATTAACTTATTTTACTATGTATTGTCATATTATCATATTTTAGTAGAGTATGTTTTCATATTAGCACTTTGTCTTGCTAATAACATTTTATTTATCTGTATTTAATATGTATATATATATATATATATATATATATATATATATATATATATATATATCTGTATTTCATTTGTCTGTATTTATTTATCTGTATTCATTTATCTATTTATGTATTTGTTTATTATTTATTTATTTTATAACTACACACTTTTTAATTAGAAATGGTAAGAAATGTGCACTGGTGTTATAATTAGTATTAATATTTAGCAATCATTCAGAACGCCATGTTGGATTTCACAGACACTCTTAGTTTTTATCAACAACTCTAAAACAAAAAAATTATATATAATATTTTAACGTGTGAGATTACTGTATAAGTTATTTTATATTTCATATAAATATGGTTTACGTTTATGTACTCCGGGCATATTATGTCATTATGAATTTCAGCATAACAAGTTTAGTAACGTTATCAAGTGTTAAAACAGTAGTGTAGTAGGCACACATTTAAAGGTGACAGTTGCTGGCTGCTCAGTAATGTACGATCTTTAGTTTGTGATAACAATTGGTACGTAAGTTGACTTCGTAAAAGAAACGTGCTTGTGTCACGGAATGCCTTTGTAACATCTTTAGAATTGGTGCATGGGAAATAATAATATTTTTGTGAAAAGTCACCATTCAGTGGAACGCCTTTCATGTCATAAATATCTTGCTCAATTCCACATGGTTATAATACTCTTATTTATATAATCCGATTATATAATCACGACGTAGGCCTCTAACAAAACAATGCAGCCCCATTGCAAACATAGTTCAACTCGTTTGTCTGGAAGTTGTACAATTGCTGTCACCATAGAGTACCTACAAAATAGAACCCGCCACGTGAATAGAGAATGGCATTCTCAAGAGAGACCCCGGTGAAACGATAGCATGTTTCACATAGATGTTTTGTTCGATATTTCTCAATTAGCGCTCAATTACTTTTATCTGACTTGATCAATGTTCGTATATAGGCAATTACCTTACACTAGCGCAAAATACCCACCAGTGTTTATCGGATGAACACAATGACGATATCTTTGGGCAAGCAGTTCAAACTGCGAAAACTGCACAGTAGCCGTTTTCTCATCGACTCCTGGTGTAAAGATGAAATAGCTGAATGTGTTATAGATGCGTGAAATATCGGATATAAATGTAACGGTTTGGCCATGACTCGACATAATCCAGTATGTTTGGCATGTTGACAACACGAATGTTGTACCCGAACAATTGATGTCGCTTTCGTCCTTGTAAATAGTTCACGCACCACTGCAAATGTGTCTATAAATATATTAACGTTGACGTATTGTGACATTACCTCCTTTGTCTCTTTATAGTATATCCATGCGCAACACTGTACAACTGGTCTCTGATCTACCAATTACTAATAATGCAGTAAAAACTTGATGGCTGTTTAGCATTATATACTTACTTTGTTTTCAATATGCAACGCGTGTTTTTCTGTAAGTTTGTTTTCCTATTTAAAAGACAAACAGCGGGGAGCGGGCCTCTAGATGGCGCCACCGTAAGGAGTGGTTTGTTGTTCGATATGTGGGTGTACGTTTGTACATAACAACGTGTATATAGCTACAGGGTACACTGGCGTCCACAACACAAACGAGTCAGTGGCTTCTACGCAGTGACTCGTTTGAATAGGTTGTTTATAGCGTACGAGGAGACAAAGGTCGCGGTTAGATATGTTGTGACGGCCCAGTCGGCTTACGACGAGGACGCCATTACTCAAATCAAATAATCACATTTAACACAATGACTATTTCCGTTTGGTGCCACGCGAATTAGCATGGTGGCCAGGTGACTTGTCGAGAGCCGAGTAGCCTGTGCGTGGTCCACAGGCGTGTGAAGTACCGGACAACTCTGTAATGGCTGGAGCGGTGGTCGCGCGGTAGAGCGCCGGACTGTCAATCGAGGGGACGGTGGTTTAATCCCACCTACTACCGTTTCGAAACTTAGGCAATTTCGTCCACCTCCATTGCCTGTGTCTTTCGGAAGAAACACTAATAACCGGTGATCCCTTCTATCTGGTGTATATGCCAGGGGAAGTAAAAGATCCCATACAGGAGGCAAATGTGTAACCTGTAGTGGACTCCCTAATTCTAGAGAAGGACAACTCTAAACAACCAAGCTCGACAATACTCTGTCTCTAGACATAGAGTGATGAGCTAATCATAAGAAGAAGAATGCTATGGCAGCGTGGCGCAGGGAACCCCCGCTCTAATCTCTACAGCTGAGTGACACACGTTGACATTTTGCGCACGTTCGCCAATTACATTTAGTTTAATCACACCATTAAAGCCAAATTTGAGATTGAGAGGAGATCAGATAGAAGTATTTAAAATATTGAATGGATATGAAAATATTGACAAAAATATTTCGTTCTCGATTAAGGAAGAGAGAAGGACTAGAGGACATGGAGTTACATTAGCAAAGAAGCAGTGTAAACTAGATATTAGAAACATCTCATTTTCACAAAGAACAGTAAATGAATGGAACAGATTATCAGCTGATTGTGTAGGTGCTAGTAGTGTTAATATGTTTAAAAATAAAATCGACATATACCTAAGAAGGGAAGGGTACATTTAGCTAGATAGGTTGCACTCACGATAAGCCTAAGCCAAAGGTGGCAATCTTGTTAAATCTTGTTAAATTTGCCCAGTTTTGTAAGTGTTTATGTTGTAAATTATAACACAAATATAACTGATCGTTGCAGTGAGTGACGTTGCCAATGAGTGTCCCCACGTTGTTTGCAAACTGAATATCCACTGTTCGTCGCGATAGGAACGTAACAGGATAGAGAGATTGGAGATTTTCAATAACGTTTGTAAACTTGGGTAATCATCACTGTGTTGCTTTTCGTTTTTGATAACATTGTTGTTGTCGTAGCTTTGTGCTACGTTTCCTGATCATGAAAACTCTGAATATATGGTAATGGTACCGCTGTGACGTGTGTCTATTGGAATACTCGACGTCATTACAAAATGCATATCCTCTTCTCTCCCAGGTGTCGTGGTGGGTTCTGCCTGACGCAGTGGACACACATCAGAAGACGAACTTCGAATACCATCCTGCCATCTGCATACAACGCACTGTGTGGTCAGAACCTGTACCGGCCGATGTGACGTTTGTAGACCGCTAGTCGCTGGTTGATTCACCCACGAACAACGAAGGAGCCCAGCAAGTAGCGATTGCGATTACGCATGGCGGGTACACGAATGTGACGTCATAGAGTCCTTGTTGCACAAACACAGTTATTGTTGTGTACGCGTACAGTGAATTTACGGCGGAAGACAGCACGTAGGGTTCGCAAACATTGTCTTAACATCGGTGCGGATGAATGTATTCCTTTTATAAAGGTGTAACCCTTAAAACAATCCGTATCGTGACAATATTCACAAAAAGAAAATCTAACGTACAAACCTCCCTCCTTTCGTCCGGTTCGTAGTGGACAATCACGGTATACCCTCCAAGGCAGTAGACCGGCGGCCATGTTGACCCTCCCGCCGGTGTCCGGTCGGTCACTCGTTGGATCGACCGGTTCGTCCAACCTGAAGCGATGGATGGAGACCAGCCGTCCTCAGCAGGCGGCGCCACCGTCGATCCGACTCGCCGTCGTCCCTGGCTCGCAGACGGGACAGAAGGGGAAGTCTGCCCGGAGACAGTCCGCCGAGGACCTCGATCTGGAACTCGACGAGGAGAAGCTGCGCGCGCATCAGTTCTGGGTGGCGTGGGGCCG
>OZ024864.1:49635132-49660132 GCA_964017155.1 Oasisia sp. SBJ-2009 | reverse complement strand
TGTAGCACCAGTCGGTAGCTGAGCGACATTGACTATATTAAATCCAGCTAGCAGCAGAAGTAATCTATACAAAAGAAATCAACTGAGCGAAACATTTGCGGAGAAATTACATGAGCTGCAACCACCGCGCTATAATTAGAACGAAGAAATAATAAGTAAGGTTGACCAGTAAGTGAACGAGGTGAATCCAGCTGTCGTTAATCCAACTGTCGTTAATCCGTCGTCGATAATCCGCCATTCGTATAGGCGATGATGGCCGATGGCTATAGCTATGATCGCAGTAAATCTACCCGCTTCAGGCAATTACTGCGTCCGCACAATGGTTATGCACGGATACGTCGCTAATGTAAATACGACACGTGCGAGTCAGACTTGGTCACGGGTCGCCTTGTGGCAGTAGAGAGTATAGTATTGACATACTTTATATTCCGCCTCACAGCTGTGAGGCATCGAAGTTGGCAAAATACCAATGGTATTAATTGGTGTACCAGCGTGGCATATAATACTGATATGTGTCGAAAGCGGGCTTCTTCTAGAAGCACGAAAGTTACTTGCGCCGAATCGAAAATCAGTTAAAATGTTTTAAAGAAATCTGTTGCACCATACCGCCCCCTGGTGGTGGTTGTGTGTTCTTTGCAGAACTTGTAAAGACGAAGCGATTAGGTTTGGGTAAAGTTGCAATTGTATGTCACATTGCAGAGTAAATGTTAAATGTTATAAATCAAAGATGGCGCCCAGAGTGTATCTCGATTGATATAATATATAATATATTGATATAATATTAGACGTAATTTCACCAAAAAACATTCTAACAAGCACATAAAGATATATACGAAACCTTCACGGCTAACGGTGATGACGGCATACCTCAAAGGAATCAGTTTTGCAGATTCATTATTTATGTGCGCTTAGTTGATTTATAACATCGTGGTGCTTTGTCCTTGGGTAAGTTGTCTGGATCGAGTTGAAATGTGTCGATTTATGTTAATGGTGATGACATATTCATGCTTAGTCCGTAGACCCAGTAATACAGTCAGAGGCTAGGAGGGAAATATCGTGTCTGCCGACTGTTCACGATACTCGATACTGTAATGCACATGTGCATATTAATCAAATATAAGGTTGTGTTAAGGAAGTATGGCTGTCAATCATATATGTCAATAATAACTGTCAATCATTAAAATATAGTATTGACAACGGGACCGACTCGACACTCTATTACGGTTCGCAACTTCAGTGTGTCATATTCAATGTATAGAAGGACCAGTTCTTTCGAAATTTTACATTAATCTTAAATACAATTCAATCTGTCTGCATTGTTTCTGACTGGCGTGTCGCAATTGACGTCATTTAGTCGACTGTGGTACAAAATATAAATGACGACCCGACAGTCAAATTACAAACAGAAAAACATTTCCGGCGGTGTAGGTGGACATTAGATTTACGTTACAAGGACATCTGATTGGAGTCGGTAGCGTTGCGTGCGACCATATTTGATAGTAGACATGGATCATGTCAGCTGGCGTTATACTGCAGGATAATATCACACCCTAATGGCCAATAGTTATGAGCGTCCGATGTCAGCAGCTCGGTCACACAAGGTTTATTGTAAACTACACCCACATCACAGCAAGTGTACGAACTGCGTAGTCCATGATAGATGCATTTAGCGATATCGCACACGTCAGTAGTGACGTCAGAACATGTGCCGTTGTGTATAGATGGATATCGTCAGCAACATGCCCCGTTGGAAAATAAACGTTACACTACCGCCACCTATTGAGTTGAACGTGTACCAGTGCACACTGACGCTATCGACGATATCGATAGTAACACGCCGGTTGATTCCGGAGACTGACAACTGTGGCTTTGCAGACGTTTTGGGAGTTCACAATCTTGACTTCCGCCCCACGCACGGCGGGGTTTGAACCAACCGGAAACACTGAGCGTATCTTTAAATTTTACACATATTACGCAAGATAACGCCTAAGCCACGCGAGATCACGCCTAAGCCACGCGAGACGACACCTAAGCACACAGTTCGAGGAAGTAGTTGAACTCGTTGGCCGGAAGTCCACAGTGGAGCCAGTTCCATACGTCATCGTTCTTCTCCGTGCTCAGGTACTGCGACTGTACCGTGGCCGGCGTCTTCCGTTTCGCGTCGATCTTCAGCTGCTTGAGTTCGTCGTAGTTCCGGAAGCGTGACGCCTTCCGGATCAGTTTCACGTTGTCGATGACCGTCGGCTCGCGGATCTCGTCCGAGTCGTCCCCGTGCGTCGTATCGGTCTCGGCGAACAGCACGTGACCGCGAGATCGCGCGCGAGGCGGCTGCCTCCCCCGGCGGCGTCGTTTCGTCAGCCCGACCGGAAGTTGTGCTTCGCCGTGGGGCGATTCCTTCTCCAGCACGGACTTCACGATCTTCTCCGCCTCCTGGCGCAGTTTGATCACTTCCGGCGGCACGTGACTGTGCGGCGGGAGGTACAGCTGCGACCTCTGGCGGAGGTTGTCGAAGTGACCGAGCGTGCGGCGACCGGAAATGCCGGTGCGCGGCGCCGACTTGGCGTACTCGGCGAGCGCACGCTCCGACTCCGAGTTGACGCGGCGACTGATCGCCGGCACGCTCTCCGGCCGGAAGTACGTCACGATCGTGTTCGTCTGGAAGTGGTGCTTCGTGCTGGCGCGCACGCGGCTGTCGTTGAAGCGCCGGCCGCTGTCGTCATCGGCGCGGTAGCCGCCTTTGAACGTCACGCGCAGGTCCGTGCGATAGACGCCGTCCACCGAGTTCTTCGTCTTGTCGACCGGAAGTAGGTAACTCAGCCCCTTGCTGACGCGCTGCCGACAGATGGCGTTCTTGATCTCGCTGATGGGCGGCAGGTCGGGCCACTCGTAGTCCGCTGATTCGCCGCTGCGTTCTGACGTCAGCGCGATGGACGCCCGCGTGACGTCACGTGACTTGACGCTGTGAGTCGTGTGGGGGCGCTCCGAGCCCCTCGTCAAGTCCGGCGACGGGAACATTCTGTCCTGGCTAGTTTCAGTCGATGCTGGCTTTTTTTAAATGTCCGTATTTTGCGTGTTGCTTCTATTACTAATGCTACGCTGCACACGTTATGACGTAGTTGTCACATGACCTTGTTAGGAGGTGTCGGTGACGTCACGATGACGAGTGCTGTAATTCGCCCAACTCTGGGCCTCACCGTGGTGCGATATTTCCCACGACGTACGGCCAAGTAGGGTCTGAAGCAAAAATACAATATGTAACTTAAATACATGTGGTCAACTGTTCTAATCTCATTAAAGGTACCTACTCAGTTCGAGTTTTTGCGATCGTTCTTCTAAAAATTTATTTTTTAGAACGAAAAGTAACCTTGCACCCACGTCGACATGACAGTGTGCTTGTGCGACTTTTTAAAGTAATTTTCTTAATATTACAAAAATCATAATGTAAGCATATAATCTGATATAATTCTTGCCCATGCTTGTAAATATAATAAATGCAAGATATGTGTCATACTTTGAATCACCTGAGTAGTCATGTTCCGGTTTAATTGCTCAGATAAAGCGGTTTTGAAACCCGAAAATTAACCAACTATAATTCCCATCTGCATCGCACTGATAGTGAAATCGCAAAGCCATCGTGTTTGTGTTAAAATGATAATTCAACCGATATTTGACTTCAACGCACTGATGCGTAACGTGTGAACTCAAACATCTAGCGAATACGGACATTAATTGAAATAATTCCTGTATTGGAAACTTCTTATTTCTACATGCACCGCGATGTCTTAAGGCCCAGACACACTATCAGGCAACGCCATACGGCAGTAGTCTACCGGCTGCGTTGCTATGGCGATATGCACGTGCTTACGTCACCACCAGACACTGTCTGGCGTCTGATGGAGATCAAACTTGCGCTCTACTTATCAGATACGGGTGATCCGATAGCCAACGAAAACAGCGCATCGCATTGACACCCCCACCTGGGTGAAACAGGGAATGGGTGATATTCACCCATAGTCGCACTTCCGCCCGAATGATGGTAGGTGGCTATCTGACATAGTTACTAAACACCAGACACGCTGCATTTCATACGGCGCTGCCTGACAATGTATCCGGACCTTAAGAGAGTTCGGTTGCTGCACGGCTGCTGCATTGCCGCTATAGGGCACGCAAGTAATTCTCGCTTCCGGATAATTTTGAGAGATATTTAATAAGACAACACACAACTGATTCCCACCGATTTTTCTGTAAGTGTATTCAAAGTCAAAATTACTGCAATACGCAAACAATTTGAAAATACTAACTTATCTGCATAACAGTTCCCACCTTCTAAGAGTTTATGTTGGGTGGAAACCCTTAAAACTTAAAACGGAGGTTTCTGAGGTATTGACACCTGTATGCGATAATAAAAAAAGCTCGTCCGAGTCATTGGGGGCCGAATCATGAACGAAAATGGCAAAATATCACGAACACGATATAACGGCAGACGAGACTTGCATGGCCTATCATGAAATGTTATGAAAATTAATGTAACTATGTTTGTTGCTAGATGTGATCTTATCAGTGTATTTAGACAAAAGCTCACAGTGTACACGGTGCACATTCTAGCTAGACATGTCGTCTGACGTCAACTAATTGGATATAATCTCGTGCTGTAAGGCGTATGTCTCATTTATCACGTACAATGGCAGTGGTAACTGATAGTCGATCACGGTATACAATACACTGGTGTGTGTGTGTGTGTGTGTGTGTGTGTGTGTGTTTGTTTGTTTGTGTGTGTGTGTGTGTGTGTGTGTGTGTTTGTGTGTGTGTGTGTGTGTGTGTGTGTGTGTGTGTGTGTGTGTGTGTGTGTGTGTGTGTGTGTGTGTGTGTGTGTGTGTGTGTGTGTGTACATAGTATATAACAGCTCGCTTCGTCGTGCGTTCACATATCTCTGTCAAACCTTTTTAAGAATCGTACGTTTAACCAGACTCGGAATCAAATCTGGCCCGCAGTCGTATGCAGTTAGAACGGGGATCGTGGAAGACAAGTATGAAGTAAACAATAGGTCAAATATGTGTAATCAGTTGATGGCGCGAAACTGGACAAAAAGTAAATTCAAACAATGACACGATCACGATGGCTAATCACACAGATGCTCAGCGCGTAATTGACAGGTCAGCGTTCTACTTAGACTAATGAGTTTGTACTGCTTTGACAAAAACAGAATAAAGTGTTTCAAAGTATACCAATGTGCACAATATGTAATTATGTGGATGTTGCGAATAACAACATTTCAAAACATCTTTGGAGTCGCGCGAGCCTGAATTCGGAGTCGAATCTTGACCCGGTGAAATATGGACCCATGACACCGGGACATACACGGGAACGAATGCCTGCAGAAAGATAGCGGGGGTTGCGGTGGACTATAACGTGTCAACAAATACATAGGGACAGTCGTGGGGAATTGTACTACACCGACACGGCTACATGGTTTGTAAGAACAAAGGCGGTGAAATGAGAAACACGTGACTGACCCGAGGGAACAGGTTGAGATCCCAGGCAATACGGAACGATTTATGAGTAACCGAAAGAATTATAAATGTCACTTGATAAGCAAAACATGTACCGTAGAGAACGGACGCTGGTGGACTATTCAAAATACGCGTGGTTATGTGAAGACTGCAGCCGAAATTAGAAGAATGGCCTGACAGGCTGTTTGGGTAAAACACAAGACAAAAAAACCAATATCGCTGTCTCGCTCAGGTCCTGTTTAATTGTAAGTTGTGACCGATACAATAGGTCGTATATAAACCTGTGTCAACGACATCACTGGCAAGCGCAATATTAATTACAGTGAGCTTGTAAATGTATCAGCTTCACACTGCATGGCCTAGGAAAACAATTGGCACCGCACCGTGCGAAATGGCAGGAATAGACCGTTTGTAAGCGTGCGGCAATTTTAGCAACGAGCATTGCATATCGAAGTCGATTTTTATTTCTAAACGCCGCTTAATATTTTGCACGTTTCATAAATTAACATTGCAGCGGTGGTACGTTATAAATGTTATGTTTGAGGGATGTTTATGGCCGTTCACGATGTCGATATGCACGACGTCTCATAGACACGCCGCGACTATAACAGTTTGAGTTTCAGGATCAAGAAGCAAAGTATTTTTAGTTAATTTTGATATATAACGATGTTTATATATACAGTATATGTCAAATATATCCACAGGTTATACATCGATACCACGTGAGTCCCTGATAATTTTCTATTTCATTGTGTGAGGTAGTTTTATTCTGGCATGTACACAGGACTTAAAGGAGCAGACGGTTTTCAGTGTCTTTTCCGAAAGACACAGACAATGTTTGGATTAGGAAATCGTCCATGCTGGATACGTTCCAACACCGACCCTCTCCATTCACTCGAAGTAAACAGTCTGTACACCATATCATCGCACCCACTGGGTCCAAAATAAACATACACGAACATACCCACTGACTTGACCACCGCGCACAGACCCTCCTCTACCCGGGCAATCACCCGCGTACGTTGTCCACGTATCTGCCCGTTAAGGCCCGGTCCTAGAGCGGCGTGGCCACGGACTCGGTCCTGCCTCGCGCGGTCGCCATGGTTGTCTGCAGTCGCGTCTGAGCTCGGCTCGTGCGCGTTGAATACACGCGGCTCACGGCGACGTTCGCGTCTACACAACTCACCAGGAGCGGCCCAGGTCGACCGCCCGGGCGCGCGGCTGATCATCGAGCGAGGTAATCAAAGCCGCTAATTCAGTGCCACCATTGTGCGAGTTACTGACGGACTATAAGTGTTGCTAAATGGAGTCGTTGTCTCGGTCCGCTGAATCCCGACGGCTACAAAGGCGCGGTCGCGGCCAAGTCTGCAGATTATCTGCCGGCACCGCGGGCGATTTGTCTAAGTGAGTGCGTGGATGGTATCAGGTTACTAATCCAAAAGAAGGTGTGTCGGTGTCTCCCCCGCTATTGTTATTTTCCATTCCAAAACATGATCCAATTCTTGCGAGTTGCACACGCAAATAAATTCATACCTAAATTGGCAGATTTTGGCATATACTAACATCAACCAAATAACTACACACATTTACATCGTGCATAGGTTAATCCGTGTCAAAGGATTCCACCCTCAGGGGTTTAGCCAGACACACGACTGTCCGTCGTGAAGACGGGCAGGTGTCAACGACGGACGGGTAATTACAACTGATACGACCGGTGGGGTTTAGATGGGGCCATCTGTTCATCAGATTCAATAATGGTTTTAAATATAAGGGCCCTCATTAATGACTGACATGACCACAACTAATAGCAACACTAATCAGATTAGCTGTAATTAATAAACAGCTGAAACGACACTGGTTTGTTACTGGAAAACTGGTCAGTGATGGCAGCGATTGACGTGAATGCGTACGTCAGCCGTTACACAGTGAAAGGCACATCTTTGGTTCTTTCAAGACGGACAAGACTGTATCCTAACAGAAGGCCGGCCACCCTTACAAGTATGGTGGTCTGTTGACACTGGCTGACTCTAGCGGTAGGGGCTGTCTTCGTCTTGCCTTCCTTCGCCTCACTGTCACTGTCTTCCTCCTCCTCCTACTTCTCATTCTGTTTCCTCTTGTTCCCATTATTCCTCTTCGTGTTCTCTTTTGCGTCCTCTCCTCGTTATTTTACTCCTTCTTGCTTGCTTAATTTCCTTGTTCTATTTCGTCATCACCATCACCATCCTCTTCTCTCAGTACTACTATCCTTCTTGTTCCCGTTCTCTTTCTCTTTCATCGTGTCACGTCATTGTTTTCCTCCTCCCATTCTTATCCTTTTCTTTTTCGTCTTCATCTTCTCCTTATCGTCATCTTTCTTTTCATTCTGGTTGATTTTATTTTCTTCCTCCTCCTCCTCCTCCTCCTCCTCTTCAGTTCGCTGTTTCTCTTGTCACCAGTTCCGTCAATGTCAGTTAACACCATTGAATGTGGTTTCATGATAATTCACGATAATAACCAAACATTGACTCAAGCAGCATCAGTGATTGTGATTACTATCATTAACATTGTTATGTAAAGGTACTCATATCGGTGTGTTTATTTAAAGTGATTTTTTGCCTTATGAATGTCCAATCTGTGATTACTACAGGCAATTGCGTTGCGTTGCGTTGCGTTGCGTTGCGTTGCGTTGCGTTGCGTTGCGTTGCGTTGCGTTGCGTTGCGTTGCGTTGCGTTGCGTTGCGTTGCGTTGCGTTGCGTTGCGTTGCGTTGCGTTGCGTTGCGTTGCGTTGCGTTGCGTTGCGTTGCGTTGCGTTGCGTTGCGTTGCGTTGCGTTGCGTTGCGTTGCGTTGCGTTGCGTTGCGTTGCGTTGCGTTGCGTTGCGTTGCGTTGCGTTGCGTTGCGTTGCGTTGCGTTGCGTTGCGTTGCGTTGCGTTGCGTTGCGTTGCGTTGCGTTGCGTTGCGTTGCGTTGCGTTGCGTTGCGTTGCGTTGCGTTGCGTTGCGTTGCGTTGCGTTGCGTTGCGTTGCGTTGCGTTGCGTTGCGTTGCGTTGCGTTGCGTTGCGTGGCGTGGCGTGGCGTGGCGTGGCGTGGCGTGGCGTGGCGTGGCGTGGCGTGGCGTGGCGTGGCGTGGCGTGGCGTGGCGTGGCGTGGCGTGGCGTGGCGTGGCGTGGCGTGGCGTGGCGTGGCGTGGCGTGGCGTGGCGTGGCGTGGCGTGGCGTGGCGTGGCGTGGCGTGGCGTGGCGTGGCGTGGCGTGGCGTTGCGTTGCGTTGCGTAGCGTAGCGTAGCGTAGCGTTGCGTTGCGTAGCGTAGCGTAGCGTTGCGTTGCGTTGCGTTGCGTTGCGTTGCGTTGCGTTGCGTTGCGTTGCGTTGCGTTGCGTTGCGTTGCGTTGCGTTGCGTTGCGTTGCGTTGCGTTGCGTTGCGTTGCGTTGCGTTGCGTTGCGTTGCGTTGCGTTGCGTTGCGTTGCGTTGCGTTGCGTTGCGTTGCGTTGCGTTGCGTTGCGTTGCGTTGCGTTGCGTTGCGTTGCGTTGCGTTGCGTTGCGTTGCGTTGCGTTGCGTTGCGTTGCGTTGCGTTGCGTTGCGTTGCGTTGCGTTGCGTTGCGTTGCGTTGCGTTTCATTGTGTTGTATTACATTGTATTGTATTACATATGATATGATATGATATGATATGATATGATATGATATGATATGATATGATATGATATGATATGATATGATATGATATGATATCATATCATATCATATCATATCATATCATATCATATCATATCATATCATATCATATCATATCATATCACTGGGATATTCCTGTTACCCTCCTAACAGGCTCCTAAACGGATTCCTGATGACTGTCACGTGTGACGTTAGATGATGTGGACATTTAGAAGCGCCGTTTCTGTTACTACTTTCTGTGAGCGTCGTTCTGAGTACTGAACTATGTCTGTCATATTGTGTACTGAACTATGTGCGTCGTACTGTGTAGTGAACTATGTGTGTCGTATTGTGCACTGAACTGTGAGCGTCGTCTTGTGTACTGAACTGTTTGTGTCGTACCGTGCGCTGAACTGTACATGTCGGACGACAAAATGTCGAGTTATGGACCCATAGGCACGTGACAGGCGTTCACGGAAGACCTTGTGGGACATTATGTTTCGCTGACGTCGCAAGGTAACTTTTCTGTTATATTAAATTGTGATCTAAATTATACTTTATTGTTGTTATTGTTTATGTTTGTGATCAATGATTCCGTAATTACCCTCTAGGTCGCAGATGACAAGGCGGCTTTATTCAAAGGTTATTCTACCACATTCGCTAGGTGGCACCACCTGACAGAAAGTAGTTCATGAAATTACATAGCGAAAAGCATGCCACTGAAAATGTATAATACAATCACGATAAAAAGACAACAACCAACAATGCTATGCATTAAATATGAAATGATGCATGGTTGGTTTATATAGCATCTAATCTGGATGCACAAACGCATTCGTTTTTAAAAAAACATTTATAATGGTACTGTATAATATAATTGATATGTTTAATGTATATACATATAAAATGATTACATAAATGCATTTCAGTAGGTACGTAACCTCACATGGGCACAATTAGATTCATGCCTCATATTTGAATACAAACATGTTCATCATAGTATGTGTTCGTAATACTGTCATATACAGTGCATTAACGTTTTTATCATCGAGATTAGGGGGCCGTGTCAATAACGTTATTTAGAAGTCCGAAGACAATTATGGTAGAAAAACAATTTCAAACAAATCTGTTTTACGAACGGTGGCTATAGTTTCAGAAGATGTTATTGCAATAGAAAGTTGATCTCAAATTGGTGGCACTGCTACAGAAAAACGTTTGCCAACATTCAGCTTTATTTTAGGAACACAAATTTGTTTGGAAACGGATAATCTAAGGGTCATAGAGATATAAGATAAATGTAGCCGATTAACTAAGTTTGTCGGTTGTTGAGGTTTTTATCTTATGAAACGATTCCCAAGTTTTTGCCGAGCCTGTACTAACAGGAATTTGTCAATATCAAAGCGCATTTATGACGTGTTGCAATGAAAGGAATGAGAAATGTTTCCTCTCATTCTTTCTGTTAATGCGCGTGTATATGTAACAAATAGTTACATTATGCATCTACAAGAACATAAAAAACACTTTCACCAATTTTTGTTAACATGCTTTAAAATAAATTCGATTATTGTAGCACCACGTATGTGTTTGGCAGTTTGTATATCTTCTGTATTGGAAACTACTTAAAACACTTTTTTTTAGTTGCATGGCATTTATAAATATTTCTACATATACCCTGCTTTCAAATGAACAACAACCTAACCCACCTACCTGGTAATTCAAATAATTCTAATAATTGTAGAACCATTCCGTGGATATATATATATATATATATATATATATATATATATATATATATATATATATATATATATATATAAAGCTTGAAGCTTACATCAATTATCGATAGTCACGTGGTCTGTGTATGCACTACACCACCGCCAACGCAAAACATCCGCCCGTCAACCATTGCTATCAATCATACATGTCAATCACACCTGTCAATCATTCCAATGTATGATTGACAGCGTGACCGGCTCGAGGCCCTGATACAGTTTCGCCAATTCTACGTCTCGCACCCAGTCTATACAGCGATGGATCAGTTCCTTCGAAACAGGAAACTCTTCCAACGTAAAATCCGAACTGTCGGCGCTGTTTCTCACTGGAGCGACGACATCCACACTGGCCAATGACGTCACTGTTCTCCTTCGACACAGCGGTCTGTTTTCCTGCCCAGTAGCCGATTTAGGCGACTGACAATTGTTGCTAATTCTCGGTGTCGTCTTTGGGCTGTTTCTACACATTTGGTCCAGGGTTTGACTGCAATTGTTACCTTCCCCGTTATGTATTGGCATCGCCAACTGCGACGCCAGATCGTGGTTGGCAACAACCGGACGTTTCCGCGAAATTCCCGCCATCTCCGGGTACTGTCCGTCAGGTGTCGCCACAATAAAGTAGTTGTGGCGTTGTCCGCGAGAGGGCAGCGCTCCAATCCAGTCATTCCTCGTCGGTGATGGCCGGCGCACGTACGGGGTGGCGTTGTTTGGCTGAACGAACAGTTGTCTCGTACGAGCAGGCAACAGCGGTTTTCGTGCATGAACTGGGTACTTTTGACGAACTTGCTGAGTGTCTTCGGCGGTTGTGAAACTAACGCCAGTTCTCCCGAAGCGCAGTGATGGCTGGCTGCCAGGGCGATAGCGAGGCGACAACTCGCCAGTGGCGCCGTTAGCGGCAGACTGTCGCAACGTCTGCACCTGCGATGCGGCCATTTTGTAGTTGTACTTCAAGACGCCGAATGAACTGTGAGCCGGATTTTCGCAGTAGGCTGTGGTTGTCAACTATGTATGCGATGTTGTTCGCGATCTGTCCGGCTGAAATGTGAAGAAAACGTGTTATTTAAATTTAAAGCTTTGCGTTGACTAAACAAGTTAGTCACTTCTAGCTACTTCAAGCACCCGTTCAGGCATTTCTAGCTTTCTTGTAGTCACACTTTATTATATACGTATTTAAACTCACGCATACCTGCACGCACACACGCATATACGCACGCAGCGCACATTACCACAACACAAACAAATAGGCCATGCGCGTGATTCTCGTTTCCGGTACATTTTGTTCTATACTTAACGACACAATACACAACTCGTTCTCGCTTCGTTGTCCACTTGTGTATTCAAAGTAAAACATTATCACAATACGCAAAAAAAATATTAATAATAATAAATTATCTGCATAATAGTGACTGTTATTATTACTTTGTATTATGTCTTGTAACTCTTAAAACAATTATTGTGTTTCAGTCTGAAAAGGACATAGCACCTTAAAAGTCACATGACTACCGCTATGTCCCTTCAACAGCAGCAGCAACTCACCGATCATGACATTGTATTATATTGTATTATATTGTATAGTATGTTATTGTATAGTATTATCTTTCCAAATATATGATGTACTGTTGCTACGTTAAGGTTATGTTGTTGTTGTTGTTGTTGAATAATCTTTCATTCTTTCACCTTCTATAGATGAGATTGTATTGGGTAGAAACCTGTACAACTTATAACGGAGGTTGCTGCTGTGGCGTTACGTCCGTATGCGAAGGAATATATAACTCGTTCGCGTCTGTAGGAACCAACCGGATCGTGAATGAAAATGGCAAAATATCATTACCAAAACGATGTGACGGCAGACGCGACTTGCGTGACCTACATAAAAAAGAGCTCAGCGTGCCGCGACGTTAGCGGTAAACCATAAATTGGTTCATAGGTTACAATAATTATTAAGCAATAAACCAAGTCCAAGTTAACTACAAGTCCCTAGTGACCTGTATGTCTCATACACGGAGCGATAGTTTCATTATAAAGCAGTCGTTGCAACCGAAATGGGTGGATCTAGTATTTTATCAGTTAGCGGCATTATAACCCATCACCATTTTGAAAATAAAAACCACAAAAACGTTAATTGAGCCAACTCGAGGCTACGGAGGCGTAAATATACCATCATGACATTCGGATAAAAGCATTCATCTCCCCCCCCCCCCGCCTCCTCCTAGAGCAAAACGATGACGACACGCACTGCCACACAGGGACCCTGGATCCGAAAAATGTCGTTCAATCCAAATGAAATGTGACGAGCATATTAAAGTATTTTATTGACGTCTAATGTTTTATGTACTACAAGTGCAACGAGACGTTTTGATCTGGAAAGATCCTGCTTTATATAATTATTCGCTTCAAATTAACTGTCTCTCAGCATTTATGTGTCATCGTGTATCGCGTGCCGTGTTGTGTCGCTATTGCCCTAGTTACCAGGCTGTATACGGAATCTGAAAACAGGGTTATCGGGATCCGGGAAGAAATATTGGGTTAAGAGTTAACACTAAATTTGGAATATCCTCGACCTGTCTGATACAGCTGATAGTTGTCTTGATAAAGTTGATTAGAGGTAAATAAACAATAGAAAGTAAACCATTAGCTTATAAAAAGTAAACTGTAAAATATAGCAAGCGTTCTTGTTATATGTTAGACGTTGTGTAAGTAACAACACGCGTGTCTTGTGGTACATACATAACATTCACCAATGTCAATAACAATACGGTACAAAATGAATGGTAAATAACAGCCTGTTTATTTTGGAATGTTCCAACTCGACTGAATGCCTCGTACTATCTACAGGTGTGAAGGTGTTACCTGCAGCAAAACTTAGTACGAAGAATATATGTGACATTTAGACAAAGGAGATACTAAATTTCTTTGTATAATGTTAGATCATTACTATAATCATTATTATTATAATGAACACAACATTTGCAAAAGTGTACCATTTCAATATATGTAAGATATAACATCTTTCGCGTATTCGTGAATGTTTGAGATTAGATGTGATAAAACGCACGTGTAAATGAAATTATGGCTCCTATGACAGCGACATTATTGTCTATTGAGTTTTATATTTTGAAATATTCCCTTTTCATTATAATTTTGTACGCGAAAGAATCAATTTCGTGTGTCAAATAATCTTTTAATGTGTCAAACGTTCGACGAAAGTGTTAAAAATACATCTCGATATGGCTATGAAAAACTGTGATCTGAAAAGAACTACCTGTAATACTTAGAATTGTGTTTTAACGTAAATTTATATGAACTATTGTTACATACCTTGGTATGAAGTATCGGGAGATTTCACACTTGTCTCGCTTTGGTGAATACGTGGTCTGTGGCGACGTTTTGACGCATGTAATGCTCTCGTCTTCACGAGAAGAACTGATTCGATCCTTCCTTGTCGAACCGTCACTAACGGCAGCAGTGGTTAAGTCTACAGATTAACACGACCTCCTTAAATACCACTGCGTCAGCATTGCAACAATACCGAATTGTGTCTTGCACAAGCGTTCTACGACCAATCAATTGGTGACTCAAGCATCCAATTTGCAAAACGGCAATCGAAAGGCACGCGTTTTTGTGAAGTGATCCCCTATCATCGCGAGGCGTGAATGCTCCAATGTAGTCCGTTGTAATTATCTTGTCAGTTGGGTGTGAATGCAGCACGCAGCCAGAGCATAGATGAGAGACTTGTGGATTGGTGCGTCGTATCAACGGGTATCACCAAACAACCACTGTCGTATCTTTTCATATGCGCTACGGCATATCCGTCTTTGTATGTTATTAGCATATCCAATGACGCGCGCACACCTATTGTATTCATGGCAAACGTCGACCGATCAACGGGCTTTGTTGGCGTTAATCAACCCGGAATTGCTGCGACGGAGCGCGTCTAAGAAGGAATAAATGAAGTGGCACACGGATACGAAAACACACCTGTGGTTCGGTGTGACGTCACTTCTCTCAAATATGTCTTCCTGGTAAAAGCCGAGCGGTTATTCCGAAAATAACACATTACCTGACACATAACTCTTTCTATTTTTAGTTATGACGTTATTGTGTTTCTAGGTATTTATTCGGTATAATTATAGACGCAATGACGTATGGTTTATAAAAAGTAAAAAATGTACATAGTTTCATCGATTTTTATGTTATAAATTATATAGAACACATTAAGGATATCGTAACATATTATTAATATGTTAAAGATGTACGTTATCCACTTGTGCACTTAATCAAGCCGCAAATTAAGTAGATACATGCATTTCTGAAATACACGAACAACGGTGGTTTTATGTTATGAATATCGATATGAGTAGATAGTGAAGTGACGATTATTTGACTATCATAAGTATATATATATATATATATATATATATATATATATATATATATATATAATATATATATATATATATATATATATATATATATATATATATATATATATATATATATATATATATATATATATATAGATGAAACAGAAATGTATGTATAAGTAAATTGCTACAACAAATTCAATAGGTGGTTCAATCAAGGGAATCATCTACAATTCAAAACGAAATATGTACCTAAGAAGGTTGCTCAAACTAGCGAATTATCAACAACAAATCAGAACTAAATTTGTAACTGTTGAACCATTTTGGTATGTGACACATTAAAGGGTTTGATGGTTCAAACAAGCGAATTATATACAACCAATTCACTAAATGTATATTTCAGAACTACGTTAAAGACACCTCGGAGAGAACGAACCAATCAACTCTCCAACCATTTCAGTGTGGCAGTGCACAAGTCAGTCATCAGCTGTCTCTAGTAACGACGTTGGCGGCAGCCAGAGGCATGGCATCCGGGCGTACAGGGGATAGCCGGATAGTTGAACAGGGAACGCAATTCTCGACTTGTGGATATTGGGGAGTACAGGTACTGGATGAAGGAAAGATCTGTATGTATTGGTGTGGTTTTTCACTACAGTCTGCCCTGTCGTTTCTCCGTTTAAAAGGGAAAACGTCAACGGTTTGGTGTTATGGACCTGAACGAGTTTACACAAACTAACCAATTGCATCTACAATCAAAATGTTCACATCAGCGGTTTACTCTGAAAGTGATCTTAAAATGGAAAAATCTAGCAAAACAATCGACACCATGAATGGGATCATCTTGGTCCATGCAAGCAATCAAAATCCAGCTTCTATCTGCGCTTTGGAAACATAATACGTCACCGAGTCGTCCGCTGGTTCAGCTGTCATAAGAGAGAGCCAAGCGGTTCGTTAAAAGGCCTTACGTCGGTTTACAACGAAATCGCGACAGCAATTTGCCAATAGACATTATCAATTAGCTGTCTTTTTGTTACGCTTTGAATCGACCAGAACTGAAATAGTGGACCAGTGGATTCGTTAGAATAGACACTCGCAGACACAGTGCGGATGGGTTGGATTGACGACCGGGTTGGATTGGCCTAACCATGAAATCGACCACCAACAGCCGCCAAACTTCTCACATATCTTACATACATTCACACATACATACATACATACATACATACATACATGCATGCATACATACATACATACATACATACATACATACATACATACGTACGTACGTACGTACGTACGTACGTACGTACGTAAATACGCGCGCGCACACACACACACACACACACACACACACACACAAACACACCACACCACACACATACACACACACACACACACACACACACACACACACACACACACACACACACACACACACACACATTGACACACATTGACACACATTGACTTGCATTCCTCTAACGAAGAAAATTCACAAAACAAACGTGCAGATCTCGACGGCCATTTCTTCGGCTGTTCCGATGTTCCGTGAAATCGCTATAAAGGTTAGCTTTACACAAAATACCGTTAGACGTAACTTTACTTACTGCATTCGCACACGCGAAATAGTTTAACTAATTGTAAATAGAAAGTGAGTTTCACGTTTTAATAAAGCATCTTTGATATTTTAATGAGTAACAATAATTATAATCTTATAAGATAAAAACAATCTAGATTTCGGTAACAATCAGGACCCGAGTCAATTTATACTTTCACGGCATAATGGCAATATGAGCATTAATCACCATGTCCTTTCGAGAAAGGAACATAATGCAAGGATATAATTATATATATTGTTCTTTTTATTAATTGTAAACGATTTAGCGCCAACATATTATCAACCCTCAGACCTGCATTTGGAGCAGCTCTCGTACATAGTGACTGTTTTATGGAATATGTTTTGTAGTTTTATATCCACACGTACAGATATGACATGCAGTGAAATTATACAAAAATATTGTTAGACCTTACGCAGTGAAAGAAACGGGCCTAATCCACATAAAATAGAAGTTACGTATTTATTTGAGCAAAACAATGGACAAGATTTCTCTTAACAAACAAAGCCAAATAATTGGAAATTGCGTATTTATTAATACAATATAAATAGGGAGTAACATTCTCAACATTTTAAGGGAGTAACAACTGACGGAATGTTCTATATCCGAATGAAAACTAACCCAGTATAACGTACGTGTTTGCAACGTCTCGGCGCGTGAACAATCTCGCGAGTACAACAAACGTCTTGCACTGGGAATTTACATATCCTTTGATCTAAAATTGTTTGCACTGGAATCGTGTAGACGCCATATTAACTACTAACAATGAAAAGCACGATTCCATGAGTTTCTATGCATAAGCACGTGGGATTGTATGTTCATTTAGGTGAAACTACAGACTGAAAAAACATACTAAATTACCTAACCAATGCATTAATGTAACAGTGCTTCACAATCTTGTTAGTGAACCATTTGAAGCGTAGGTATCAATAAATACTCCACATCGTGTCATTTTATTTAACTGATGTGGCTTGACAATAACTGTTTGTAACCGCTAAGTTAAGTCATTGACCGTCCACTGTCTCATATTGTAAAGGGTACAAAAGTAAAAACACTTGACCAACAATCACGTGATAAGACTTCAGTAGGATAAGCTGAAAAAGTGTGTTTTCTAATATAACTCTTTGAAAATAACAATTGAATTTATTTAGTCATAACAAGAAAAATAATTGTCCAGTTAAGTAAAACATCACCACGTAGATATGTTAACGAAAAATACTAACAAAGAAAACGACGAACTAATGTTAGAACTGACCTGAGATTATATAAATATCTAAACAATACTTTCATACATGATCTGTAACATGAACTGTAGCGTGTCTTGACGGCGCATGCGTAGTACATACTCGTGTGTCCACCAGGAGAACACAGTCGACTGACCGGTCCATAGACACGATACACTCGTTGTCGGTGAGAGCAGTGACCGTAATTCAGAGGTTGCTGCATTAGCGGAGGTCTTCGTAACCTCTGCAGTAAAATATACCAACATTTTATAAAGTTAGCGTAAATTGCCAAACGATGGCATGGCTACGTGGCCGCAACTTTGTCTAAATCAGATTTTCGTTACGTTTATTATAACAATGAACTATTTCACCTGTGCGTAAAATATAATTATGTTATATTGTTTCTATTAACACATTAGGTGTGTCAGTATACATGTATACAATTACTCATGCGTTTATCTGCGCGTGCGTATATGTGTACATAAATGCATGCGTGCGTCTGCATGCACGCGTGTATGTGCATGTGTACGAGCATGTGCGTGCGTGCGTGCGTGCGTGCGTGTGTGTGTGCGTGCGTGCATACGTGAGCCTGTTCCAACAGACGCGCTATTTGCTAACTCTACCTTAAAAGCAATCAACAATTCTGACGCAGCATTTACAAAGTTCTATATTTAACGACCGCCCTTAGACCACGTGGATATTACGGAGACCAATGCACTTTCAACGGAGGCAATGCTTTGGATGATAAACTCTTTATTAGAAACCAACATCCACAGAAGTAGCTCTTTCTGCAGATATTTACACCAAGCGAGCACTTCTCGTGGCAGTAAACTTTAGCTTGGACGCAATACTTATCCATACACCGAGTACTTCCGGTTTATTATGCTGTCGCGTTTCACAAGTGCAAATTACGAATTAAACTGACAAATCCAGACGATTTACTCTCGTAACCTCATCCTTTCCGGTCTGCTGGCTGCGAATAAGCACTCCGTCACGCGTGGCTACATAATGTTTCACGCGTGGCCACACATTGTGACGCGCCAGGGGTCAGCCGTTATGAGAAGTGAGAGAGCTGCGGCCGGCCGACTTTCATTACCGATCTCGTGGCTTTGCGCACGTATGTACATAACCTGTTGACAGACTGTGTAGTAACGTTTATGACGTCATGTTGCGCCACGTAGACCCATAGGCCTAATAAGTCGCCTTGAGGCAGATCGATCAGCGATCAGCGATTGAAGTCGGATCAACAATCCGTCACGCACTGACGATTTTACTGTCTGGAACTTTGCTAATAACGATCTGTTCACCGGTTTCAGTAAAATGACAATTTTTCTTTGTGTGTTTTCTTATATAAAGCATCACTAAGGACACCAAAATTACAACGCACAATAACACAACTACCGGAAGTTGTCACCTGTCCTTAGATGTGTCCAATAACATGCACAGGTCAGGTGTGTAGCACCAGCGACGTCTACGGTGTCAAGCAGTTGTGCTACGGGCAATGAGATGACACGGGGAACTGTTAAAGGGATATTCCAGTCAGTGAGAGATTCACATCATTTATTATATATGTAAAATACATTGGTTGTGCATAATAATTGTGCACAAAGTTCGTTAATAAATAATTAATTATAGTATATTTATATCCGAAACACTCCATGTTGGATTCAGGGCGCTGCCATCTTTGCCATCATGAGCCAGTAACGTAAACCGCCTACGTCACTGAAGCATGCACGTTCGAACATCCCATGTCTGTCCAATGGTATTTCATGTACGTCGCGGATTGCTTACGTCACTATCACACATGTTAGCGAAGATTCCGCCAATCCTTGCCTTTTTCAACGATGCGCCACTGACGTAAACGATTAGTCTCAAGATGGCAGCGCCCTGAATCTAAGATTGCATGTTTCGGATACCATGAAACTATAACTAATTGTTTACTAACGATCTCTATGCACAGTTATTAGGCACAACCAATACATTAAAAACATATATGTACAATCTGGCCTATCCACCATAGCTCCCTGGCGCATCAATCAATCTGATGACAACTTGATTTGTTTACCGACTATGAGATCGATTAATCCTTTTTGTTTTGATGCGCCTCTGAGCTTGGTTTCTAAGGATATAGGCGCAATAGAAGTTAACTAATTATTATTATTATTATTATTATTATACGTATGTAAGTTAATAATGTGAACCTCTCACTGACAGGAGTATCCTTTTAAGGTCGTATACCGCGGGATTTCCCTCAAGATAGCAACGCAGGGTGTCTCAGTTGAACAAAAACTGGTTGTCTTTGTACAGCCAATCACCGCCACCGAATCGTACACGTCTCACTGGTTTCCGGTCTGCGTCGATGACGTAACCTTCCCGTCCATCCGTCGTCGTCACCTCAAACTGACACTCCGCGATCCACTTTTTCGTCATTTCCGCCGGATTAATTTGCTCCCTTTCCAACAGCGCGAGCGCCTCCTTCCCCAGCGCCATTCTCTCCACACCCGGGGACGATCGTCCGCCGCGACCGGAAGTGACGTCGCGACCGGCGCTGCTCGGCACGTGCGCGACCGTTGCGTTTTTCGGGCAGCCGGCGTTGTCCACCGCGTGCTGCGGTGACGTCGAATTTGTCGTTGCGTCCGCGTTTCCGGTTGTGCACGTTTGGCGAATTCCGGAAGTGACGGGGGGTAGTTTGACCGCATGCGTTCCGGGATGTGTCGATGCGTGTGTCGTCGGGTTGATTGCGTTGGTTCTTGGTGTTCGGAATTTGCTGTTCGGGCAGATCTCGTGCGGTGCGAGATTTCGCGAGACCCGACCAGTAGCGACGCTGGCGATGTCTTCGTGCCACTGATGCGTCATGTAGGCGTGGTTGCGGAAGTTACGAAATTGGTCCTTGAACTTGGCGAGGTTCACGTCCGTCACGGACCTAGTCCAACGCGTCGGACCTTTAATGGTCCGGTCGATCAGCTGCGTGCGGAATCGTTCGCGCGCGAGAATCCGTTTCTCCGACACGTGCGAGCGACCGGTGGTTGTCGTCGGACTGTCGTGTTTGTGGACTGCGCACTGCCAGTGAGCCATATCCGCTGCTGAACGTGTGACGTCGTGACGTAGAGATCGTTGCTTACGAATTCACATCACGGCACTTTTGACGTTACCGAGTGACGAGACGGCGGAAGTTTGTACATGACGCACACAGTCAGCACTTCCGTCTTAATTTGCAAACCGAAACGAAGTCAAGAAGTAGTGTTATCGGTAGTAGTATTGACATTCACAAAGTACACTCCAGTGGTCATTTTGTCCGAAACTCCCTACCACACCACGGTACGCGTTATGGACAAAATGCGCATGTATTCCGTCCGTGATTCTCCCATACGCGACGTTGTTGGCGAAAGTACAAGTGAAACGCCCGTTCTTGGTGATATTCCGCGGTCACATCCGGTAACGCATGCGTGAAAACACATCCACTTCCGGTAATTCCACAACCTACTGCGACGCCACTCCCTCCTTGCAATGCAGTGGCATTCGGCGAGCAACGTTCATGGCGCCCCACGCTCCCGTGTCGACGCACTAAAGTTCACCCGCACCAACACCACCAGTGGAACCGCGGTCAACGTGCGTCAAGTCCCGACCAGCGACGCCGTCATTCCATAGACTCAGGCGGCCTACTGCATAGCAAACACCAGCGGCATTGTTCATTTACTCATCTATTAGCATTAAGACGTGATCGCATTGTTGTGAGGCGACGCAGGTGGATTGCATTTAAGCGATGCGCACGGCCCGTGTGTGTTTAGTCGGCACCCACGGCGCGTGTTGATGCTGCCGTGTGCCGCCTGAACTTCGTCGGGCCATTCACCGAACGTTGTTCGCGTCGTGCATTATTTATGACAACTCTCATTTCGGGTGACAAGCGAGGCGGCATTCACGCGGAGCGGGTCCCGACTAAATAGTCCGAAGATCATTAAGTCTGCTATGGCATGTCCGTGTTGAAACACGCACCTCGGCGTTGTGAATCTACAATGAGATATGCTATGTACATACTTGGATAGCAGTTATGATAACATGTAGACGTATAGAGTGCGATTGCTTTTGTCGTAAATTCGCGTTAGACAGTATATAACTTTTAACATAAATGCTGCCCAAATGAGTTTTATTTAAGCACACTATATTTAATTTTTAAATGGCGATTAATGCGTCTGAATGGCTAGTTCAATATTCACACAAAAACACCCGCAGAAGAAAGTCTTACCCGGATGATTTACTAGTTGAGAAAATCGGTTATCGTGAAAAGTACAACTTCGCTGGTTGTTCCATTACTGGAATCACGTGTCCAGTTTCAAAGACAATAACGGGGACTTATGGTCAGTCTAATGGTGTGTCCACTGTAGCTGGTGTCGTCTGACTTTCACATCCTGAACGTAAACGCCGTTGTTTTGATGGACGGTAGTGTCCAATTCTTAAGTGTATTCAAAGCGCGGACCAGTTCAACCGAACACCACATTGGCTTCTCCGGGAATTATTGAACCATGTTGCACTTGATGCACACAAATTCTTCATACACAAATACACATCGTTGTCTGTCGTTTAGTGGACTGGAACAACATCGATAAACCCATTGCTCAAGGTACGACCCGGCAACACAGGATTCAAACCCGGGTTCTCTCGGGTCCAACGCTCGCGTTGTTTTCATCTGCACTCTGCAAGCACCCGCTGTGTATTTACACTAGTGTGAACGAACATATCGAGAACTGGGCGACGAACAAGGTTGGTTTAATACTTATTCCATGTTGTAAGCAAACTCCCTGGTCCGAATTGACTTCAGCCCACAATGGGTGTGGACTTAGCCCCTTGGAATAGTGGACCAGTGGCCACCGCTCCATTGTCGTGCCAATCGCGGTCACTGACAACGACAACTTTGGTTCTCGTGGCTAATGCTCGTTTTTATTTGCTCGGCTTTCAGGGACAGGTATTACTATGCGTGACACGTTTGACAGCTGACATCAATGACGCGTGATACGTCATTTCAGACAAATGCCTACTTATACGACGCGATAATGTTTACTTTGCGCAGACGATATGTCATGACTTTGACTGGATTTCATTAATTCCTGTGAGGGACTTTACGTTAAAGAAATGTGGAATGTTGGTCGTTAACGGCGATATTGGTTTCTCAAATATGTTTTGAGGAATGTGTGCGATAATGTCTACATACATACATACATACATACATACATACATACATACATACATACATACATACATACATACATACATACATACATACATACATACATACATACATACATACATACATACATACATACATACATACATACATACATACATACATACATACATACATACATACATACATACATACATACATACATACATACATACATACATACATACATACATACATACATACATACATACATACATACATACGTACATACATACATACATACATACATACATACATACCTACGTACATACGTATATACGTACAAATGTACGTACGTACGTACGTACGTACGTACGTAAATACGCACACACACCACACACACACACACCACACACACACACACACACACACACACACACACACACATGCGTACATACACACGGCATAGATCCGTGGTTGCTGTTCGCTTTGATCCGGTCAAACGTTGTGGGCTCCTTAGCTATGCTTGGCGATATTGAGCACAAACTATTTTCACAACTGTGTCGTGCAGTGTTGTTTTCATGAGACGTTTGCATTGCGCTATCGGAATGCTCTGTTAAAAAGCCACCCGCATAATAACCGTACCGCAATAACCCAATATTTTTGGAGGGAAGATCCCAGCGTTTTTCTAAAACCATAGCATAGGATTATTGGTGGAAACATTGCGTATTTGTTCTTCTTTTAGGTTCTGTATCAATTGAAGACATTGGCGATCGTAGCCCTTCAAAACGTCACGGTGTGTTGTGCGTGCGTGCGTGCGCGCGCGCGCGTGTGTGTGTTTGTGCGTGCGCGTGTGTGTGTGTGCATGTGTGTGTGCGCGCGCGTGTGTATGTATGTGTATGTATGTGTGTATATGTGTGTGTATGTATGTGTATGTGTGTATGTATGTGTATGTATGTGTGTGTATGTGTGTGTATGTGTGTGCGTGTGTGTGCGCATGCGTTTGCATGCGTGCGTACTTGCGATCCTGTGTAAATTGGTGTCGAGGGGATACAGTTGGAATTTTCGCCATGACAGATACTTGGGGATACATGTAGCTATAGCGGTGGGGTGAACGTATCTCATCCCACTTCCCAAGAATGACTTTGTATACGTACATTCTATTTTTTAACCCACTTCATGTAAGGTTTGTAGGCTTATATCCCGATATGTCACGTGACGGAGCATGCGCAACACAACTTAGAGTTTTCAGGAATGACGTGTGCATCATAATTTCGAAGAGCGTAAGAGCAAAGTACAACGTCACTTGGCTGGATGTTTCTATTACAGATATATCGATTATATTTTGTCTGTGCTCGCTCGCTTTCTCCCGCTCCCCCCTCCCCTTCCCCCTCTCTCCTTATCATCCTTCCTTCCTCCTTCCAGCACTCCCTCCCTCCCTCCCACTCCCTCCCCTCTTTCACTCCCTCATTCCCATTCCCTCCCTTCCTCCCTCCCTCTCTTCCTGCCTCAATGGCTCCCCTTCTTCCCTCCTTCATTCCCTCCTTCCACCTATTCCTACTCCTATCTTCCCTTCCCTCCTTCCGTCGCTTCGCGCCTCTATCATATAAGTCTGCCTCCCCACCCCACCCCACCCCACCCCACCCCACCCCACCCCACCCCACCCCACCCCACCCCACCCCACCCCACCCCACCCCACCCCACCCCACCCCACCCCACCCCACCCC
>OZ024864.1:49585132-49630132 GCA_964017155.1 Oasisia sp. SBJ-2009 | reverse complement strand
CTCCGTTTCTTCGTTTCTCCTTTTCTCCGTTGTTTCTCCGTTGTTTCTCCGTTGTTTCTCCGTTGTTTCTCCGTTGTTTCTCCGTTGTTTCTCCGTTGTTTCTCCGTTGTTTCTCCGTTGTTTCTCCGTTGTTTCTCCGTTGTTTCTCCGTTTCTCCGTTTGTCAGTTTCTCCGTTTCTTCGTTTCTCCGTTTCTCTGTTTCTCCTTTTCTCCGTTTCTCCGTTTCTCCTTTCCTCCGTTTCTCCGTTTCTCCTTTTTTCCTTTTCTCCGTTTCTCCGTTTCTCCGTTTCTCCGTTTCTCCGTTTCTCCTTTCCTCCGTTTCTCCGTGTCTCCTTTTCTCCGTTTCTCCGTTTCTCCGTTTCTCCGTTTCTCCGTTTCTCCGTTTCTCTGTTTCTCCGTTTCTCCTTTTCTCCGTTTCTCCGTTTCTTCGTTTCTTCGTTTCTCCTTTCCTCCGTTTCTCCGTTTCTCCGTTTCTCCTTTTCTCCTTTTCCCCGTTTCTCCGTTTCTCCGTTAGTCAGTTTCTCCGTTTCTTCGTTTCTCCGTTTTTCTGTTTCTCCTTTTCTCCGTTTCTCCGTTTCTCCGTTTCTCCGTTTCTCCTTTCCTCCGTTTCTCCTTTTTTCCTTTTCTTCGTTTCTCCGTTTCTCCCTTTCTCCGTTTCGTCGTTTCTCCTTTCCTCCGTTTCTCCGTGTCTCCTTTTCTCCTTTTCTCCTTTTCTCCGTTTCTCCGTTTCTCCGTTTCTCCGTTTCTCCGTTTCTCCGTTTCTCTGTTTCTCCGTTTCTCCTTTTCTCCGTTTCTCCGATTCGCCGTTTCTTCGTTTCTCCTTTCCTCCGTTTCTCCGTTTCTCCTTTTTTCCTTTTCTCCTTTTCTCCGTTTTTCCGTTTCTCCGTTTCTCCGTTTCTCCGTTTCTCCGTTTAGTCTTTTCTCCTTTCCTCCGTTTTTCCGTTTCTCCGTTTCTCCGTTTCTCCTTTTCTCCGTTTCTCCGTTTCTCCGTTTCTCCGTTTCTCCGTTTCGCCGTTTCTCCGTTTCTCCGTTTCTACTCTTCTCCGTTTCAACGTTTCTCCCTTTCTCCGTTTCTCCGTTTCTCCGTTTCTCCGTTTCTCCGTTTCTCCTTTTCTCCTTTTCTCCTTTTCTCCGTTTCTCCGTTTCTCCGTTTCTCCGTTTCTCCGTTTCTCCGTTTCTCCTTTTCTCCGTTTGTCCGTTTCTCCTTTTCTCCTTTTCTCCGTTTCTCCGTTTCTCCGTTTCTCCGTTTCTCCGTTTCTCCGTTTCTCCGTTTCTCCGTTTCGTCGTTTCTCCTTTCCTCCGTTTCTCCGTTTCTCCGTTTCTCCGTTTCTCCTTTTTATCGTTTCTCCGTTTCTCCGTTTCTCCGTTTCGCCTTTTCGCCGTTTCTCCGTTTTTCCGTTTCTACTTTTCTCCGTTTCTCCGTTTCTCCGTTTCTCCGTTTCTCCGTTTCTCCGTTTCTCCGTTTCTCCGTTTCTCCGTTTCTCCGTTTCTCCGTTTCTCCGTTTCTCCGTTTCTCCTCTCTATTGATCTGTTTTGTGATTGTCTATTTCCGCCGCTGCCGAATTGTGAACATGAAAAAATGGGGAGAATTCCGTTCAAAATGTAAATATAAACAAAAACACGTCGTTTGTTTGCATTGTGGTTGGACTGTTTCTACCTAAATTTCTAAATTTAGTTTCGCGCTATGTAGATGAACGCTTGGTTACCCACGACACTTCGCGTGAAGCCAAAATGAACCGATTCTTCGAACCGATTTGGCTGCTGGCCGCCAACACTTTTATTATCACATTATGCGCTTTCGAAATGTCAGAAGTAATATTAGTCGCACATACAAAGCTGCACGTATTGTATGTTTTAGGCCAATACAATTCCGTCATGGTCGCAACACAAGTCTCTCCGCTATTCTTCCACGAAACACACGGCCAGAAAGTGAAAATTTCGGCCGATATGCGAACGGCGACCCGACTGAGGAAACGCCACAAAGGCGTGTGCTTCAGCAACCGAAGCATCAACGTCAACGAACAGATCATCATTGAGATAAATGACACGACTCCCTTTTGGGACGGCGTCGTACGCCTCGGGTTCACATATTTCGACCCCGCGAATATGAACAAAGACGAGATCCCGACTGACTTGTCGCCAGAAACAACGAGGCCAGGCTACTGGGCCATCGAACTGCCAGAGACCTTTGTCAAGAAAGGCAATGTGTTGTCTTTCTACGTGACGCCCGCAGGCGAGGTCACGTACGCTATGGGTGGTGTTGAGGAATCCGTCAACTTCAGTGGCTTCGACCCGAATCGCCCATTGTGGGCTGTGATTGACATCTACGGGCACACCACATCAGTGAAGATAGTCGGTGAGTGGTAGTGTTTAATATTTATATTTATACACACACATACACACACATACATACACACACATACACACATACATACACTCACGCACGCGCTCGCGCACGCGCACGCGCACGCGCACGCGCACGCGCACGCACACGCACACGCACACACACACACACACACACACACACACACACATACTGACAGATAAGACCAATAAAATAATAACATTTACGATGGCATATCATTTTGAAAATGTCGGCAATTATTCAACAGTGTTTCGCGTCAAAGGTTGCCATGGTTACCATCGTCTTTTTCATCGTCGTTTTTCCTCACTTTTCTCTCACTACGCTCTCTATCAGTATGGCATAATGTCTAATCGTAGTATATTTTACTGCAGGGGCTACGGAGAATTCCGCACCCGCACCAAGCTCTGGAACACTACCATCGCCCCCACAGTCGACCGACCACGAGTGCATCGTGTGCATGGACCGGACAGCCGACTGTGTTCTCGTGCCGTGTGCACACACCTGTCTGTGCTACACATGTGCCGACACGATACGCAGATGTTACAAAGCTTCCTGTCCGGTGTGTCGTTATGTCATCAAAGGCGTCTACAAGACGATCGCAATCCGTCACAGACCACGTCATCCGTCTTGACAACTTCGGCCGTCTCGTCTGGATTGGACACTGAGAGGCGATGCATGGAGAGTGCCTTAGAGAGTGTGCGTGTGCGTGTGCGTGTGCGTGTGCGTGTGCGTGTGCGTGTGCGTGCATGTGTGTTTCATTGTGGATCAGCCGGTGTATTGATTTGTTTTAGTACTCTACCAAAGGGTTTGCTGGCATTTCGGTTAAAAGCACGTTTTACCTCTGAGCCGTGAAACACCTGAATTGTGAGATTCCACGAGTCTTTTTTCCGCAAGTTTATTTATTTCAAGCGCATTTATTTATTTAATAGCATTTATATACTACGTCTGCTTTCGTTAACTCGTTAACCAACTTGCATTTTACACCACGACATGAAAATGCACAAAGTTCGTTGATAAGCAAATTTGTGATGGTGACATAAGCAATCCGCGACGTACTGGATACATCAACTAATTGCGCATTATATATACTGTGTGTACCAATTGCACATTATGTATAGTGAGTGTGTTGTATAGTTGCAGTTGTTTCCAGCACTCGGCATGGTTGTAGTAACTGACTAGTCTCTATGTATTGTGGTTGCAATGTTATGATATTATGAGGTCTTATTGAACTTTGAACTTATTGAACTTTGAACAGTGGACGAATTGCATGTAACTGTAGCAACACATGATGTCTCAATTGTATGTGTTAGTGAGACATGGTTTAAAGACTATATGGATTCAAGTAGCCTTACTATGCAAGGGTTTTGCTTAGAGAGAAAAGACAGGGGTCATGGACGAGCCGGTAGTGTAGCTTGCTACATTAGACATGATTTAAAGTATAAGAGATTGAATGATATGGAGGTTGATGATTTAGAGGTAATGTGGATTAAGGTTATGCCAAAGAAAACGCCTCGAAAATGTTCATGTATACTGGTGGCATGTTTATATTATACTCCAAAGACGGAGTATTTAAAAATACGTGATCATTTAATCACCAGCATTGACACTGTAATACGAAAACACCCAGAATGTGGTGTGATCATAACTGGCGATTTCAACCAGTTGCGGGATAACTTTATGAAAACCCACTATAGATTTGTCCAAGTAGTTAATGTTGTAACACATGGACAGGCGATATTAGACAAAATATGGACGAATATGGAGGAGGTATACCCCACCTGTTACTATCTCCGAACTGGGGTCATCGGACCATAACATGGTTTTGCTTAAACCTAAAGCGAAAAGCTCAGTTGATACTGGATGCGTGACACGGTTAACCGTAAGGTGTATGGAGCCAAAAGAAAAAGCCACATTCAATATGGCTTTATCAGCCATTAAATGGGAACCCCTATTTAGGCTTGATTCATGTGCAGATCAATATTCATATTATCAAACGGTTATTAGCAACCTGATGGAAATATGCTTTCCTACTAAAGTTGTTACGAGGCATACGGCTGATAAACCATGGGTTACAGACTGGTTCAGAGACTTAGTTCGTAAACGACAGCGAGCTCACATGAGTGGTGATATGAATCAAGCAAAAATATTGCGTAATAAGGTCAACCGAGCCGCGTCGAAACTTAAGTATAATTTTTACCAAACACAAATTACAGCAATGCATGAATCGGGATCCCACGATTGGTGGAAGCATATGAAAACAATAATGGGACTTAAAACAAATGGCAATTCATGCATGCAAGGTCTAGCTAACAAAACAACGGTTGGTGATTGTGGCTTACTGGCCAATACAATGAATGATTTCTTTGTGTCTGTGAGTGACCATTTGCCTCGGTTAAATAAGAACCACAAGGTGTTCGACGTTAACGAGGAACTGCCGGATCAGTATGTGATAAGCGTATATACTACTTTTAAAGCTTTGGAGAGTGTTAAAGCCAACAAGGCTACTGGGCCTGACAACATCCCTGCATGGGTGTTAAGAAACTATGCAAAAGTTATCGCCCCTCCATTAACTGCTATTTTTAACAATTCACTAAGAAAAGGTGTACTCCCTATGGAATGGAAAATGGCCAATGTAATACCGTTGCCAAAAACAAGCCCCCCTGTGTCGATTGAAAAAGACATTAGACCAATTTCACTAACTCCAATAGCTGCCAAGGTGTTTGAATCAATAATAATGAAATGGGTGGATGAAACAATTGAAGGTGAAATTGATGCTAAGCAATTTGGAGGAATTAGCGGAACGTCCACAACAGATGTTCTTGTCGAACTGGTTCATATGTGGTATAAGGCGACAGATAAATTGAATTCTTATGTCAGAGTTGTAATGCTAGACTTTAGCAAAGCGTTTGATCTTATTAATCATCATTTGTTGCTAGATAAGCTACAATCGTATGGGTTGCCCGCACATATTTTAAGATGGATGGCAACATTTCTATTAGACAGAACTCAACGAGTAAAAATAGGAAATGAATATTCCCATTCTGGTCATCCCAATGGGGGAGTACCGCAAGGGACATTGTCTGGACCTAAATGTTTCCTTGTTTACATAAATGATTTAAGAACGACTGTTCCACTATATCAGTATGTAGATGATAGTACGTTATTTGAAATATGCGACAGAAAGGGTGTATCTGTCATTCAAGAGTCGGTTGATATTGCTGCTAGATGGACAGAAAAGAATGACATGAAAATTAATTCCGAAAAATCAAAAGAAATAATCATTAGTTTTGTAAAAGATGGCAATTTCAGAAGCACTATCCCGAATATAAAAATTGATGGGAGGGATGTAGCACAAGTTTGCCATGCCAAACTATTAGGTGTGACCATTTCTCAGGATCTGACATGGAACAAACACGTAGATACTATTGTGAAAAAAGCTGGTAAACGCTTGTACATGTTATATCAGTTAAAGCGTGCAGGGATTACACAGAAAGATCTGGTCAGTGTATATGTTAGTGTGGTGAGACCAGTTCTAGAATATGCATGTCCTCTATGGCACACTAACTTGCCCCAATATTTGTCTGACAATATTGAAGTTATACAAAAAAGGGCATTAAAATGTATTTTTCCTAGATTGGGTTACGCGGAGATACTAAGACGTGTTAACCTGGATACGTTGAATGTAAGACGGGAGAGCATTTGTCAAAAATATTTTGATAAAATTAAAGTCGGCACACATAGATTAAATTATCTGCTGCCTGACAAAAGACATACCGAGTATAATATTAGACAAGAAAATGTGTACCCGTTACCAGTTACTAGAACGAATAGATTCCGTAACTCCTTTATACCGTGGGCTTTATACAACTGTCAGTAAACAGGTTATTAGTACGGTATGATTTGCGGTATCAAATATATTTCTATTGTATTTGTATGATGTTTTGATGAGTCAATTGTAACCTATTGTAATGTCAATCCAACTCAGTCGAGTTGCTAATAAAACTTGTGTTATTATTATTATTTAACTAGGTGTTCGGTTTTCAGAACACTTATGTCAAACCGACATATACGAATATATACAACAAGAAGTGCCAAATAAATATGTTTCTGTTCTGTTCGAACATGCATAATACTTTATTGTGCCAAGTACTGAGTTGAGAAATGTGTCTCAAGTAAAGACATATATGACAGCGACACGAACATAACACCATACATCTGCTTGATACAAACAGTAGATAAATAAGAAACGCAAAGATATTGCGTATTTTAATAACAACTATACCAACAACAACAAAAACAACTGACATACACTGTGGCAGCAACAACAATTGACATACACTGTGGCAGCAACAACAATTGACATACACTGTGGCAGCAACAACAATTGATTACTTGTTTTATTGATTCATGAAATTCATTTTGCAGCGTTCGTCAAATAGAAAATTCAGGAGTATAAAAATATAGAAATCCAGATAAATAAATTATTAAAACAGTATAATTATATATATATATATATGTATGTATATATATATATATATATATATATATATATATATATATATATACATATATACATATATATATATATATATATATATATATATATATATATATATATATATATATTTGATTAAATACTTTGGTAGTGTTAAAGGTAAGTATACTGATCGAGCCAGTTTCCTCTGAGCGTAATTAAAATCTAGACGATACCCAACACTCGGCTCCACGTGTTGAACGTGTCTCCCGCGAAACACACAGTCTTAAACACTGACTCGTTCACAGTCACCGTCAATAAGACAGCAATACACGGCACAACTGTCTCACACGTGAGACATAAGCTGTCATGGCGGAACGCGCTATCGTTGTCTTGTTCCACGAGTCCTGTTGACGCCGCTGATCACGTGACGACACATTGGACAGGAGCGATTGTCACTTCTACGTATCCTGACGGCGCACGTGTAGCAGATACTCGTGTGTCCACAAGGAACGAGCACACAGTCGGCGGCCCGGTCCATGCACACGGCGCACTCCTCGTTGTCGGCGGGCTGAGAGAGCGATGGCCGTCGACTGGGAGTGATTGCGTCAGTTACACATTTCGTAACGCCTGCAAAAATATACTATATGATTAGACACGACTTACACTATAGCTATGCTTGCTGTTTGAATATTGCAGAATGCTCCAAAACACTGCGTTATAACAATAATACTAATAATACTAATAATACTAATAATACTAATAATACTAATAATACTGATACTGATACTGATACTGACACTGACACTGACACTGACACTGACACTGACACTGACACTGACACTGACACTGACACTGACACTGACACTGACACTGACACTGACACTGACACTGACACTGACACTGACACTGACACTGATAACGATAAGGATAGCGATAGCGATAGCGATAGCGACAGCGACAGCGACAGCGACAGCGACAGCGACAGCGACAGCGACAGCGACAGCGACAACGACAACGACAACGACAACGACAACGACAACGACAACAACAATAACAGTAATTAAAACAAATATTAATATATTTTATTCCATATCGCGCCACATCCAGAATTGTTCGTGGCGCTTCAGAACATATTACTATTTAAAATACATAAAATGATATGTTTATGCAATAAGACAAATACTAATATTTTTTAAATAAATAATAACAAATGTATGTCCATGTATATAATAAAAAACATTAATACAGTATTAAGTAGCGTAGCGTTTCTAAACATAAAGAAGTTAATAAATAAATAAATTACCTATTAATCATAGAAATATATATATAATAATTAATCTAGCTAAGTGTTCCTGATAATACTGGTAAATGAATATATAGGTAATAGTGATAAATAACATAGTAAATGTAATTTTTTAAATAATAATTACGTGGCAATAATACTACTAATAGTATGTGTATGTATTGATAATAGTAATAAATAATTTAGCATAAATAATTGTTGTGAATATTATAAACTTTGTGAACATCGGAAGAATGGTGTGTGTGTCGATACGCTTGAATGCGTAGTAGCGCACTTCTCTCTCGTATTTCCGAATATTTCTGAAAGAAAACATTATTATTAGAGTGTACACAATTAACAATTGATATATCGCCACTCACCCACAATCTTCACAGAGTTGGTTTTTCCGTAGACATCGATGACAGCCCAAAATGGACGATTGGGGTCGAAGCCACTGAAGTTGACGGTTTCCTGAACACCAGACACAGCGTACGTGAAATCGCCAGCGGGCGTCACGTAGAAAGACAACACATTGCCTTTCTTGGCAAAGGTCTCTGGCAATTCGATGGCCCAGTAGCCTGGCCTCGTTGTGATACAGGACGCCATGTCGTTGGGTATTTCGTCTTTGTTCATATTCGCGGGGTTGCGATACGTGAACCCGATACGTATGACGCCGTGCCAGTGGATATTCGTGTCACCGATTTCAATGAGGACCTTTTCATTGACGCGAATAGTTCGGCTGCTGAAGCAGACGCCCTTGTGGTAGTCCTTCAGTCGTGTCGCCTGACGCATATCGGACGACAGTTTCACTTTACGGCCGTGGGTCTTGTGGAAGAAGAGTGGCGTGACTTGTGTCGAGTTCATGTCAGGATTTGATTGGCCTAAAACACACAGCACGTGCAGCCTTGTACACAACGATGACGTCTGACCTTTAATAACAAACGTATAACGTGTCCAGGACGTGTAATAAAAGTTGAGGCGGCCAACCTTCAATGAGAGGAGACATTGAGAAATGCCGGCGCGTTTTTTTTTTACCAACATTGAACGTGTGGCTATTTGAATCAGCATTGACTGAATTGAAATATCGCCTCCTCAGTCGAGCGTTCCACTCACTAGACTGCCACACCTCATTAAGTCCACAGCGAGACCTTTCGAAGTTGGTTAATTTCGACCAAATCACAATACCTCCGTGGACATTCGTACGGCTTGATGAGAGGAACCGTGTCGTTCCCAAAACCAGTCCAAAGAACCCTATCGCGAGTTACATAACAACACATCTGTAATAAATGAGGCGGGGTGGCGTAGTTGCTGAAACATCGGCTCGGCTTCTCTGTCGATGGAATCCTGGTTCGCATACCGTTGTGCCATCTCGAACCTTTGCTTCATATCACTCCGTTATAGTGTACATTGGTTGATATAGTGATAGCGTGGGAAGGAATATACTATGGGTGGTAATTGCTGTGTGGCTGAACGCTTCGCTAGTAGTTACTACTGCGCTTGAGTGAAATTATCTACTGCGGAAGTGGGGACCGCTAAGGACTGGATAGCGCCCTGTATCAGAACTCACCTTAGTAGTAGTGTACCTGGTATCAACGAGAACGATTCAAATGCAAAGAGAATAATGCAGCAGTACTTTCGTATTCAGCTGATATCATTCTTACCTTGCGACCGACGCAAACGTGGCACACCTCTGTATACTATTGTAGATATAATTAGTCTAACGGCATGGAAATTTCCCATCAGTACTGATGACGTGACCGCGTGGTTATACGTTTTCTATTGATGTATGTAGATTATGGTTTTACCTGATTTTCGTTCAAATGCCTATGCTATGTTTTTATTTACATTTGTATTTACAAATAAACTGCCGCGTCCTAGATAAGAACTCAGCCTCGCTGTTATTTGAGAATCAACTACTGTTTATGCTAACGCGGTGACATCAACAAACAAAGCACACCTGTAGGCCAACACCTGCGTAAATAGTAACGTAGATATAAATAGACGTGCCGTCAGGGGACTTCCCCAGCACTGGTTATGTCGTGAGAATGTTGATCACTGAATTATAGATTATTTCAGACTATTAGTGTATATTTAATAATAATCATTATTTATGTATTTATTTACTTATTACGGGTGTATTGGGTAATACCCACCCATTGAAGGTATATATATATATATATATATATATATATATATATATATATATATATATATATATATATATATATATATATGGAGTTAGTTGATTTCAGTATGCTTCTTGCGTTCTCGTAGTACTTTCGTAATAAATAAGCCTACATTCCTACGAGATTGGTGATATTGGTTTTCGTTGGGTTCATGTCAATATTATTTATGTTGTTTAATTTCTGTTTATGCATGCAAGCTTGCAAAAGTAATATAAGTAAACCTATATTCTGTAAGTTATCTAGCGTGGAATCCAGTTTTTAGTAGTAGAAAACATCATGGTGCCCTCTGGCGATAAAATAGTCAACCAGAACGATTTCGCCCGGAGTCTATTCGCTGAGACGATGAATGCGCCAAAATTTGCGCGTTGAGATTATTTATATATTTATGTAAATTGGTGAATACACTGTCAACTATTTATTTCTGATTAAGATTTACGAAGACGAGACAGCACTGTTCTCGCGAGAACGAGGGACCAGGAGAATGGTTGGTGGCGGGAGAGACGGAAAGAGGAGTCGATGGATAAGGAAAGGGAAAAGGGAAGGGAGGGCAGGAGGGAGGGAAGAGATTGTTTCACTTCTAGCTAATTGTTCATGGTGGAGGAAGTTTATTTCTACACAAAGCGGATATAATATGAGTATCATAAAATCCTGTCATAGAGAACCAAGATCACTAGGTATGTTGACTTTGATTCTTGAATTGACACATACCATACACACACGCACACACACACTATCGCACACATGCACACACACAAACACACACACATACACACACACATACACACACACACTCTCTCTCTCACACACACACACGCACAAGCGCACGCGCACGCGCACACGCACACGCACACGCACACACACACACACACACACACACACACACACACACTCACTCACACACTTGAAGAGAGGGTGTCAAATGAATATATCAGTTGCTTGGATATTGGGTTTACTCGAGGTGTCACATATTATTTACTATATTAATCCCTGAAAGTTTGGCATCCCATGGACCCGTCAAAGTACACACTTTAAATGTCACAGCAATACATATGTTAGCTCAATGGTACAGCTGCATGTATTAGGACATTGTGAACGGACGGAAAGGTTTATTTCTGCTGCTGTACACACTAACTGACACATGCATGATAAACAGATACTTAAAAAAATAAACCGTTCTTCATATTACGAAGCCTGCCATGATAGTGGATAGCTTGGATAATATTGTGTTTATGGTAGCGCCATCTATTGGGCATAGTCTCCTTAAGGAAATTTTCTGCGGTATTTAATAAGATAGCCCTATGGTTTATCGAGAGTCCAACGTATCTATTTAAATTTATCCCGCCCTTCTGACTGAGATAGATGTGGTATATGTCGATTTTTATATTAGACACAGTGTCGTCAGTCAGAGAAAACCGTTACACTAACGACGAAAGTACATAAGCAATATTTATAATACTAATTTAAGAAACATAAACACATAGCTTCAAAGGAAATGAGTTAAAATATATAATTGTTGCATTCAGATACTGCGATATGAGAAAATACTTGTCATACCGCCAATGATGGGCGATGGTCGGACGTTGTGGAAAATTCCGGTGTCGAAATAATCTTTAATATTTCAGCGCATCAGCATCGTAGCGTTTTCTCATTTTAGTGTTTCATCGCACTGGCATGGTAACAGTTGTAGTTATGTACACATGTTTATTGAATACGAAAACGTCTACTACAAAAGGAAATAATTTTCGCATCATGGTATGACTGGATCCAATACTTGAATACAGATGCATGCATTGACTCATGTGCTATTCCAATTTCGCACGATGATGACGTAACAAGCTGACTCTGAAGGCAGTAAGCCAGCCTGTCACATTCTAGTCCGGTTGTTCTCCATCTTCGTTCCAGCTGGCGTCTCAAGCACTTAGTTGCTCGTGTGCTGTCGTTATACCACGGTGTGTGTGGTCGTACAGTCACTGTGCGTGTCGTTAATGGTGTATGTTTGTCAACAATAGCTTCAATGGTGAACGTTCAAGTCCTAGGTGATCGTAAGGACATAATCATCCGCCATCACCGTCAATAAGACGGCGATACACTTCACAAACATCACGCGTGTAAGGTACAGCTTAGACACGAGCTGTCATGACGCCATGTGCTACTGTTGCCGCGTTCAACCAGTCTTAATCACGCCATGGATGACCAGATGACACAGTGGACAGTAGGCGTGGGTACTGGTGAGTATCGTGTCGGCACACGTGTAGCACAGACACGTGTGTGCACACGGCACGAGCACGCAGTCGGCGTCCCGGGCCGTGCACACGATGCACTCGTGGTCGGAGTGGATGTGTGTTCCGGGACTCGGTGTGACGCCTGCACGAAAATAAGTTATGATTAACAACCACGTATACCTTGTCGAATATCACTTCACTTCTCATTCCATTCAACGTTATATTACTTCACCTCTCATTCCATTGAATGTTATATTACTTCATCTCTCATTCCATTGCACGTTATATTACTTCACTTCTCATTGCATTGAACGTTATATTACTTCACCTCTAATTCCATTAAACGTTATATTACTTCATATCTCATTTCATTAAACGTTATATTACTTCATATCTCATTTCATTAATCGTTACATTACTTCACCTCTCATTGCATTGAACGTTACATTACTTCACCTCTCATTCCATTAAACGTTATATTACTTCATCTCTCATTGCATTGAACGTTACATTACTTCACCTCTCATTCCATTAAACGTTATATTACTTCATCTCTCATTCCATTGAACGTTATATTACTTCAACTCTCCTTGCATTAAACGTTATATTACTTCACGTCTCATTCCATTAAACATTATATTACTTTATCTCTTCTTCAATTAAACGTTATATTACTTCTCCTCTCATTCCATTAAACGTTATATTAGTTCACCTCTCATTGCATTGAACGTTATATTACTTCACCTCTCATTCCATTGAACGTTATATTACTTCACCTCTCATTCCATTGAACGTTATATTACTTCACCTCTCATTCCATTGAACGTTATATTACTTCACCTCTCATTCCATTGAACGTTATATTACTTCACCTCTCCTTCCATTGAAAGCTATATTACTTCATCTCTCATTCCATTGAACGTTATATTACTTCACCTCTCATTGCTTTAAACGTTATATTACTTCACATCTCCTTCCATTGAACGCAGCATTACTTCACCACTCATTCCATTGAACGTTATATTACTTCACGTCTCCTTCCATTGAACGCAGTATTACTTCACCTCTCATTCCATTGAACGTTATATTACTTCACCTCTCATTCCATTAAACGTTATATTACTTCACCTCTCCTTCCATTGAACGCAGTATTACTTCACCTCTCATTCCATTGAACGTTATATTAGTTCACCTCTCCTTCCATTGAACGCAGTATTACTTCACCTCTCATTCCATTGAACGTTATATTACTTCACCTCTCCTTCCATTGAACGCAGTATTACTTCACCTCTCATTCCATTGAACGTTATATTACTTCACCTCTCATTCCATTAAACCTTAAATTACGTTATCTCTTTTTCAATTAAAGTATTAAACGTTATATTACTTCTCCTATCATTCCATTAAACGTTATATTAGTTCACCTCTCATTGCATTGAACGTTATATTACTTCACGTCTCATTCCATTGAACGTTATATTACTTCACCACTCATTCCATTGAACGTTATATTACTTCACCTCTCCTTCCATTGAACGTTATATTATTTCACCTCTCATTCCATTAAACGTTATATTACTTTACCTCTCCTTCCATTGAAAGCTATATTACTTCATCTCTCATTCCATTGAACGTTATATTACTTCACCTCTCATTGCTTTAAACGTTATATTACTTCACATCTCCTTCCATTGAACGCAGCATTACTTCACCTCTCATTCCATTGAACTTTATATTACTTCACCTCTCCTTCCATTGAACGCAGTATTACTTCACCTCTCATTCCATTGAACGTTATATTACTTCACCTCTCATTCCATGAAACCTTAAATTACGTTATCTCTTTTTCAATTAAAGTTTTTTATTAAACGTTATATTACTTCTCCTATCATTCCATTAAACGTTATATTAGTTCACCTCTCATTGCATTGAACGTTATATTACTTTATCTCTCATTCCATTGAACGTTATATTACTTCACCTCTCATTCCATTGAACGTTATATTACTTCACCTCTCATTCCATTGAACGTTATATTACTTCACCTCTAATTCCATTGAACGTTATATTACTTCACCTCTCATTCCAATGAACGTTATATTACTTCACCTCTCCTTCCATTGAACGCTATATTACTTCACCTGTCATTCCATTACACGTTATATTACTTCACCTCTCATTCCATTGAACGCTATATTACTTCATCTCTCATTCCATTAAACGTTACATTACTTCACCTCTCATTCCATTGAACGTTACATTACTTCATCTCTCATTCCATTGAACGTTACATTACTTCGTCTCTCATTCCATTAAACGCTACATTAATTCACCTCTCATTCCATTGATCGTTATATTACTTCATCTCTCATTCCATTAAACGTTACATTACTTCGTCTCTCATTCCATTGAACGTTATATTACTTCACCTCTCATTCCGTTGAACGAGAACACAGACATGCTAGAAAAACCATCGACATATAATGTTCCGCCAGGATAGATAAATCTGTTCATTACAGCACAAAGCTTTCCGTCGACATCCTGGGTCCAACTACTTTTCACTAATTCACACTTGGCGTACGTCAGTTATAACAGGATTCATTCGGATGGCGCGCCTCCTGGAGACGTCGGTCAATAGGAAAAACATATTCATATTATTCATAAAACGTTACAACTCACCTACAATCTTCACCGAGGTGGTATTTCCGTAGACGTCAATGACGGCCCACATTGGTGGATTCGGGTCGAAGTCTTGGAAGGTGATGGTATATTTAGCATTACTACCAGCCACAGTTGTCCGGATACCGCCTGCGCGCGTCGCGTAGAAAGAAAACACATTGCCTTTCTTGACAATATCCTGCGACACGTGGGTGGCCCAGTAGCCTGGCTTCGTTGTGAATCCTGGCCACATGTCAGTTGGTATTTGACTTTCATCCATTTCCGCGGGGTTGAAATGCGTGAAGCCGATGCGCATAGTTTTCTCCCAAGAGTCGGTCGTGTCAATGATTTCTACGTCGATCCGTTCTTTCACTCCGACGGGCCGATTGCTGAAGCAGACCGCTTTGTGGAAACCCTTAACTCGCGTCGCCGTACGCATATCGGCCGACATCTTTACGTTACATCCGTATGTCTTGTGGAACTGCAGCGAAAGCTGTTCCGGCGTCGTCACGTTGGAGTCAGACCGCCCTGAGTTACATAGCATATGTAGACGCTTGTTATATATATATATATATATGTATATGTATATGTATATATATATATATATATATATATATATATATATATATATATATATATATATATATATATATAAGGCTAAATGCTGCATACGGAGACCAGTGCATATATGACTGCGTACAGAACCCCGGCCGTATATTTTTATCTAAGTGATTTTTCAATGATGTTTAATTGGAACATTATCTGTAATACAAATATACATTATGTACTAAAATATGGTTATGATATTTTAATGAATAACATATATACCCAAAAATCGGTCTCCTTAAAAACTTTATGCATAGATGCTGCATAGCCATAGGGAGACCGGTGTGTTACCGGAAGTTATTTATACTTGTTTGCGGCTGTATATAATTATAACGCCAGCATAGGATATACAAAATTGAATACAACGAAAACAATAACAACATAAATAAATGTATATACATTTACACTTGAGTAGTTTGTTTTCGAGCATGTTGGCGAATTCACCGAATCTTAAAGACTTAATAAACTGCAGTCGTAATTCAAAGACAAAGGCAAAGCAGTGTATTATTGACGTTGTCGTTGGACTAGTCTTTTACAAACGCAGTCGCAGTCACAGAGAGAGTCACAGACATGAAAATGCCGAAGACGATGCCCCTTTTGCTTGGCCTTGCTCTCTAACATTAGCTTTGTAAACATGTGTTATATAAGTTATTTTATATAAACATATTAATCAGTCTGTTCGCAATAAACCGCCCTGACACTTAATCAGGTTCGTGAACAAATAAGAGTAAGACAGGGTTGTGGGTGAACTTGTAGATCTGCATTGTTTTAATGTTATACAATAACCACATGTTCAAAAAATCACCATACATAGTAAACATGTGCAAGTATACAGACAATCGCCACCTAACAATGCAAACTCCCTGATCTACAAGTCAGACTACCTACTAACTATCTGTAGACTACTTACTAACTAACATCTACACAATACATTTATAATAATCGAAAGAAACATAGGCACAATTAGACAATAATCGAACTACATACATAAGTAAAACAGTCAATAAGGGAGGGTGGGTGGGAGCCTAAATTTAACCGGGTAAAATAATACCAACGGTGTCGATGAATATTGATTAACTGAGTAGAGCGGCTGCTGAAGCAAGTGAGGCCGACTTGCCGCCAAACACCAGTTTAAATAGGACCGTGGGCCTATTGCGAAACACCAAACCAGGTCTTGTGAAACACCCAACCAGATTGTGAAACACCAAACAGGAAACCACAGTGTAAACAGAGCCGTGCCTATAGACATTGACTGATGACCCTGGCTTTGCAAGTCTGGGCTGTAATTAAGATTCTGAGTAGCCTGGTGAATAACAAGTACATAGTAATGCAAAAGAAACCACGTTTCCACCACCCGTGATTAATACATAATTAAATATATTTTAATTCTCACATTAATCAGTCTGTTCGCAATAAACCGCCCTGACACTCGATCAGGTTCGTGAACAAATAAGAGTAAGACAGGGTTGTGGGTGAACTTGTAGATCTGCATTGTTTTAATGTTATACAATAACCACATGTTCAAATAATCACCATACATAGTAAACATGTGCAAGTATACAGACAATCGCCACCTAACAATGCAAACTCCCAAACACACCCAAACCCTGGTATTATGTAGAGTGTACTACTGTATGTATCTCCCTAGGGTAGCTGCAAGGCGTTTGCGCATTTCCCATGAGGGATTGATATAATTCTCATAGGCATTACTAGCCCAGTCCCCCTGTGCCTTGATGACCTCTGATGGAAGCCCGCATTCCAAGGCAAACGATGCCCCCCCCTCGTCTAAAACTATGCCCTGAGTAATCCGAGGGATTTATATTCAACTGTCGCAAGTATTTGTGAAGCTTATCCTGGAATACTTGCACTGTCAATGGGAGCCAGCCAGTGCGTGTGGGGTAAGTGAAGAGTGGGGCTGATGGCGGAGAATTACACAGCCTTAAAGCGAGGATTAGTGTCTGTGCTGGACACAGGGGGGAGCCTGGGATGCGAGGAAGGGGGATGTGCAGTACGCGCTGCCGGTACTGGATTGTCTTCGACCACCGCACAGCTAAGGTAACTCCGTCCTCAGAAAATGTAGCATCTCTGCGACATAAGTGTAAGTTTGAGTCAAAAGACGAAATGCTTTTAACCAAAAGATTGGATTTCCGAAAGAAGGAGAAAAACGCTACTAAGCATGCTGCCCAAAAGGTTACTTCCAGTGGCAAAGTGAAGTCTATCTGCTTAAACAACTGTCGAAGGATAGCTGGTGTAATGGGCAGCTTCTGTCTATGTGCAGCCCCTAATACTCGTTTTGTACCTTTGAGCAGCATTTCTATGTGCCAAGAGCCCTGAAAGGGGTTGGCGTGACCTGCTTCTAGATGCATTATACGAACAACATTTATGTATTGCTTAATAGAAGTGTAAGCTAATTTTTGAGACAAAAATGCGATATATCGACAAGCGTTTTCCTGTGACAGTGGTACTGGGTTAATGCCCCCTAAGACACAGAAGTGCTGATACAGCTTACGTTGAGAAGCGTACGTAAGACGCGTGCTGGGGGCAAAGACCTGTTCTTGTAGCCAACGGACCTTGTCATCTAGTGAGTCCAGAAACCCAGGACCTGTCCAGAATATACAAAAACCCATTATAGGACATGTGCCACGATAATGGTGACAGTGCTAACAATATATTCAGATATTGCCTAGCCTCGGGTTCATGTAACCGAGATATTCTATCTGCTAAGACATTATTTTCTCCCATAACATGGACCGCTTTCAAGCGGAAGTTAAACACTGCTGACAGCCAAAAGATATGTCGTAGATATTCCATTAGCAGAACACTGCGTGATGAACCACGATTAATACACGCAACTGTTGTACTGTTATCTGACAAAACTACGATGTGTTTGTTGGCCCATAACGGTCCCCATCTTTGCGCTGCTAACACAACCGCAGCCAATTCTTTTAAATTGATGTGACTGTCCTGAATCGTAGGCCAGTCTACCGACCAGTTACAGTAAAAATAGTCGCCCTCGCAGTAACCGCCTGCCCCGACATCACATGCATCTGTATGTACAATAACATCTGGACCCTTATTTATAATAAATGACATGCCATTGAAAGAATGCATAAATTCCTTCCACCACTGAATGTCCCTTCGCATTTCTAGTGTTAATACACATTTGTGATTTGCCGACCGTAAGGTACAAATTGCGTCTAAAATTCGCCGGATGAATATTCTCCCGCCGTAGACCACACCCGCCGCCCAGTGAAGTTTGCCTGCTAAAGATTGCAACTGCCGCTTGCTTGCTCGTTTACGTTTCGCAAATACTTCTAGTTCTGCTTTAAGCGCTAATACTTTTCCTGAAGGTAAACGCTTAACCATAGTTGCTGCATCTATTTCAATACCCAAGAAAGTCAGACAACGAGTGGGATCAATTACTTTATCCCAGTTGATAGAAAAACCCAAACGTCGCAATAATGCCACTAATGTATTCATTGCGACAATACATTCATTCAAGGTCGGTGCGCAAATGAAGAAATCATCCAGGTACACTACTACCGCAGTAAAGCCCCGCCTAATCATCATCCGCTTGACTGCCTGTGTTAAGCGGTGAAAAATGCCAGGTGCCAGTCTTGAACCAAAGGGCAACTTAGTATCACGCAGATATACTACTTGATTATTAAGTACAACTTTTAATCCCGTAAACTGTTGACTTTCTTCACTTATTGACACCGACCTGTACGCCGATTGTAAATCCACCTTGGCCATGTAATAGCCAGGTTGTACCAGGGAGGTGGCATCATCAATAGTTTGAAACCTTTGTGAAAACTCTAACGTTGCATAGTCGTTTAATGAATTACCCAAGGGGCGGCTACAATCATGAATCAGCCGTATAATAATAATAATAATAATAGTAACTTCTTTTGCGCCAATATCCTAGAAAATCAAGCTCAGTGGCGCGACAAAACCAGGGGATTAATCAATCTCATAATCGAAAGCAATGCGTGAGTCGTCAACGGATGGATGGAAAAGCTAGGAGGCTAAGGAGGATATGCAGCATTAAAGAGATAGGTTTTTAGATGTCGGCGGAATGAAACTATATTACCTTGTGATTTAACACTGGCAGGAAGCGAATTCCACACCGTTGGTGCGGCAACCGAGAAAGCTCGGGTCCCGGCTTTCGTTTTCACCCGAGGGATGTGAAGAGGGTTACTACTGGTTGAGCGTAGCTGTCTGGAATTTCTTGTTGGAGTTAGCATTGAATTTAGATATGCTGGTTGTGTAGATGAGAGTGCTTGATAGGCTATTGTACACATTTTGAAAATGATGCGATAGTGCACAGGTAGCCAATGCAGTGATTTTAGAAGCGGCACTGAGCGAGAAAAACGTGGAGAACGCGTGACTACCCTTGCTAAACAATTTTGGACACGCTGAAGTTTGGCTATGTCCTTGTTTGCGGTATTGTAAAGGAGGGAATTGCAGTAGTCGAGTCTGTTGCTTACTAGAGCTGTGGCGATGGTTTTAGCAACGGAAAGTGATAAAAACCGGCGGATACGGCGAAGATCACGGATATGGTAAAAACAGCAACGGCATGTTTTCGAGATATGTTTTTTGAAATTGAAGTTTTCATCAAACGTTACTCCGAGATTTAAAACTGAGGTGGCTGGTGTGATACTCTGACTCAGAATATGTGTCGGGAAAAAGCCATTGAGTTTTGCCCGCTGCGTTGAGGTACCAATGATGAGAAATTCAGTCTTATCTGCATTTAGTTTTAATTTACTATTTTTCATCCAGAGGGAGACATCTTGGAGACAATCCCTGAGCTGGTTTAGGGAGCGACAAGTATCTGGTGTGGTCAGAGAAACATAGATTTGTGTGTCATCTGCATAAAGGTGATGATCCAGGTTATGACTCTGGATAACTGAGCTTAATGGTGTTGTGTACAGAGTGAAAAGCAACGGACCCAAAACAGAACCCTGGGGGACACCACAAGAGGTGGGCAGCATGTCTGAGAAGCAGTTACCTATTTTAATGGCTTGCCGTCTGTCAGTAAGGTATGAAGTAAACCAGCTCAAGGCTGTGCCAGATATCCCGTACCACGTTGATAAGCGTGTAATGAGAATGTCGTGGTCAATGGTGTCGAAAGCGGCGGATAGGTCAAGCAGGGTCAGTGCAGTAACTTTGCCATTATCAATGTTAAGGTTTATGTCATTGTGTACTTTTAAAAGAGCAGTTTCTGTTGAGTGAAATTGTTTGTACGCAGACTGTGATGCATTGGTTAAACCATTTATGTTGATGTGAGAAGTAAGTCGATTTGCAACAACCTTTTCGAGTATTTTGGAAATGAAGCTAAGGTTAGAAATAGGCCTGTAGCTGTTTAGATCTTCTTTTGACAGAGTTGTCTTCTTAAGAATTGGATTTACATGTGCACGTTTAAAGTCTTCAGGGAATAAGCCGGAGCAGAGTGATGCATTTATTATATCGGTTATTGGTTTAATTAAAACGTCAAGGCATGCTTTCAGTAGTATGGTCGGAAGTGGGTCAAGATCACAAGATTTATTTGGGGATGACATGATTATTTTTTTCACTTCAGTAGTTGTGGCTGGTTCAAACGATGTAAGTTTAGAATTTAGTTGTGGAGAGTCGGCATTTATAGTGTCTGAGGTGTGATCTGTGAAGGCTGAATGTATCAGGCTGATTTTGTCTTTAAAATGACTTGAGAAAGAGTTACACAGTGACTTGATTGATGCATGGGTTGGTAGGGAAGGAGCAGGCCGCCTGTGTAAAATCTGATTGATGCATTTCCATAGTTGTTTTTTGTATGCCGCCTGAAGATTTCGGGATGGCTCCTAAAGGGCTTACAAAATTTGGCTTGCCGTCACACACAATGTAATTTCCCTCAGATATTTCATGGAGAACTTGCTGCTTGACTGCTTGGTAATATGGGGATCCTGGCCTGGCGGATGGATGATTTTCCACCTCGACCGGTACAACCTGGACACCACTGTCAACAATGTCAAACCCATTTTTTAGCCCACTTAACAAAAATTCCCGATCTGCGTCATCTACTAATTCTGTTCGCCATACCCCGAGATTTAATCCTGGCCTGGGACTCACTGCTGGAATTTCCTATTTAGGATAGCTGTATGTTTGACCTGGTCCCTGATGATGTGACGTGGCAGGATGCGTTTGAGTGCACCCCTTAAACGAGCAGGCATGGAAAAACTTGCAATCTACATAGTTACAACCTCTGCTTGTGTTAAACATTTTGCAGATTGCCCTGCCATCTACCGTCACTGGTCCGGGACGCTGCCCGGACCTGACATGATTCGGTGGGGGGCGGGGGTTGTTGCGGGGGGCCCGTGGGGTAAGCTGCATTGTATGCAGATGTGGGATGTCAGTACCCCACCTAAAGTTATGACTGGCTTGCAGCTTCCTGTACTCCCGGTCATAAAAATAGACGGACACATTCTCATATCTCTGGGTTAGCTGATAGATCTTTGTGCTATACGACAAGTAATCGATCACTCCCTCATCCCCCAACTTCCCCTCGCCTAGCAGCCTGTACATAATTGCCAGGTTTGCAATTGACCACTGAGACAGTGTTATGGTTTCAAGTTTAGGTTTTACCCCGGACTTTACAATAATTTGTCTGCCCTCCTGGGTGCCCGCAACAACCTCCTCCTCGACTGCGTCTTTCGTTATAAAATCTACGACATCGTAGTGAACAATACCAGACCTACCAGCCGCCGATGAAACCAAGTGGACTTGTGGATCTTGCCACAAACCTGGCATTGTTGCGCAATGTTCGAAGTGTCGAGCTGTATGTGATGCGCCCGGTTGCGGTGTAGGCGTTGTTGCTGTTGTACCCTGCATTGTCCGCAAATGTTCGCGCATCAGTTGAGTGTATAGCTCGCGTTCAGTCTCGCCGGCTAGCTGGTTCTGCCCGGCGCCCGCTGCCTGGTCCCGCGCCGGTGCTGTTGCGCCATCCTCGCCTGTGGCCGCTGCTGCCGCCGCCGCCGCCGCCGCCGCCGTCGCCTCGGTGACTTCCGCCGTCTGCTCCGTCGTCTGCTCCGCAGTCGCTTGCCGGGGTTGGAGGGCCTTCAGTAGCAGTTTCTGCTGGCCGCGTGGTATTTTCGAATGAGCCAAGTCCTCCTTGTCAAGCAGTTCTATGGCGTCCATAGAACTGAAGCCGTCTTTGACAAGGAGGTCGACGGTTTTCGCTGTAATGTTGCGCGCCGTCGCCCACTCACGAAGTTCGCCTTCGGCGACTACTTCGGTGTCCGTCATGTTTAGTTAGTCTTACTGGGCTCTGGGAACGTATCACGCCATCTTCTTGTTCCTCCGAACGATCTCAGCGTCGACTTCATCGACCTCACATAGATAGCAAGGCCGAACACACATGACCGTGTCGTTGAGCCTAAATTTAACCGGGTAAAATAATACCAACGGTGTCGATGAATATTGATTAACTGAGTAGAGCGGCTGCTGAAGCAAGTGAGGCCGACTTGCCGCCAAACACCAGTTTAAATAGGACCGTGGGCCTATTGCGAAACACCAAGCCAGGTCTTGTGAAACACCCAACCAGATTGTGAAACACCAAACAGGAAACCACAGTGTAAACAGAGCCGTGCCTATAGACATTGACTGATGACCCTGGCTTTGCAAGTTTGGGCTGTAATTAAGATTCTGAGTAGCCTGGTGAATAACAAGTACATAGTAATGCAAAAGAAACCACGTTTCCACCACCCGTGATTAATACATAATTAAATATATTTTAATTCTCATATTTACGAAAATAGATACGCGAACCCAGGTCGCACCATTTCCATAGAACATGGTAACAACATTCAGTCTCGTAGGCGTATGTGGCTCAGTGGCGTAATCGCTAAAGTGTTTGACTTTGGGTCATAACATCTCACGATCGAATCCCAGCAGGTACTTTAAATATTTTTTAAAGAATTTTGTAACTTAAGCTTGTAATTGTTTTAAAGACAAATGTTACATTATTAAGGGTTACATATGTAAACGTATGCGTGGACAATTCATTTTTTTTTACGAATGTCTACCTTATTTTATATCTGAGATAGCTACAATAATTTCAACTGATAATGTGAAGTAATTTGTGGTTAATATAAAGATAAACAAAATTATGCAAGCCACAAAATGATTTATGCATTATTAATAGCCGAAACTAATAAAAAAGAATATACATTTTCCCACATATCCAAGCCTAGACAAGGAAGCTATTTTGTCCATGGGTTATACCCTCATAAATGTAACGAATTGGTAAGTACTACATGGGCGGGTAAATTTGTACAATGTTTTCGAAACAGTCCTATGCCTATACTTCATACATGAGGCCGAGGCTATAATTTAAGTACAAGTACGAGTAATTATTAATTAACCTAATTTATATAACTCAACGCAACTGAATACATAATGGTAATTTTTTTGTCGTGGAAAATTGTAAAACCTAACACATTTTCTATGGAGATAGGTAGTGCCACAAACTGGCTTTCAAAACAGTCCCATGCCTGTATTTCATACATGAGGCCAGGGTAACATTTGAGTTCAAGTATGAGTACACTTTTTTAGACTATTAAATAATAGTGTGCTTTAACATTATTAATTAATCTAATTCATATAACTCAACACAACTGAATACACAATGGTAATTATTTATTATTTTTTGTCGGAAAATTGTAAACCTAACACATTCCCTATGGAGTTAGGTGGTACCACAAACTGGTTATGCATATTTGACATTCTACTATTTTTTATACTTTAGCTCTTGCAACATCAAAATTCATCCAGCAATATTCTAATTAACTTAGTCTGACAATGTAGTACATCTCTCTGCAATACAAGCATGTGGTGTCGCTGTGTTGATATATCTTGGGCAATATTAAGTTGCCTAGCTACCAACTTACATGTAAATCAGGCATAAAATGTGATCGACATTTGAAAAAAAAAATGGTGAATCAAGTTGAGATGTGTCTTTAATGAACACAAAGGAGTGGATAGTCAGCCATTGGATATCCCTAGCCCAGGGTTTCTATCCCACTTCAAGGAGGAAATTAACATTTTTAACAGGAGTTTCATTCTATAGCTACAAATAAATTAAGTTTTTCCAGTATATATTGAAAAAGTACTGAGATGTACTCATAATATACGAGGACGAGTACATGGCCTATAAGTTGACGGACATACTATTATTTCATACTAACTGTCCACAATATGAATGGTAGATGCCCTGCAAAAATGTATAATCCAAGTGTAAAATTATTTTGTAAAAGAGGAAAAGTCCCATCTAATAAGCTTGCCAAAAGGTGTTGTATTAGGATAGTAGAAACCTCATGTACGAGGTAAATTGTAACACATGTTTTAGCTGTGGAGCAAATTGTAATATTATGATAAACTACATAATGGACACAACTAAATGTACGCTATGTAAATAACTAGTAGTTTATTTTGAAAATAATAATAAAACAATTATACTGTTGCATACAAGCACATCATTTATTAGATCCCATATAAAAATTCACATGTTCAAATATATATAGTAACATAAATAATATCTGAATTACAGTAACGCGTAAATTGCAAACATTCCCATGTGTAAAAACATGATTTGATTTAACAGTTGTTGCAAATATGTACACAATTTGACTTATCCAATGTCCGATTTGCATAGGTGACACAGATAGGACATATTCTAAAAAGTGCTTTTATGTGGGACACTGCTAATGTTGATGTCATGAACTCGTTTGCTGTAAATAACAAGGCAGACGTTAGTTTATGCCACTGTATTAAGCCAACCAGTAACATATATACATAATACAATATATACAAGATCTGCCTATATAATTCTAAAAGTCAACTAACAGTATACAAGCACATAAAATGGATGTTGACCCTTGCACCAGGACAGTTGCTATATTTTACTCTCTGAGGAAACACTGCCTGCTACATGACACCTTCATTAAATGTAATTGGCACTTTAAGTGATCGATGCATATCAAAGTCAGATTAAATTACAATTATTATATTACAAATACAATTACAGTTATGCAACTGAATACATCCCTTAGCAATATATTGACCTAATCAATACGGGGGATTCCATTTAAAATCAATCAAGTAATTACATGATCGTCTTTTAATTTGATGATATTTTGTGTATTAGTTTATGATAATGAGTTTATGCAAATGTTAAGTCAATCTGACCTTCACATCAAGAGATATAGGTCATCAAACTTTGATCTGACCTTGATGCCTAGCGAGCTTCAGGTATCATAACTACACTCCTAGGAGACCAACCTACAGATGTAATGTTGGTGTCATTTTAAAGCTATTAGAATTGTCTGCCTAGTTAGACAATAACCTATATACCAAAATTGTTAAACAACTGCTTGACCTTTGGCCTGACTTGAAGTAACAAAAACATGTAACCTCCGATTTCACTTTCACTGTTGTGCTTAATGTGCATGCAAATGTGTGTGTGTGTGTGTGCGTGCGTGCGTGCGTGCGTGCGTGCGTGCGTGCGTGTGTGTGTGTGTGTGTGTGTGTGTGTGTGTGTGTGTGTGTGTGTGTTTATTTGTCCAGGATTGATTTGAAGAAAAAAAATTGTATTAGTTTGCATTTATGATTGTATGTTACAAACCAACCATATTTTAGGTCAATCTGACCATTATTTAACGGTAGTCAGTCAGGTAATTTTGGTGACTTCTATCTTTGATGTTGAACAGGTCTGTATATAAATCATAACTATTTGATCTAACCTTGACTACCTAGTAACTTTCTAGATGTCATAGCTTGTCCCCAAAAGTCAAATAGTAAATGGCCTTTTGTTGTCTCTGCTACCTACAGGTACACATACATTATACATACCAACAAATACAGGTATTTACCACATCTGCATAGAATATGTAAAGAAACAAACAGTACATTTAATGAAGGCAGCATCCGTTTGCATACTGATAGATTATGTGACAGATTTAGTTCTGAGTATACCACTATAGCAGCATAAAGGAGTGCAATGTGCCTGATCATACTTTCTGCAATTATTGCCCATTATGTATGGTTCAAAATAGAAAGTAAAGACAATTAGAGCTTACTTGATTTTTGCATTGTTAGGTCGAAATCAACTAAATTTTGCAAAATATTATTCCGAATTATTATTTTGTTATTGGGTACAAATATATACATATCTTTATTATAAATTTAAAACGATAGCAACATGTAGATTGCTTAGGCGACCAGAATGACATCTGGAAAGTTACCAGGTAGTTATCGTCATGACAACTTTTGATGATATGACTTGACCATGACTAAATGGGTGGTCAGATTGACATAAAAATGCACATGCCACACTTTGACTTATGAATATAAGCAAAATAATTCATCAAAATCGAACATAGATAGAAAGTTTAAAATGTTACCCATGTTTTGGCATATAGGTCAGAACACAGTACTGGTATACAAAAAAGGGACATTTCACTACTATATTCAAATGCATAATTTATATTAAAAATGAGTACATTCTGATGTAGCTGGCATTACTACAATGGAAGCTGGGATGACAATCCTCATGGCTAATAGATGACAACATGAGGTTACTATGTAAGTTAGTAGGTAACATGGACACAAATTTAGGTAAATATGACCACAACATAGTAATTAGACTTAACTTGAGAACCAGTAAGATCCAATCTATGTACTAGAGATATGCAGGACATTTGTTCTACTCTGTAACGGTGTGGGGTATTCTTAAGTAACAGTATTATATTCATAACAGTATTAGATTCATCATGCTGATTGACAGCAGTAGGTATCATAGACAAATATATCAGTTCACAATAATAGACAAAACCAGAGGTAGATTGGAACCAGCTAGAAGCTAAAGCTATCATTACTCATTACCTTTTTTCAAGGTAAAATCCAGCAGAATAGGCTTAATGTATGAAAATGCAGTGGAAACCAAAGCAGTAAGTAACATGAGCGATGTATACCAACCAGTATTGTGTTATGACCCATTGTAATGTTTATATTGTACATTAAGTATGGCAGCATGTGTAGAGTAAGATAATCAGTATTTTTAATCAGTGTATAGTAAAGGTTATAAAAAACAAAACAAATTTTAGTAAGCCAGCTGCCGTTTGCATAGTAACAGAGCATAATGACTGTACTCATTTTCTATATGTCAGCATTAATGTGACGTAAGAAATGTTTTAAAATTCATAACTCATGAACTATTCAATTGCGCAAGATAAAACATTCACGGATTCTTGCTATATATGTATGCTTCAACATAAAAACAAATCAGTGAAATATGAGGTTACATGTTTTTGCTAGGTCTGGTCAAATCATTAAAAAATACGTTTTAACAATGTTGCTATATACGTGTTATTATGTAAATAAGTAGACAATTCTACAATGTGTGGGAAACATAGACTTGTGATCATAAACCAATACACAATATGTCATCAAAATTGAAGATGGTCACGTAAATGTCACCCTTTTCTATTGATATGATATTGAATGCCCCGTACTTCATTAGTTCATGATTTGACTGTGGCACTTGTCAGGCCAATCGGTCTGGTGAATTTTAGCTTTGTACTCTATTTGAGAGAGTATTGTAAGCAGTGAAATACCATTGGAATCACTGGCCAGTATAAGGTCTCCCACTGGCAACACCCATTCCAAACTGTCCAGCCAATTCATCTCTACCTTTGCCATCCTAGGATACAGAAGTCACAAATAGCATACAAAGCACTCACTAGTGTGAATTTAAGGGGCATTATGCATGTTCTAGACTGTTTTATACCCTATGACTATATTGGGTGTGAGTAAGTAGGTATCATATTTTGTTATTTCAATCTAATTTTGGACTGCTAACATCAATATAAAGAGAAAGAATTACTGACATGGTTTCTGATATAAATCAAGTTAAAGGAACTAAATATTATTTTTAAATAGTAATTTTAGTGTTAAACATCTCATATTAGCAAGACACATGACAACGTGCATTTGCCTTTTGCTGATTTGATTGAAGGCTTGCTCGTGTCTGAAATAAAATAAGTACAATTACATTAGTCATCTAACAATATACTATCTGCACATGTGCATCAAAGTAAGTTGGACATTAAAATGAGGAAAATATATAAATAATATTTACAGATTACTTTACACAGCCATGTGTATTATTTTATAAGACATTCATGTGTATGTGTGCGTGCATGGTTGTAAACATGCTCTACCATTGACAATAACCAAAATAAGCCATGCATACCATTTGTTGACATCTTGTGAGCAGCATAGCTCGTTGTTTTGGCATGTTGCTGCTTCAGCTACAACAAGAAAGAGCTTTTTATAAGCAAATCGTATGTTCAGTTGGATATTGTGCTTAACAATAACATGTCATTAATATGTTTTATGAGTAATATCCCATGCACTTGGACTGAGTGATAACTATAATATATTTATGCTGACCACATGTTTTGTTTTTACCTGAAAAGTAAGTTCGGATGCACTGTTTATAAAAAATAACATAAATATGCATCAATGGAATTATGTTGACAGATTAAATTAACAAAATGAAGTATAAAGTGTTAGCAAAGAAACAGTTATAAAGGTAAAATTTAGGTGGGTTCGAATTATATACAAGTCACACCTATTTTGTTACACTGTCCTGTTAGTGTCCAGTTTCTCACCAGTTGATTCATGTGACATAAAATGAAAACATAGACAGACTTACACACATTAGACAGGACACAATTATTTACACTAGCTGGTGACATTTCTTTAACTTATCACAGATATCCCAAAAAGATGTTTGGAGGCATGCTTTGTGCTACAAACAGAAAAGCCCCGAAAATTGGAACTGAAGTCTGACGTCTTCGCCACTTGAACAATATCGGGGTCCACCTCAATTATGTCAGTTTAGGCTAACTTTGATATAACACCAGTGCTCCAGTTCCATCCTTCTACAATATCACATGCATATGTTCCAAAAAGTATGGTTCTTAATAAACAAAAATGAGGACTAACGATCAACCACCATCATAGTAGTCTGCGTCTTAGCGACCGCAGTCACGTGACAGTGATCAAAAGACAAAACCTCAATATAATAAAATCATCACCCCTTCGTTGAATCAAACAAGGTTTTTGGTCACAAAGCTACACTAAGTTTAAGGTGTTATATTACTTAAACAGAAACTGAGCATAAGAATGTCGACGATGACGGATCTATCGTCATACGTTTAGATAAAAATGTTATTATAATCACAACGTTCTAGGACTAGGTGCGACCGCAATCTTCCAACTGTCAAATCCAAGTCAATTGTTTACTTTTAAGTTTAACTAAATATAGGGGTATAATTCAGCTTCAACTACATACAATTGCATGCATCTAACAAAGATGGCTATTTCCATAGAATTCACGCAATGTGTTCTATAAACGTAACCCTAAATAATTTTAAAAACTGAATGTTTTCAATGAACTTACCTATACTTCGTTACTTGCGAAACCGTAGGTTGTTGTTGTTCGCTGCCGCTTTACGACATTTGCTACATCATGTTAAGACATCGTTAAGCTACACAATATTAAATAAGTACAAATACTCAAATGAAAAACCACAACTTCGGCGTTTGTAATACCACATTAATCAGTTAAAGAATGCTAGCTTATTGAGTTCATTTTGTGTGTATCGAATGTCGTAAAATTGACGTGACCGCATTCAACAAATGTACGACGTATGGCTTGGAGATCCGTCAAATATTTGTTTTATTAATGTGTTTACATATTTATTAAAATTAATGCATATCCAACAAGCATATATTACACTGAACACGAAACACTAACCCCTCAATCAATATATAGCAACACTTTTAAACTATAAGTACTTTTCTGCCGGAGTCCCGTACGCGGTGCCTTAGGCACTTCAAAATATACAAGGGTCTGCACTAAAGATGCTCAAAATCAATCAAAATATAAAATAAAGTTCCGAATAATGGCATAAGTTAATTCCTTTATGTATAAACTATCTCCACTAGCAAGGGAATATATATATATATGTATATATATATATATATATATATATATATATATATATATATATATATATATATATATATATATACAATGTATAAATATATATATATGTATATAAATATATATATATATATATACATATATATATATATATATATATATATATATATATATATATATAATATATATATATATATGTATGTATATATATATATATATATATATGTATATATATATATATATATATATATATATATATATATATATATACAATATATATATATATATATATATATATATATATATATATACAATATAATGAAATTATATATATTATATATGTTATACATAATTTATATATACATGTTTATTTATATTATATATATATATATATATATATATATATATGTATATATATATATATATATATATATATATACATATATATATATATAACGCAGCGCCTGGACCTGGTGGTTTGATAAAAATGGAGATGTGCTTTTAACGAGGTTTCACTGTGCTACATTACCATACAGCCTTGTGATACTAACTAATCTTACTGCGCGTACATTCTATGAACTCACAAATTCCAGCTGCACACAAACATATTCAAACACACAAGTGCTGACCTCGGCAATCATTCAACCATAAACGAGTCCCTTTAGAAATACAGTTTTAGCCATTCTGCATGACACGAGTGAGTCAGAACGACGCCAGTACACATTGAGTGAGTATAGCGAGACAATGAGCACAGACTGGCCGAAGTAGGTCGTTGCGATCACCACCCCTGTGCGGCCGACGATTCGTAAACAATCCTGAAGATGAACCACTTACATGTTCTCTTCCTGAGAAATTGGAACATCCTTGTGCTGGGTCAGACTAATCCCACGGTGTACAATCACAAACCCAGTCCGGGTCCATGCTGAACATTTGACGTCTGCTGCACGTTGTTGACACTCGACGTTCTGTCCGTACCACTCGCAACTGTCGTAGGCAAAAAAATAGTTCCGGTTACCAAGTGTAGTCTTACGCGAAGAACGGCTAATAATGGTAGAAAGACACTACAATGCCTTTCCTTGGAAATGTTATTGTATTGTATGTATTGTCCAAATTATATGTGTTGTGTCAACCAAATGTTGAATGGTGTTTTGCCAAAATATTGACTCGTTTAAGTATAAAAGGAAAGTTCTTACGTAGCGCAATATCCGGTCCTCAGGATTGCTCTAAGCGCTTTACACTTTACTTCCCTGGTAGACCTGTTCAATCAAATACCGTGTTAACTTCTCTGGGAAGCATCCAGCCATCTGCTACAATTAATGGGCGAATGCTGCTCGTACACATATCCACCGCTGTATATAGCCAGATACTCATTTATACAGCTTAGTGAACTGGCGTAATGTAGAGTCATAAAACTTGCCAAAGGTTTTAACACCGCAGCACAGGATTCGAACCCGGGTCCTCTTAGTCGATAGTCCGAAGCTCAACCCCTGAATCACTGCGCCCTATAATTATAAAGTATGGATAGGTACATTCTTGTAGGTTGCACCATCTCACACAACGCTTCTTCATGCTTACGCGTTTAGCAATATTTTCTTGAGTTTGACTTAACTTGTAAATTCCCATTAAATAACCACGAACGTGTGTTGTATAATCACGGGTGAAATATCGCGTCATCGCAGATGTGTATAACCAGCTAGATTGAAAGAAACCTTTGTTGGTCTCAACTGTTTTGCCTCAGGCACTGGTTACTGATAAGTATATAAGGACTGGCTCCGGTTAATTAAACCAATCTTACTCCAGTCACATGCAGCTAGGACGACGAGAGGACGTATTGATTTGACGTCGACAACTCGGTCCATGCAATGCCGTCTCGTCAGGAAAGACAAGAAACGAGTGAGTGTTTATATAATTTTACATGGTTGATTGTTGGATTTGTGTCACGTAGGTGGGTCGATCTGCGTGGTGTCGTGATTTTGACCACGTCGTGACCAGGTGTGTAGACGGGGCCAGGGCTTAAGTTGCATGTCCGTGGTGAATTTGTTATATACCGGTCACAAGCAACTATTGACCACGAGAAGTAAGTCCCAGTGCTTAGGAACACTCCGCACACGCATGTAGTAGTCTGAAACGTACTTCACTGCTAACAATCGTGAAGCACACACACACAACGGTCGTCGGGTTTATTTTTGCACTGCCGTACGGTTGAGTGACTTTCCGGGTCATTGCCAGTGCCACAGCCGCTGGCGTCTGTGAAGCCTGTGAATTAATAAGACTATCAGATTACGTAGTTGTGTTCGGGCTACATTTAAACATACACGTACGTTGTAATAGAAATTTATAAACAGGGCTTGATTTATTCCATGTCTGTCCTGCAGTTAATGTGACTAGTGATTGAATTTAAAAAAGGATTATCAATGTAATGTTCGCAATTTTTTACGTTTACCTTTCGACGTACCAGTCAAAATGCTATATATGCAACATATATGCAATATATATGCATATATATCAGATATAACAGATACAGAACATACTTACTCTTGTTTGCCCGTTGAAAACACAGGACTTTGACAACGGCGTTTGCCAGTTTGTGGCATCTTCTTCAACTTCCCTAAGCAGATTGATTCCGTCCTCTCTCTCTCTCTCTCTCTCTCTCTCTCTCTCTCTCTCTCTCTCTCTCTCTCTCTCTCTCGCTCGCTCCCTCCCTCTCTCTCTCTCTCTCTCTCTCTCTTTCTCTCCTTCTTCCTTCCTCGATGGTCCACGTGAAGTATTGTCTAGTGATATTTGTCGTTGATTTTGTTTTGTTGCTAGGCCCAGGGGTAGTGTTGTTACTTAGCTCAGTGGTAGTGTTGTTACTTGACTCAGTGGTAGAGTTGTTACTTGACTCAGTGGTAGAGTTGTTACACGGTTCAGGGGTAGTGTTGTTACTTGGCTCAGGGGTAGTGTTATTACTTGATTCAGTGGTAATGTTGTTACTAGGCTCAGGTTTAGAGTTGTTACTTGGCTCAGGGTTAGTGTTGTTACTTGGCTCAGTGGTAATGTTGTTACTAGGCTCAGGGTTAGAGTTGTTACTTGACGCAGTCGCAATATTGTTACTAGGCTCAGGGTTAGTGTTGTTACTTGGCTCAGGGTTAGTATTGTTACTTGGCTCAGTGGTAATGTTGTTACTAGGCTCAGGCTAGAGTTGTTACTTGACTCAGTGGTAGAGTTGTTACTTGATTCAGTGGTAGAGTTGTTACTTTGCTCAGGGGTAGTGTTGTTACCTGGCTCAGTGGTAGTGTTGTTACTTGATTCAGTGGTAATGTTGTTGATTGATTCAGTGGTCGAGTTGTTACTTGGCTCAGTGGTAGTGTTGTTACTTGACTCAGTGGTAAGTGTTATTACTTGACTCAGTGGTAATGTTGTTACTTGGCTCAGGGTTAGAGTTGGTACTTGGCTCAGGGTTAGTGTTGTTACTTGACTCAGTTGTAATGTTGTTACTAGGCTCAGGGTTAGTGTTGTTACTTGACTCAGTGGTAATATTGTTACTAGGCTCAGGGTTAGTGTTGCTACTTGGCTCAGGGGTATTGTTGTTACTTGGTTCAGGGGTTGTGTTGTTACTTAGCTCAGGGGTAGTGTTGTTTCTTGGCTCAGGGTTAGTGTTGTTACTTGACTCACTGGAAATGTTGTTACTTGGCTCAGGGGTAGTGTTGTTACTTGGCTCAGAGGTTGTGTTATTACTCGGCTCAGGGGTAATGTTTTTGCTTGGTTCAGGGGTAATGGTGTTACTTGGCTCGGGGTAGTGTTGATACTTGGCTCAGGGGTAATGTTTTGCTTGGTTCAGGGGTAATGGTGTTACTTAGCTCGGGGTAGTGTTGTTACTTGGCTCAGGGGTAGAGTTTAAAACTCTCGACTAAGAGAACCCGGGTTCGAATCCTGTGCTGCGTTGTTAAAACCTTGGGCTAGTTTTTTCACCCTACATTGCTCCAGTTCACTGAGCTATATAAATGAGTACCTGTCTATAGATAGTGGGTGATATGTGTTCAAGCAGCCTTCGCGCATTAAATGTAGCATATGGCTGGATGCTTCCCAAAGAAGATTCGACGGTGTCTGGTTGAACAGGTCTGTCAGGGAAGTAAAGTGTAAAGTTTTTTGAGCGGTCCTGGGGACCGGATACTGCGCTGTATAAGAACTTACATTTTTTTCAATTCTTTTCTCATGGATACTGTCCATGAGTGGGTGGTGCCTGCTGTAGACAGTCCTAATGTGAACCTGAGGCTCGTAGCCAGGCGTCGGTTATGGTTTTGAAGGCCTGGGGTGGACTGGCAGATATATATATATATATATATATATATATATATATATATATATATATATATATATATATATATATATATATATATATATATGTATATATATATATATGTGTGTGTGTGTGTGTGTGTGTGTGTGTGTGTGTGTGTGTGTGTGTGTGTGTGTGTGTGTGTGTGTGTGTGTGTGTGTGTGTGTGTGTGTGTGTGTGTGTGTGTGTGTGTGTGTGTGTGTGTGTGTGTGTGTGTGTGTGTGTGTCTGTGTGTATATATTTCCTAGATATGCTTCTCAGGTTGCCCTCTGGTCGCTCTGGGGGCTGGCCAAGGGTGCCTATTTGGGCGTAGCATTGTCCAAGCCGCCCATGATTTCATACATAATGTTGGGCTTGCCTGCGTTGTGTCTACGACTGATTGTGTCTGATCATGTTACGTTGAACCCTGAAGGTCCTAGTTTATATCGTAATGAACAGTATGTGACGTTGTGATGTTGCTTTCAGATCGACCACAGTCCGGTCTGGGTTCAACGGGACCCGCTCCACTGTATTTTCACAGGACGCACGGCTGTAACGTGAAAATGTCCGAAGACATGCGACACGCGACACGTGTCAAGGGGTACCACAAATCAGTCTGCTTCAGCAACAGACCGGTCGCCGCCAACGAACAGGTCCACATCAAGATCAGCAACGTCTGGTCGGAGCGGTTCGGTGTCATCCGCTTCGGGTACACGTCACTCAACCCGTCCAAGATTAGCCGGACAAAATTGCCGTCTAGCCTATCTGACGGTTTCACGAAGAAACCGGGATATATCGCGATGGAACTACCCGCGAAATGCGTCATCAAAGACAAAGTGTTGTCTTTCTACGTGACGCCGGCTGGCAGTGTCACGTACGCGGTTTGCGGTGTTGAAGAAGGAACGTTGTTTAGCGGTGTTGACACCAGGCGACCGTTGTGGGTCGTCATTGACATCTACGCCAACACTTCGTCTGTGGAGTTTGTAGGTGGGTTGCGATATGGTTTTAATCTGCTGACAATTTCTCGGGCCGTGTTTTGATTAGAAATCGCAGTGCCTCTGTCAACGTAAATAAGATATTTGCGAACTGATTTTACCACAACTGTATTCAGCAGTCGAGCGCGTGTCAAATAACATTGTGGTTCTCCATTTTCAAGACTCTTGACTTGTTCACAGTTTAACCCATTCGTAGCTTAGTCCTACTGAATGATGCGAAATAGTCTTGCGCTTTATTCTGCCAATAGGACTAGCATACTGATATCCGTCAATTAATAAGTGTTAAGAAGACACAAATTAATAAGACTGATATTAGGTGGAGACATTAGTTTATTGAAAGTACACCAAGTTGCCATGACCCGTCCTTATTATAGAGAGGCACGGATAGTGTAGTGGTTAGCACATCCATCTGGTGCGCCGGCGGTCTAGGTTTAATACCCGGTCACGGTACGCAAGGTATATTTCGTGTTAGAACCTGACTCTCAACATTGGGGATTGTCTATCCCTCGTCACGTTATTGCCGGTCCGTCTAAATCTGGGCCGTAAGAGAACCACTAAGAACGACAAGTACCCTGAGAGCGACCACCCTCACTGCTAGCACAGAAAGGTCGGCTTGGCGACCCCTAAATGTTCTGAAAAAAGACTGACTAGATCAATGATACCTAATGACGTTGTAACCACTATATATGTGTGTGTGTGTGTGTGTGTGTGTGTGTGTGTGTGTGTGTGTGTGTGTGTGTGTGTGTGTGTGTGTGTGTGTGTGTGTGTGTGTGTGTGTGTGTGTGTGTGTGTGTGTGTGTGTGTGTGTGTGTGTGTGTGTGTGTGTGTGTGTGTGTGTGTGTGTGTGTGTGTGTGTGTGTGTGTGTGTGTGTGTGTGTGTGTGTGTGTGTGTGTGTGTGTGTGTGTGTGTGTGTGTGTGTGTGTGTGTGTGTGTGTGTGTATATAGACTAGTCAGTGACTAGAACCCTGCAAAGTACACGTGTGTGTGTGTGTATATAGACTAGTCAGTGACTAGAACCCTGCAAAGTACACAAGACGAGAACAACTAGAACCTACGAAATGTTTGTTAAAGTACACTAATAACATTGACAAAATCGTGAGATAACCATGTAACTCTGTAACATGTATGTGTCCTGTTACAGAGGCCCCTGTTGTCGCCGCTACGTCAGCTGCCTCTGGACACAGACGGGCCCGTGTCGTCGGTCCACTGCGGTCGATTTCGTCACAGTCGACTGACCACGAGTGCACCGTTTGCATGGACCGGGACGCCGACTGCGTGCTTGTGCCGTGTGCACACACGTGTCTGTGCTACACGTGCGCCATCAAAATACGTCGAAGTGACAACGCTTCCTGTCCGATTTGTCGTCGCGTCATCAACGGCGTCAATAAGACACGTCGACCACGTGATCTGTCACGACGGAGGAACGTGCAGAAACAACAGCCCGACGTGATCTTTCACGACAACAGCCCGACTTGATCTGTCACGACAAAGGAACGTGCAGAAACAACAGCCTGACGTGATCTGTCACGACGAAGGAACGTGCAGAAACAACAGCCCTACGTGAACTGTCACGACGAAGGAACGTGCAGAAACAACAGCCCGACTTGATCTGTCACGACGAAGGAACGCGCAGAAACAACACCCCGACGTGAACTGTCACGACGAAGGAACGCGCAGAAACAACACCCCGACGTGATCTGACACGACGAAGGAACGTGCAGAAACAACACCCCGACGTGATCTGTCACGACGAAGGAACGTGCAGAAACAACAGCCCGACGTGATCTGTCACGACGAAGGAACATGCAGAAACAACAGCCCAACTAGATCTGTCACGACGAAGGAACGTGCAGAAACAACAACCCGACTTGATCTGTCACGACGAAGGAACATGCAGAAACAACAGCCCTACGTGATCTGTCACGCCGAAGGAACGTTCAGAAACAACAGCCCTACGTGATCTGTCACGGCGAAGGAACGTGCAGAAACAACAGCTCGACGTGATCTGTCACGACGAAGGAACGTGCAGAAACAACAGCCCTACGTGATCTGTCACGACGAAGGAACTTGCAGAAACAACAGCCCTACGTGATCTGTCACGACGAAGGAACGTGCAGAAACAACAGCCCTACGTGATCTGTCACGACAATCACGGTGCAAAACAGCAGCTCTACGTGGTCTGTCGTTACTAATGAACGTGCATAAACAACAACCTGACGTGATCTGTCACGACTATGTACTGTGCAGAAACAACAGCACGACTTGATCTACCAAGACGATCACTGTGCAAAGACAACAGCCCAACTTGATTCGTCACGACGAGGCACCTCGCAAAAACAACAGCCCGACTTGATTAGTCACGAAGAGGCACCGTGCAAAAACAACAGCCAGACTTGATTAGTCAAGCTCGCCGTGATCTGTCAAGAAGATCATCGTTTAGAACGCCGGGCTCACAACTAAGATATTCATTTTTGCTGTCGCTTAGAACCTTGACAAGTTTGTTTGAACACGTCATGTTGCTCTAGTCCAATCAGCAGTATGGGCGAGTGCCTAGCAATGCATGCATGCGAGTGCGTGAGTCGAGTCGAGAATGCTTTCTAGAGAAGTAAAGATGATGTTGAACAAGTCTGAACTATTTGAACTATCAAAGGAAAATGACACTATTTACATTGTAAGAACTCGCACTTACTATATAACTTGTCGTACATAAAATAGTGTGCATTTAAAGACAGACCGACAGCCGCTGGAGTTGAGAAGAGTATTTCGGAATGGAATATAAGTGCACACTAGGTGGCACCACCATACACAGCATTGACTAACCAGACGCCGTGAGGTGGCAGCACATGTTCGTCTCTGACAGCAGCCTGAGAAATTAAGGTTACAGCGAGGGCCGCTTTATCACATATTCGGATGGAGACAACAATTGGTTCTCGTGCCAACTACGAAAGTAGCATATTAAATAAGGATTCAACATCTAACTTTGAAACTTGTCACCCACATAATAAATACAAATAAAATGTTTGCATTGTTTATGCTTGTTTATATTGAACCTGCACATAGACACTGATTGGCTCTGACGCTAATACTGAAATATAAATTATAGTACAACAGTAATTGTGTCTGAGTTAATACAGCTTTCGAATCAACATAGACGCTAGTGATATCGACACAATTAATCAACATATCGTAATTCATCATCATCATCTGGTCGAGTCTCCTCGGGCAACGATTACACGCCAAGTCGTAATTCAATAGTTAAATGTTTTTTTTTTAAATGTAGACTATTAATAACGACGCTAACTGGTTGAGTGCCGCCACCTGGTGGATAACCTTTGAAAGGCACCTTCCCAGCCAGACTAATTTCTTTGCGAAGTCTCGTAGCGCACGACATTCTGTTAAACGAGAATATCCTACACATCGCGTATTTACGGTGGTGCCATCTATTGAATGTATCAGTATGTAATTGTTTCAGGTAGGAGACCATTCAAGAAATACATTCACATAGAAAGCCCAAGGAAATAATTCTCAGTAAATATTGTGGTGTTTTCTATAATATATAATTTATTCATACGTTATATATCAACGGACCATGGAACTGATTATAACATATATTAGACGAATGGACTTCGATCGTTCGTAGATGATTAATTTCTTCGAGAAATAATCACAGAAAAAATAATATAATACATGTTTGCATTGTCAAATCCTCGGATTAAAAAAATCGTAAGAAGGACACAAATTGACCGCTTACTTTACAAGATTTATCGATATAATATACGCAATGCAGTCGTCAGCCAGCGGTAACCTAGTAACTTCTACTCCAAACTTATGGAGATATCTGCTGGGAGTAGTTAATCAAATATCACCTCTAAATCACCGCACAATCATGAGAAATTGCGCTGCTCTGGCATCAGTTTTTGATCAAATAGACAAATGACTTTAAAACAGGTGTTTGGTCGCATTAGGCATTTGGTCGCACATGAGGGTTTGTTTTAATTATAATATAGTTAGTGCCACTGGCCGAGAGGAACTTCATCTTCGTTTAGTAGTGACAATATTATATTCAATGATGCGAATTGCTGATTTTTTGTTAATAATAAGAGTATATTTAACGTTTAAAATATACACTTGAAGACATAAGTCTTCAAGTGACCATTTGTCAAATGTTGTGTTATTTGCACAACAGTTAATGACACTAAGAACGTCGTAGCCCATTGCGAACACTCCGAATAAATGCTACATGTAGAGTGTTATAAATGTAAAATATATGTATTATTCAATATGTACACCACCTCGTATTCTATTATGTTGAGATGACGTCATTAAAAGTTAGGCGTACAATATTGTTGAACTGACGTTAGTGCTGTATTGATACGACCATAAAACAATGACTAGACTAAATTTATTTATTACGGAACTGCTGTTTGTTCTAAGTACGAGCGCACTCTCATGCAGATGGCGTACCTTAGTTGACCTTGCAAGTCTTTCCACCTCGCTATCATTACTCACTTACTTTAGCTTAACTGTCACGAGTCGCCAATTCGACCCGTTCACAAATCGACAACTCATCGGCTCACGTCAACTCAACGACGAAGTCTTCGCGTCTCTGCCTAGCTTTGGCTTCTTCAGAAACTGCGCGCGCACGCGCCGTTTCGACTTCCGCCAGCCACACGACGATGCGCCTCGTCACGGCGTCGTCGCAGTAGTTCGTCCCCGCCTGCCCGCCCCAGCGCAGCATCCAACACAGCTTCGCCTCCTCCACTGTCTTCGCCGCCCTGAGGCTGATGCGGGAAGGCGCCTGGGGAAGGAACAGGCGACGGTAGCGTCCGCCGTCGCCGGTAGCGACGTCATTCGGCGATTTCCAGTGATAGTTCCGACGTATTCCGCTAGGCGTCGCGCCCTCGTCACGTGACACCGCACCGACGGCTGCGTCGCGCGCAGGCGGCTTCCCGGCGTCCCCCGCGCGCCTCTGACGCCGTCCGTCCGGGCGGGTGTGGTCTCGTCGGTCCGGCGGTGTCCGGCCGATGGCCACCCAGCGAGCCCTGGACGACGGCCCCGGCGTGGTCATCGACACGCGCCGAGGTCCGGCCATGTCCGGTGTCGCTCCGACGTCGATCAGCGTCCGTTTGGTCGGTGTCCGAAGCCACGCCTTGACCGGTCCGACTGTCTGTTCATTCCCGGTAACGAGTGGTAACGAGTTGGCGATCGGAGGCCGACCGTCGGGCGGCGGCTTCCTGGGCGACCCGGTCTCCTGCTTCATTGCAGCTGGAGCGTGTACTTGGTGCTTATGCCAACGACGACAGCTGCCATCTGATGCCATATGACATGCCAACGCCATGCCGTACGGATGTCACGCCATTTGTCGCGTTATGCCGACAGTCAAACGCCGTACCTTCCATACTGCGTGAATCGTTGTCGGACATTGAAGAGGCCGCACACAAGTAACGCCGATATAAGCATGCTTGAACACGATCACTTCGCGATCTCTCAATGGACCATCGTGTTCAATTATTTACTTAGTCTAGAATTGGTTTAACCACTGCGGCTTGTATCTATGTTTGATTAGAACGTGTTTTATCTGGTGCGTGACGCGACACGCTTGAACGGTCACGCGTCACGTGACCGTGTAATCGAGATTATAGGCCTTTGAACGTGTTGTGTATAATTAAACACACTGCTACCATCTCTTAGGTTACTTAAGCAATGTCGACCTTTTGAAAGTGGTTGTGTCTTGGAGATTAGAGTGATCCATAACCGTAATCAGCTGTCGTAATCGATAGTTCTAATCATGTATGTCTACGCTGATTGTAGACAAACCGCTCTGGTAGGTGTTGACGTAACTCAAGTCGTTAATTACCGGTTCTGCCGCTAAGGCCTCCGATAAGTCACTTTCTCGCACGATACACATGCCACGAGTGGCATTCCAGTGCGTCAGGGTGATCGATCTGGTAATACAACCAATGAAATCATCCTTAGATTTGAACACAGAAAACATTTACTTTACCTATTAGCGGCGATCGTTGTCGGTTGAAAGAAAACACATTCAGGTGCAGTCGAAACCGATATCTCCGCCAATACCCTTCACGACATCGGAGGCTCTGGTGGTGTTATGTTGACGTACTGTCTGTCCTTAACGTCACAAAACCCAAGACGATCTTGTTCTTGGCATATAAAACGTCCCACACAAAACGCGCGAGCACGCGTGTGTGTGTCCCACAGAAATCGGTTAGACACACACGAAGGCCTCTGTGCGTTGTTATGATTGTTTACCAGACAACGACGCCTCTCAGTAGGCCGGGCGCTATTGTGTACGCCGCCAGCAACCATTCATTGCAGCGACGCCCTCTCAAAAACGTCATCCGCTTCGGTAAATAATTCATCATTGATCAACCTCAAGTCGCAGGTTAAACTGGCCGTATCACGAAACACACAAATCGATGTACTCACGGCACGGCATCGATTGTGGCTGTAAACATCGCGGACGTGTAAACACGTTACTTCTGTGGTCATCGATAGTGGTCAACAGAGGTGCACCGGGCAATATAGTTTATGGCCTAGCCACACGATATTGGGCAAACAATAATGGAGATTTAATGTGTTCGTCAATTAGAACCCCGCTGAGCAAACAAGGAACGGTACAATGTGTAATATAATCCAGCGATGTCGTTCTTATGCTCAACCTGAACCGCCAAAGGCGTACAGTATAACATTCTTGTGGTCGTGTTGTCCACATTTCGTCTTCCGAACGCCAGGCCACGAGTTGTCTTGCCCACGTATACTACTCGGCAACTAGCGCAAGACGGGTGACCTCCTCACGTCAAATGGCGAGTTTGTTTTTATACTCTTAAGGAACAGAGATTGTGTTCGAACACATTTTGTGTTTTTGGTAGTTGGAAGTGCTCAGCTTGTGGCATGTTTTATTTCGACATGTTTGTGTCATTTTTCATATGTTAAAGGCTCAGAATGCATACTGCAAAATGGTTGATTAGTGCTCAATTTGATGAGACTTTGGAGCCGATTGATCTTGCCAAACAGTTACTCTTGTGATTGTATAATACGTCTCAGTTTCACGTAAAAACATTACCCTGTAACATTATCTGGTTGTGTGTGTGTGTGTGTGTGTGTGTGTGTGTGTGTGTGTATGTGTGTGTGTGTGTGTGTGTGTGTGTGTGTGTGTGTGTGAGCGAGCGTATATATATATATATATATATATATATATATATATATATATATATACCGCTCACTCACTCACTCACTCACACACACACACACACACACACACACACACACACACACACACACAAACACACACATATATATATATATATATATATATATATATATATATATATATATATATATATATATATATATATATATATATATTTATGCTTTGCGATTTGTTTTACAAAGTGTGTGTTATAGAGTCTATATATGGTGGGGCAAGGAGTGCATGTGCACGTGCGTGTGTGCACGCGTGTGTGTGAGTTAATATGTGGCATGTATATTTACACTTTGAACACACACAGTACACAATTTACGGCTCCACTTGTATTTTCTAAATGTTATCACGTGTGTTTGCATATTAAAACAGAAAACGAGGTGTGTAACTCGGCTACGTTCCGTGCTGACATCATTATATCGACCATCGACATTCGAACTATAAGCGGCTCGACTCCATGGAAACAGACGTAAACAGAAAGGAATCATTAGAACCTTCAACTGTCGACACCCGTTTGATTTGACGAACGAAGAGGGGATGGCACTAACCATAATTACCACGGTGAGTATGCTGAACAAGAACAGTGCAGTTTCTAAATATTATGATCGTTTATAGAAACCCAATTCCTCCATCACAATATTAACTGAAGTGTTTCACTTTTAAATGTATGTTAGGTTTTGGTCAAACGAACGCGTTAGTGTTCTGTACAGGTATTAACTATTCAAATTATTGTACATTAACATGGTATGTACGCATATTACAAGATACTCTTTTCTAGAGTACATCTGGGACTATGTCTTTTGTGAAATGTTTAGATTTTATATACTAACAATCTGGTTACATTCTAGCTGAAACCTCATTCTTGCGTTCGGAATCGATGTACAAAATATATGTGGACACCTTTTTTCCGCCACTGTGGTACAGTTTATTTGGACAAAGGAATCGCCGACTTTTTCAACCAAACATAGGTGTTAGTGGACATTGTTGATTTAGATTTCGATCCACGAGAATGACACCATTGTGCTGAGTCTGATGCGCAGTAGTTATTAATCAGTGAGGCCCCTCATCAAACGAAGAGACGTAGAATCGTTAATTAACTGACTCATTAAGCCGTGAGAAAACATCGACGAACGGGCGTGTTCGATTTGTTGGGGACTAGACCGGAGACGAGTTATTCCTGGTTATCGATTCATCGGCGGCCGAGCATGTAGTGCGCATAGTGCGGCGAAAGAAGAATCGACGACGTAACAGACGACAGGTTGTCCGGGCTCTAGTGGCGCTTTCACCGTGGACGCGTCGACTTGATACGCTGGTTTCGTGTGTCAGATGTACAGGTCTGCTGTTCTAGTGCACAGTTTGGAGGAAGTTATGTTTTACCGCGCGTGGAAGGTTGTGAGTATGAACAATTTATGTGTGTTGACAGATTTTCTTAATAAGGATGCATGGCACTTCAAACCTATCTCTTTAATGCTGCCTATCCTCCTTAGCCTCCTAGCTTTTCCATCCATCCGTTGACGACTCACGCATTGCTTTCGATTATGAGATTGATTAATCCCCTGGTTTTGTCGCGCCACTGAGCTTGATTTTCGAGGATATTGGCGCAAAAGAAGTTACTATTACTATTACTATTACTATTCATAAGACCATGA
>OZ024864.1:49562632-49580132 GCA_964017155.1 Oasisia sp. SBJ-2009 | reverse complement strand
TGTAATGTAATATAATGTAATATAATGTAATGTAATGTAATGTAATTTAATGTAATTTAATGTAATTTAATGTAATTTAATGTAATTTAATGTAATTTAATGTAATTTAATGTAATTTAATGTAATTTAATGTAATATGTACGCTATTGATATAAATGGACTTATCATTGATCCAATACCATATAGTAGCAAACGTATATGAACACATTCATAGGGGCGGTTTAACGATTGATCGCAGCAACAACATACTGAGCTACACACTTAAGTGTAGAACAACACACTATTCATGTCTCCTACAACACTTCCAAGCAAAACACTCAGCAGTGGCCAGCAGTACTTAATACACAGTCGTCAGACTTAATCAACCACTGTCAGCAGTGACTCAGCACAGTGTACTTGGAAGTGTCCCTTCGATTCTTGTAAATTACTCCAATAATGACTTTCACCATAAATATACATTGTACATAACTAGTTTTAATTTCATTCAAACACGGGTCACAGTTATTTGTATCTGAGGATGCAGAGAAATAAATGTATCTACACAGATTATAACAGGTCCGAACTGCTCCAAGACTGGTGTCTCGTTGCATTTTGCATACGCCTGTCACATGTGCAATGAACCATGAGAGACATGTTTGTTCCGGGTTTTTGGTATTTATAGTATTTGAATCAAGTTATAATGAACACGTCTTACAGTACTACAGGTTGAAGAACAAGACAAGAAATTGGCATAAAACATAAACAACACAACCTGCCTGTAACGCACCGATTGAAATAAAGGAAAGTGTTCGTGAGCAGGACACCGCTCAACCCTTCGCCCAGAAGCACCAAACTAAACATGTGGGAAGTCCGACTGCAAGCAACAGAGTTATAATATGTATATTATACATGTACTACTACTATGTGGCCTGAGAGCCAATCAGAGTCTCTACTCTATTCTGTGGTAAGGCCCCCCTGTCGGTCACAAGCACAGAGCATAATTATTACTTTCCATAGGCAACAGTGATGGACCCAATGATGCTGCCACCTAACGGAACCATCGTAAACAAGTTTATTGGTCATCTAGCATAGCGCCTACATCATTTGCTACTAGATGGCAGTATCGATAATGGACCTATGCGATCAAAAATCAAGACTATCAAAGAATGTGGGCACGTACCCCACTGATGGGATTTAAAGTATCCGAAAATGTTAGTGATCCAATATGTGCACAATATTACGGATTTTTTTTACCGTTGATGACTGTTTTGATGTAGCACTTCGAATACCCTTTTCGCAGTTGTAAGCAGTTGAACTTATGTATGTAATTGTCAAACCAAATGTCACCTCAAAAAAGATACATGAGCGATGATAAGGTGAAACTGGGCAGAACGAACGAGTCTACCATACTTCCTCTTCCAGTCACGTGATATCCTCTGTCACGACGAGCAATGTCCTTCTGCATACTATAGAAGCAGTGTCACTTGCGTGATTAAAATGCTGTCGTCGTGTAGCGGTATACGAAATATTGTGTGATTTATCGCGAGGTGACAATTAAACTAACTGAAGTTTATACATGTGTGCGTGTGTGCGTGCATGCGTGCTTGCGTGCGTGCGTGGGTGAGAGTGAGTGAATGACTGAGTGAGAGACTAAGTGAGTGTGTGTGAGTGAGTGATTGAGTGAGTGAGTGAGTGAGTGAGCGAGTGAGCGAGCGAGCGAGCGAGCGAGTGAGTGTGAGTGTGAATGAGTGAGTGAGAGAGTGAGTGCGAGTGCGAGTGCGAGTGCGAGTGCGAGTGCGAGTGCGAGTGCGAGTGCGAGTGCGAGTGCGAGTGCGAGTGCGAGTGCGAGTGCGAGTGCGAGTGCGAGTGCGAGTGCGAGTGCGAGTGCGAGTGCGAGTGCGAGTGCGAGTGCGAGTGCGAGTGCGAGTGCGAGTGCGAGTGCGAGTGCGAGTGCGAGTGCGAGTGCGAGTGCGAGTGCGAGTGCGAGTGCGAGTGCGAGTGCGAGTGCGAGTGCGAGTGCGAGTGCGAGTGCGAGTGCGAGTGCGAGTGCGAGTGCGAGTGCGAGTGCGAGTGCGAGTGCGAGTGCGAGTGCGAGTGCGAGTGCGAGTGCGAGTGCGAGTGCGAGTGCGAGTGCGAGTGCGAGTGCGAGTGCGAGTGCGAGTGCGAGTGCGAGTGCGAGTGCGAGTGCGAGTGCGAGTGCGAGTGCGAGTGCGAGTGCGAGTGCGAGTGCGAGTGCGAGTGCGAGTGCGAGTGCGAGTGCGAGTGCGAGTGCGAGTGCGAGTGCGAGTGCGAGTGCGAGTGCGAGTGCGAGTGCGAGTGCGAGTGCGAGTGCGAGTGCGAGTGCGAGTGCGAGTGCGAGTGCGAGTGCGAGTGCGAGTGCGAGTGCGAGTGCGAGTGCGAGTGCGAGTGCGAGTGCGAGTGCGAGTGCGAGTGCGAGTGCGAGTGCGAGTGCGAGTGCGAGTGCGAGTGCGAGTGCGAGTGCGAGTGCGAGTGCGAGTGCGAGTGCGAGTGCGAGTGCGAGTGCGAGTGCGAGTGCGAGTGCGAGTGCGAGTGCGAGTGCGAGTGCGAATGCGAATGCGAATGCGAATGCGAATGCGAATGCGAATGCGAATGCGATTGCATATGTGAGTGAGTGAGTGAGTGAGTGAGTGAGTGGGTGAGTGGGTGAGTTAGTGAGTGAATGAGTGAGTGAGTGAGTGAGTGAGTGAGTGAGTGAGTGAGTGAGTGAGTGAGTGAGTGTGTGGGTGGGTGGGTGGGTGGGTGGGTGAATGAGTGAGTGAGTGAGTGAGTGAGTGAGTGAGTGAGTGAGTGAGTGAGTGAGTGAGTGAGTGAGTGAGTGAGTGAGTGAGTGAGTGAGTGAGTGAGTGAGTGAGTGAGTGAGTGAGTGAGTGAGTGAGTGAGTGAGTGAGTGAGTGAGTGAGTGAGTGAGTGAGTGAGTGAGTGAGTGAGTGAGTGAGTGAGTGAGTGTTCGTGCTTGTGTGCGTATGTTTTTATCTTAACTTGCATTTTATTTTCAAAACATTTAGCACTCGTTTGCACTCGAGATGGTATTTTGCACGAATTGTCACTGGACAACAGCATTCTTGGCCACGCCCCTGGCTCATGATCACCCATGAGTGTCGCGTACAATTGAACACAATGTTGGGCCGGTCGCTGGAGCTGTCTTTGTGCGACACCTGAATGGGGTTGGTCCGGACATATTTACGACAAGGTACACTGGGTCACCCAGAAAAGAACCAGTGGCGACAACAAAGGTGTCGAGTGTCCCTCACCACTCCCGTCGCCCCGACTTCCGGTGATTCACTAAGTATTCGGTCTAACAATTCTACAGTTATTCAAAATGTCAGGTATGTGTATCATTCGGGTGTGTTTTCATTCTAGCGTTCACATAAACAAGTTGTTATATGCCATGTAGTGTGTGTGTGTGTGTGTGTGTGTGTGTGTGTGTGTGTGTGTGTGTGTGTGTGTATGTGTGTGTGTGTGTGTGTATGTGTGTGTGTGTATGTGCGTGCGTGCGTGCGTGCGTGCGTGCGTGCGTGCGTGCGTGCGTGCGTGCGTGCGTGTGTATGTGTGTGTTGTGTTTATAGGTATATGTCGACAATACATTCATAAAATAGACATCATCTTTATGACCACCACAACCGAAGTAATTGACAAATACTGTCCGAAATAAAAGGTGGTCGAGTTAAAGAAACGGAATTTGTACGACTATCTGACGAAGAACTTCTGCCTAGTCAAAGGATTGAGATTGCAGGTACACCTTATTCAACAAAATTTTATCTTTGTCTTGCATTGCAGACTGTAACTAACAATGCCACATGTAAGCAAAGACTATTCGTCAATTATGTATTGACCAAACTGTCTTATTGACTGAGTATTAATGACGGACGTATATTACGTTGTGATTATATCGCGCACATATCTCTCACACTAATAAAGACGCTATCGCCTGAGAAAAGATAGTCGGCTTTAGTTACCGTAAAATTACAGTGGCGCCTTTAGCCTCGAGCGGAATGTACTTCCTGGTGCTACTCCTACGCTTCCAAAATTCTCACTGACATCCATCGCGTGTGCATTTATGGAGCCAATTAAAGTCTTTCGGAAGGTTTCCTGCAGACGTATTTGAAGAAGGGATTAACGTCCATGTGGAGTTGGTGAATAGAATAATGCTGATAGTCTTCACCTAATTGTAAAGTATTAAAACACACACAGGCACACGCGCAGGCGCAGGCGCAGGCGCAGGCGCAGGCGCAGGCGCAGGCGCAGGCGCAGGCGCAGGCGCAGGCGCAGGCGCAGGCGCAGGCGCAGGCGCAGGCGCAGGCGCAGGCGCAGGCGCAGGCGCAGGCGCAGGCGCAGGCGCAGGCGCAGGCGCAGGCGCAGGCGCAGGCGCAGGCGCAGGCGCAGGCGCAGGCGCAGGCGCAGGCGCACGCGCAGGCGCAGGCGCACGCGCAGGCGCAGGCGCACGCGCACGCGCACGCGCACGCGCACGCGCACGCGCACGCGCACGCGCACGCGCACGCGCACGCGCACGCGCACGCGCACGCGCACGCGCACGCGCACGCGCACGCGCACGCGCACGCGCACGCACACGCACACGCACACGCACACGCACACGCACACGCACACGCACACGCACACGCACACGCACACGCACACGCACACGCACACGCACACGCACACGCACACGCACACGCACACGCACACGCACACGCACACGCACACGCACACGCACACGCACACGCACACGCACACGCACACGCACACGCACACGCACACGCACACGCACACGCACACGCACACGCACACGCACACGCACACGCACACGCACACGCACACGCACACGCACACGCACACGCACACGCACACGCACACGCACACGCACACGCACACGCACACGCACACGCACACGCACACGCACACGCACACGCACACGCACACGCACACGCACACGCACACGCACACGCACACGCACACGCACACGCACACGCACACGCACACGCACACGCACACGCACACGCACACGCACACGCACACGCACACGCACACGCACACGCACACGCACACGCACACGCACACGCACACGCACACAGACACACACACACACACACACACACACACACACACACATACACATACACATACACATACACATACACATACACATACACATACACATACACATACACATACACATACACATACACATACACATACACATACACATACACATACACATACATATACACGCACGCACGCACGCACCCACACGCACGCACGCACGCACGCACACACATACATACACACACACGCACGCACACACACACACACACACACACACACACACACACACACACACACACGTACGCAATTGGTTTACTACCCAGTGGCAGAGAACGTCATAAGTTGACGCCCAGGGCTCATATGCATGTCCCCAGACTAGCTTAGGCGCCGCACAGGCACTACCCTCAGACTAACTGTGCCGTGGCCTAGCGAGTGATTTAGTCGGTATGCATGAGCCGGGCGCAGCGCGATTTAGCCGCCGCATAGTTGGTCTGCGGACGGTGATTCTGAGAGTCAATTGAGGAGTAGTCGAGGCTATTTGAGGAGCTTTGAAACAGGGATTCCCCACCAATTGTGCCGCATTGCGCACGCGCGCCGTGACGCAGAGGGTCAAAGCGGGGTTCATCGCACGTCGTGGTCAGTGTTTGTTTACATTAAGCTTGGCATGGAAGTCGGCGAAGGTAGGAAACGCGTAGAGAAAAAAGTTAAGCGTAAGCCGACCTGTCGAGATGACGAAATAATATGTTTAATTGAGGGAATCGGCAACAAAAAAGTATTTTGATGAGCAAGTTACAAAATTCGGTAACAAACAAGAAAAACGGAAGTTTGTCGAGAGGCGAGCTCACCGCTAAAGCGAATTCGCTCGGGGTGGCGCTAAGAGTTAACGGAGGACGACTTAAACAAAAGGGAAAATATTTTAAATCAGCGGTCTTGGAACGCACTACGTGATCAAGGAAAAGTGGGAAGCAGACCACCAAGCACACCTCCGCTGTATGCTGATATCATCATGGATACAATTGGTGAAGGAACCGATGTGACAACGGGAATTGATGATGGTGCGTATTCATATCTAGTCAAGCGAATGATTACTGACTGTGATGTGTGTTGTACTTTCAAGTGTCACCGTATTATGTACAATTACTTATTTACTACAGTGTCTTCTCTGGTAAAAAAAACGTAATAGGAAATTAAACAAATGAAATAAAATCCCAGTCAGTGTTTTCTATTTCAATTTTATTATTTATTCATTTTTATTTCGTGATATGTGTACTTGTGACATATTACAACAAAATTAAGTGGCCCTAAAGCGAGGACCGACTGTTTTCAGACTTGTTGATAGCATAAATTATAACACAAAATACATTTATATTAAAACATACTAGTATATGTGGATACCCGTATATGTAATTATTGTTGGAGTACAGTTATCACAACTATAATTCTCATTTCGATAAAAATGAACCAAATGCATTAATGGAACATATCATGATACTTTATTTATATAGTTCAACATCCATTAGTAAATCAAACATATGCCTATATTCAAATTTATATAATGGTATGAGTGCTACAGACAGTTGTATTGTGAAAGAAACTCTTATGCAGAATTGTTATACCGGAATAATTATAATGTACAGTAGTAACATGCAACTCATACACGATACAATGAAAATAACCTATTAATGCAATGCGTAAATATATATGTAATATTTACAAAACATATAATGTTCATGTTTCAGTGCAAGGCACAGACAGATTCATGTTGGACACAGGTGATGGCCAGGCTATGAGTCTGCCAGTGGATGATGCATGGGGTGAGCAATCTATCTAATTAGCAATGTCAAACAGCTGATGTAAACATTGAGGGTTGCATCAAGCATCCTACTAATGGAAAGAGTAGAAAGAGAGAAAAGAGAGAGAGAGAGAGAGCAGTCATAAAAATAGCACAGTGGGGGAACTCAAGTTACAGGCAGTCACCATTAAGTGGCAGGCATCCATGACCAGGGCAATTATACTACAATAGCAATACACAAGAGCAAGATCAGCCCTAGAGTTGGTGCCTGGTAGAGTTACATAATAGGACAGAGGTCAATATCCACACTTTGTCACATTACAATGATCTGTCACCTTCTAAATTCTAAACAATAATCATACTTACACATCACATACAAACACACACAAACACACACAAACACGCACATACACACACACACACACACACACACACACACACACACGTGTTGGTCTGTGGGAGTGTACATACATTTTTAAACAAGTGAACATCATGTATACTACGTAAACAGCATGTGCGGGTAAGACTGAACCATGGCATGGCATACAGGTATAGTGACCCTGTTCTTCAGTTACACAGAAAACATGATTGACTACGTTAATAACAAAGTGCATGTGCTAATTCAAATAAGTTACTAAAGGAACATGTTTTGGCATTCCAGATGTATCATCTTCTGTGATGCCTGCACCACTGCCAGAACCTCCACCACAGCCTGAGCCAGGTGCCAGCTGGTTTATGCAAGTGGAGTCACTGAAGCAGCAGTTACTGTTACTTTGACAATTTCGTTGACACAATGGGCATATGTGTATGACTGTTCCTGTTGATTCCCCGTGTTGAGGATCGGTGAGAGAATATATACCCACTGTCCCCAAGAAACACACCAGTCAATGGTTTTTGTGGCGACTCGAATGCTGAAACAACTGCTATTCTCTCAGGATTCTGGAATCTTGCACTGAACCCGGCCACTTGGCAAATGGCAATCCAGTTCATAATCCTCATGTCAGCATCACATATGAACTACAACAGAGACAGATGACACTCATTTAATGTGCATGTTTTTATACCTGAGTCAATGTATTTTTTACTATTTTATACTGTGTAGTTATTACTAGTTTGTGCATGAAACAAAACTGTGTCTTACATTTGATTTAGAGGTGGTCATTAGCACTGGGGTGAAATACAATTATTTCTTAATTATTAAGTGTTGAATTTGTAACTGATGCATTTCAAACAGCACTTTATTGTTTTGTTTAAATGACTACAGTAAAATAGTACCTTGACATGTTTGCATTTAAACACATTTATAGCATTAAACATGCAAATAAAAAATGTTGTGTACATAGGTAAAAAGATCCAAGTATCCTACATCATTCCCTTGATAAATAAAAAAAATGCTGTGTACATTGGTAAAAAGATCCAAGTATCCTACATCATTCCCTTGATCTATCATAATAAAAACAACCTTTCCATTCAAGCAATACACCCCTAGCATGCAGGCATCTATGTATGCTACCCTGTCCTCAAAGTGTAGCCATGTGTGATCAGCTGCAAGGAGCACTTGAACAAACAATAGTAGGAGCTGGTGGCTGGGGACAGATGTCTGGTGTTACTAATTGCAATTAAGTGGCCTGTGCAAATAAGGTAGCTATAGTGTACTTTAATCAGAGGAAACATCAGTGACTGGCACAAGAGGCAAAATTAACTGTTTCACAGTGTACAATGTACATAGGTGTTTCACATAAGTGAATAATAATAATACTTCAAGTACCCTGTATATGTGGTCAGATCAATATTCCTACATAGCTACAGTTGGTATGCTGTCAAATGTCAACAATATAGGCATATATATATAAGAATTTTTGAGGAACTTCTACCTCCCCTCAGACCATACAGAGCAAATATGTGTTAGGAGTGTTATTAGCAACAAAACCAAGCTGCTCACAGGTGACAACTAGAAAATTTAACCTGGTTTCATTGGTATGACCTCAGTGATAATGGTTTTCTTTCTTACTAGAAAATGTGGTCAATTTTCAAATGATCTATTGACATTTTTGACTAAAGAAAAGCAAATGAAATCTAACTCTTCATTTAATAATAGCCATACTCAAATAAAAGTACTTGAAATATTTTTTGAAAAAAAAACCTACAAATAATTTTGGGAAGTATGTCAATACAAATTTATACAACCGATTCATTTTACGTAGTGTCACATACAATTACAAATGGTTAATAATTAATTATGAAGTTGTATTTAAATCTGTTTGATCATGTATTCGCATAACTTAAGAAAAGTCACGGTCATTCAAGTACTTCAAGAAGTAGTTCAGTAAATACATAATATGTTAAAATAGAGTCACATTGCACAACAGTTTTGTGAAATTTAAACTATTTGATAAATCACACGTTACCTGGACGTTTATCGAGTGAAAATTCTCCCTGTTGACATGTTCGTGCTCGTGCGGACGTGGGTCCCGTCGATGCATGCCACCGCGGTGGGGAATCCCGCTAGCCGGAGGAACTCGCCTTCTGTCGGTCGGCTTGTTGTTGCGTCAGTAGCTGTACCCACTCATGCATCCGAGCGAACAAAGCGTTGGTCACACGGTGGATGGTTCGGGATGCGGTTGACTGATCGATACGGATGGTCTCAGCCACCAAGTTCTAGAAACAAACTCGCATACGTCCACAATGCCACTATAACTTGTAGAGTATCCGGCAAGGAGCCTTGTCGCGTGTCGATCGGGGTACTCTAAGTCGTCTAGCAGTTCATCCACGATTGTTAGGATATCGTGACGGCGAAATCTAAACTTGTCGTATAACTCCACGTCATCGTACATATCCAGTGGATTTTTCCTATCCCGGAATACCCGATTTCGCCTCAAATTCCTCCTGTGTTGACTTCTCCAAACTACTACGGCCGCCATTTTTATACCCACCTCCTAAGAGTTACACCTCCTAGCTAGAGGGCCTAGAGATAGGCGGTCGAAGTGCGGGCAACAGCCTAAAATCGAGCCTATGCGGTGCTCATGCAAACCGGATTAGCGAACTTGGGACCTCGCAACCGAGTTATACCCAGTTTCGCGAGTTAGTCCCTGGCCATGCATACGGCGCCTGGTGTGCTTGACGGCAATGGCTGAAATAAACAAAAGGTTCTTACTGCCTAATGTTGTGTTCTTATTTATTAACGGGAGGGTGCTGCTCGTCTGACCAAAATTGGCCGAACAATCATTTCTAACGGAAGAACGTGGGAAAGTTAAACATCAAAGGGTGTTGCGGTTAACTCAGTTCGCTTCGGCATTATTGTCAATCAATTTTGTATTGAAACTGGATGGTTTCTTTACCATCCGCGTTGCGGGCGGAATCTTTCAAATTGCGAACATTGTTCCGCGTTTAATAAAGTAACAAGACACAAACTGGCAGACAGTAAACCTTCAACATGCATGTCATAGTCATAAGAATGTAATATTAAATGAAAAAGTAAAACATAGGAGCTGGCACAATCGCTTTAAAGTCGTGGTCTTAAACAAAGAAATGTCAACACTTGACACAAGCCACGCGTTCCATCCGCCCAGGAATGGTCGTTTTTCAATATGAATGTCATTAATTAAATGCGACGGCATGTTGACACTGCATATTTAGCCGCACACACTCACGACGTAAAGTTCACCGTCTCTCGCGTCCAGGTGATTGATATCACTTTATTACAGTTAGCATTTTCATCGTGGATAGATGTTTGCTCGGTGTGACCTAGGGCACACGGATGCTAATATGTATTATTATTAATAACTGACTCCTGTGGTGCGAGCGGAGGTCAAACACAACGCGAGTCTAGAGGTGGCTCCTTGCAAATCTTTGGGACGGAGAAGACAGCGCCATCTGCTGAAATCAGTGTCAGCGCCACATTGAAAGTGACACCGTCAATGTCACTGTACGTCGTCGACCGGTGACGTGACGGGTCAAGACTGCGCAAGAGTTCCTCGCAGACAGTGGTGTTTGATGGCGGCATAAACCACCGCCACACCTAGCTGCTTTGTTACAGTCGGCACGGTGTCAATACAGAGACTCAGGGTGAGCTGGGTGTTTTAGATGTCACTCGTACAAAAGACCATGTATAAATAGGGTCTTTGGTGACGTGAAAGTAATTCCGTAGACTGAGGTCGTTCGTATGATAGATGTAGTCTGAGAACGGTTAGATTGCGTGCGACAGTTAATGGTCGCTATAGGTTAGTTTAGGGACATTTAAGTATCCAAACCGTTTAACGAGTACAAGTTCGTATCAGTCAAGATATTTCTTGGGATTTGGAGCCCTTAGTAATGAAGAGTAGAAGTTCGTATACACACATGCACGCACGCACGCACGCACGCACGCGCGCACGCACGCACGCGCGCACGCACGCACGCACACACACACACACACAGTACAGGGAGCGAGAAAGGCGCGGAGGGAAGGAGGCAGGGAGGCAGGATGGGTGGAGGGAAGGAGGGGTGTAGCGGGGTAGAGAGGGAATCAGGGAGACAGGGGGAGACAGGGAGAGAGGGAGGGGAGGTAAGAATGGTAAGCAGAACTACGTATGAGAAAAAGCTGTGAACAGATGTATAACTTGGGCGGTAAAATTAAACAGCTACAAATGGAAGAGATTGGGAAAAAGAGAAAGAATGGTAGGATGTTGTGAGAGTATAGCAGAAGATGGGGGGGGGGGGAAATGGGTAGATAAATATTGTGAGACTAGCAGTGATCGTGAGACTGAGACAGCATAGAGACTGCTGGATTACAGCGCACGACACGAGTGGAATGCAGGTTTGGTTGCTGGTTTCGGGTGAAAGCCGACCAGACGAAAACAAAACAGACATTGTGACATGAATAAACACGCATGGAACCGCACAAAGATAAATTGGCACCAGCATACTCGCAATTAACTGTTTTATCCCCTGTGTAAACCAACGGTGTCAGTGATGGTGATGCCTTGAAAAAAACACAACTGTCGAGAAGTGAGTGTTTTATATCAGCTTAAATATACGGCGCTGGTTGAGTTGGTTTCTGTGTGCGTCAGTGTTACCCGGTGCAGCCTTTACTAGTGTGAAGCGCTTTGAGCGGTCCTGAGGACTGGATATTGCGCTATATAAGAACTGCCTTTACTTTACTACACTCACCAAATATTCTCACGCTAACACGGTAACACGCAGTGCTTAGTGAATAGCGTCAAACTTACAAGAAACCTGTATGGTGTTATACCACAGTTACTCGGTGTCGTTGCAGCGACTTGTGTTTAGAAATGCGTGTGCGAACAATTGGTTACATCCTTCTAGCGTCTTCGTCTACACAAACAATTCAAGGATACTTTGCTTTGAAGAACACACGACATATCCACCATCAGATGAACAATGAAGAAGATAACGTTCTTTCCCACTGTATCTAAGTATTATTTAAAAATTGTATCCACACTTATTTCGCTGCAATTTGTTTCTTTAACAACTAACACAACATTTATCGGTGTGAAGTAATTTTAACAAGCCTAAATCAAGTATCCCCAGTTGCAAATAACATATCAGTGCGGAGAAATAATTCTATCCGGTCCTTAGCATGGGGATCACTTTACATTGTCCACTGTATTTGTGTGAGCGTACGTGCATATGTGCGTGCGTGCGTGCGTGCGTGCGTGCGTGCGTGTATCGTCTATACATAAACGAGAGCCACGCGTGGGTTACGAATAAGGTCCCGCCCGCATTAGACGGACTCGTTGAAAAGCACAGCAGCGCGCCGGTTTGGTCACGCGCGGCTGCACACGGCGCAGCGGCACGAGTCGACCCCGTCTTTATTCATCGTCAGCCATGCGTGACGACATTGGCACTCACTCGGGCCGTTGTACTTCTGCAGCTTGGCTGTACTCAATACGCGACGTTGTTTCGAACGACGCAGTCGACAGCGGCAACTACGACGAACGAATCGCGACATTCGTGACAACGTCAGGAGTCCGATAGCGACACAGAAGCATTCAGCGATCGCGTAGGTCGACCGTGACGGGCCGCGTGTGGGGATGGAATAGAACTATGACAGCGTGAGTCACTCACCACACCCACCCACTCACTCACCGGCGTGCGACTGCGGCCAACAGGGACAGGCCGGTACACACGATGAATTGACGCCGTCGCGTTGAATAACAGACCGTCGGAAACGCCGCCTGCGATCGGGTACAGTGGGTTGACTCTACCTTGGGTGTTTAATTTGCCGCGTGGGGGTGATATCTTCACCACTAGATACATATCTACAATTGGTATCGCTGTCGTTGTAGACGTGGTGCTAAAGGATTCAGCAAGTTAGTGGATTCAGCTATAAGAACACGTCTTTCGTGACGACACCAAGATGACACGCTGTGCCATGGGGCTTTGCGTCGTCGTCGCCGTCTGTTCACTGCGACTGTTGGGCTACCTCGCAGGGGCCGAGGTGTTCCACCCGCCCATAACGAACGTCGCTCTCGAGAGGCCTGTCACTCTGGACCCGGCAGACTCGATCTGCGGCAAGGACAATGAGGAAGAGTTCTGTAAAAGCACGGAGGAAAAGAACTCAGTGGAATCGTGTCGGGTGGAAACTTGCGATACCTCGTTCCCGGAGAAAGCCGCTGGTAACGCCGACTACGCAAACCTACTCGACAAGGCGAAAAACATCAGCGCTCATCCCCAGTGTGTGACGAAGTCGACGTTTCTCGCAACCAACCGAAGCACGTCGTATTCCGTCCAATTTAATGGAACCGGGAGTGACCGGTGCGGTGTTGAAGTGGACTATTTAATGTTTAAATTTATCCTTAACGAGATATGGACTATTACGTTCTCCACTTGGATTTACACGACTCTCGGGAGCTCGTCAGGGTGAGTGAAATTGTTACACATAGCTGCCTTCGTCCGTCTAACCTTTTGACTGCCTGTCTGCCTGTCTCTGTCTCTGTCTCTGTCTCTGTCTCTGTCTCTGTCTCTGTCTCTGTCTCTGTCTCTGTCTCTGTCTCTGTCTCTGTCTCTGTCTCTGTCTCTGTCTCTGTCTCTGTCTCTGTCTCTGTCTCTGTCTCTGTCTCTGTCTCTGTCTCTGTCTCTGTCTCTGTCTCTGTCTCTGTCTCTGTCTCTGTCTCTGTCTCTGTCTCTGTCTCTGTCTCTGTCTCTGTCTCTGTCTCTGTCTCTGTCTCTGTCTCTGTCTCTGTCTCTGTCTCTGTCTCTGTCTCTGTCTCTGTCTCTGTCTCTGTCTCTGTCTCTGTCTCTGTCTCTGTCTCTGTCTCTGTCTCTGTCTCTGTCTCTGTCTCTGTCTCTGTCTCTGTCTCTGTCTCTGTCTCTGTCTCTGTCTCTGTCTCTGTCTCTGTCTCTGTCTCTGTCTCTGTCTCTGTCTCTGTCTCTGTCTCTGTCTCTGTCTCTGTCTCTGTCTCTGTCTCTGTCTCTGTCTCTGTCTCTGTCTCTGTCTCTGTCTCTGTCTCTGTCTCTGTCTCTGTCTCTGTCTCTGTCTCTGTCTCTGTCTCTGTCTCTGTCTCTGTCTCTGTCTCTGTCTCTGTCTCTGTCTCTGTCTCTGTCTCTGTCTCTGTCTCTGTCTCTGTCTCTGTCTCTGTCTCTGTCTCTGACTCTGTCTCTGTCTCTGTCTCTGTCTCTGTCTCTGACTCTGTCTCTGTCTCTGTCTCTGTCTCTGTCACTGTCACTGTCTCTGTCTCTGCCTCTGCCTCTGTCGCTATCTCTCTCTCTCTCTCTATCTTTCTCTCTCTCTATATATCTCTCTCTCTCTCTCTCTCTCTATATATATATATATATATATATATATATATAATATATATATATATATATATATATATATATATATATATACATATTTATATATGTGTATGGACATGTTAATGAAATAATATCGGCATGATTCTCTTTCCTTTGCATAGCATATTTAGGAAGTGTAGACAGTCTCCGCCTGTATGTGGTGATGGAGAAATGGTGTGATATATCCCCCTACAAGATTGACCTAACAATATCCACTCCACAGTCCGTCTGTTTGCAGATGACTGTGTCCTGTACAGAGAAATTAACAACCAATTAGATTCACAAGAACTACAGAAAGACCTAGACGAACTAACTAAATGGGAACATGACTGGCAAATGAACTTTAACCCTGACAAATGCTTTGTGATGAGACTAACTCATGCAAGAAATATAAAACAATTTGATTACACCCTAGGAAACACAACACTACAAGAAACAGACAGCCACTCATACCTAGGAATATGCATAACAAAAGACTTAAACTGGAACAAACATATACATCAGATAACAGCCTCAGCAAACCGCACCCTAGCATTCATCAGACGCAACCTCCACGCATGCATCAAAACATCAAAACAATAGCCTACACAACCCTAGTCAGACCACTCTTAGAATATTCATCTTCAGTATGGGACCCCCACACCCAAACCCTTATAAACCAAATCGAAATGGTTCAAAGACGCGCAGCCCGTTTCTGTCTCAACGACTATACATCTAGAGAAGCGGGCTGTGTGTCAGAAATGCTAAACCAATTAAAACTACATCAATTAAAAACCAGACGAACAAACAGACGCCTCACCATACTCCACAAAGCCATCTATGGACACCTATCCTTGCCTGTCAATAACCTCCTCCAGCCCGTACAACGCCTATCAAGACATTTAAACAATAAAGCTTTCAACACCATCCATGCCAGCAAGAACTGCTATAAATAGTCATATTTCCCTAGAACAATAAGAGACTGGAATTCCCTGCTAGAAGCAATAGTTAACATTTCTAAACCACAACATTTCAAAAAAGCTTTAGTACACGACTAAAAACCCAACAGCATGCGCACCCAACCCTGACCGTTTGACTCCACCAGGAGTGTTGGCCAGTATAACGACAAGACAAGACAAGACAAGACAAGACAAGACAAGACAAGACAAGACAAGACAAGACAAGACAAGACAAGACAAGACAAGACAAGACAAGACAAGACAAGACAAGACAAGACAAGACAAGACAAGACAAGACAAGACAAGACAAGACAAGACAAGACAAGACAAGACAAGACAAGACAAGACAAGACAAGACAAGACAAGACAAGACAAGACAAGACAAGACAAGACAAGACAAGACAAGACAAGACAAGACAAGCCAAGCCAAGCCAAGCCAAGCCAAGCCAAGCCAAGCCAAGCCAAGCCAAGCCAAGCCAAGCCAAGCCAAGCCAAGCCAAGCCAAGACAAGACAAGACAAGACAAGACAAGACAAGACAAGACAAGACAAGACAAGACAAGACAAGACAAGACAAGACAAGACAAGACAAGACAAGACAAGACAAGACAAGACAAGACAAGACAAGACAAGACAAGACAAGACAAGCAAAGACGTCCTCAGAAAGAAAGTGCCAATAAGACAGTGTTGCTGTTACAGCAATGTGGTTTATTACGAAATAATATTTCACATGGATATCAGAATGTCATTTTGCATATGTAGCGTGCATAAAAAACAAGTAAGCCAAACAATTCCTTCATTAATGGAAAATAAATAAATATTTTACGGAAATATTAAAATATATATATTTTAATATTTTCGTCTACCCATTTATAAAGTTTCGATCTGTGCGTTGGAACTGGGAGTTTGTGTTGGTGCAACACGCATGACCAGTTTCGCGTATTTTATTCTATACCGGTACATCAAAGCCATATTTTAACAATATGTATGCCATCAAGTTGTTATTATTCAACATTTTTTAATGAACATAGAAAGCATTCATCCATTGTGATCATCATGCAAATGGAATTGTCAGAATAGCCTGAGACAATGCAGATATCGAGTTCTCGCTGAAGGCATAAGAATCATTATATAAACACCGCCCGTGCGACATGTACACCTCGCCTGAAGACATTCGCTCCGTCGCGATACAATGGAGACATTTATGACGTAACGCTTGCATTCAGTTCACGCGATCTCACCAGATCGCTTACACAGCGCGATGGGGCTGCAGTACAATGGTGGCTACACGGCAGGTTTCTTTGCCGTTTTGTTCGTCGGATTAGTGTACTGCAACATACGTGTGAAGCAGTGCATTGTGCACTAATATTCTGTCCAGGTCTTGTACCAAATAAAATAAAGGAAAGTTCTTTTATAGCGCAGTGTCCGATCCTCAGCTTGTTAAAAAGCGCTTTACACTTTGCTCCCTGTCATACTTGTTCATTCAAACACTATATCGACGTTTCTAGGAAACATTCAGCCACGCTGCAATTAGTATATCTCGGTTTGCACACCCCTTCCTAGAATAACGTGCAATTGTCTTGCATGTGTTGTCATGCGTTGTGTTGGTGTTTCGGGTTCTGATTCCTGGGCAGCGCCGTGTTGTAGAACAAGTCCAACTCAGATGGTATTCTGCCATCTTTATAAATACATTGGAGATATTTATATCTCAATCGTGTTACTTTTCCCTCTTCGGCTGTGGAGACTTAACACTGCAGTGTGGTCGTTGCCATTGAGTAAACCACATTTTACACACTTCCACGTCAAGCTGATTTCCCTTTATGGTGTACATAATAATCTCTACTGGTTGTCACCTATGACGATTGTGTTTACTGTTAGCTGTTTTATGATGCGCAGTATGCAGTCCCAAGGAATACTCAAAGCGCTTTATACTTTACACTTTGCCCCTTACATATA
>OZ024864.1:49550132-49557632 GCA_964017155.1 Oasisia sp. SBJ-2009 | reverse complement strand
ATACATTGGTGGCCAACGAGCCATATTTAGCTCTCCCGTCTAGTGACTCAACACTGTTTCTTCTTGTCAGCGTACCGCGACTAGACAGTGAGTGGTGCGGGACGAGATAAACGGAAAAAGAATAGACCCACACACCATCTAGCAACGTTATCCAAGCACGCATCTAATCACAGCATTGCGTCAGTTACAGTTTGCTAAGATCTATTCAGCTTTAGAAATGTTCGCTTCGCTTTATCAGTACGGAAACAAGAAAAACATATATGACTCATAACTCCGTTGAATAGAATGTTGTTCTGTACATCGTTGTATGTGCGTTTGGGCATCAATTGAGACCTAGCTACCCCAAATCAGAATTATATAGGTTAACTACCCCAAATCAGAATTATATATATATATATATATATATATATATATATATATATATATATATAATTAACATATCTAATGATATCGGTTACCGAATAACATATATTCCATGGACGATGAAGTTGTGATTTCGTGAAGTGTACATTACCAGACACACCTTTTCCCATGCTGGATTGTGACCTAATTTTAATATAAAAATTAGGAGATATTTTGTTGTAGACATGACAAACATGTGCGTCTTTGTGTTGTTGTAACACTGTTGTTTATGCAACGTTGTGGTTATTACAATAGCGGCAATGTTTTGTTTTGTTCGCAGGACGCTTGTGCAAATGTCTGACAGCAATGGAGACATGTTGTTGCGAGTGTCTGTGAAGGGCGGCCAGGTGGCGCTGCAGTCGGGGGACAAGACGTATACCAACTCAACGTGGAAAGTCCCGGATGAAGAGTGGATTCATCTCGCTGTCCAGGTGGGTGAAAATAAATGTCGTAATATAAAAAATACTCTGGGGTGTTTATTAAAAACATGGCGTTGGCGATAGATATGATCGTGATGATGGTGCGAATGATCATGATCATAATAGTGGTTGTCATGGTAATAAACATGATAACGATGACAACAACGATACTGAAGTTGTGATAAGATATGAATGATAATGGATATAATATATATTTGTTTATATAACCATTATGTAGTTTCAATGCTGGAAACCATCATATGGCAGCACTGTTTTGGAGTAATTCATTTGTGTTATTAAAGTTAATGTCTATAATGTACATAATATATGTTTTTGACAACGAAAGTAAGTTATGAAATATTTTAAAACGACATAAAAAGTTGAATATATTTATATATATATATATATATTTCTACAAAATAAACATATATATAATAATAATAATAATAAGAAGAAGAAAACCTTATTTAGACACCATCAAATCCGGGACGTATGTCCAGTTCACGGGTGTGTACATACATGTAAATAGGTAAATAAAACAATAAATATGGTTAAGCTAAATTATAATGTTCACGGGTGTGTACATACATGTAAATAGGTAAATAAATCAAAAAAATATGGGTAAGCTAAAATATAATGTTCACGGGTGTGTACATACATGTAAATAGATAAATAAATATGGTTAAGCTAAAATATAATGTGCGTTGTGTAAAACTAGTTATTTAGAAAATAAAAATGTGCCAACTCCTGTGTGACCTGAGGTCACTGAGACCAATCGTCATCTTGTGTTTATGGTTCAGATCCATGGCGACATGGCAAGTGTGTTTCTCGACGGAAACTTTGTCTTCCCCGCTGTTCATGGCATCACACTACTTGATCCACGGAATACCAATCAAATCCAAGTCGGCGAGTCAAATGACGGTAAGCCACTGTCTACACATTTACCAAAATAATGCTTACAAGCCAGAGTAACGCTATTTTTTGTGAATGCAGGTTCTGTTGCCCAGTGTGTTTGTAACAGCATCGCGCGGTATAGTGACGTGACAATCGGTCAAGTGCACAGTGACGACATCGGCGTATTAGAATGTTAGAATGGCCTGTCCAGTTTTAGCCAAGAGTGGCCAGTACACAATTGGTTGCAGACAGGCCGCTTTAAAATATATATTGGTAGAACAATAAATAAAACTTTAAATGTTAACTATTATGTGTGTGTGTGTGTGTGTGTGCGTGCGTGCGTGCGTGCGTGCGTGTGTGTGTGAGTATATATATATATATATATATATATATATATATATATATATATATATATATATATATATATATATATATATATATATATATTAGTGATAACTGTGTACTAGTAGGCAGTCGTAATGAATACAGACAGAAAGTGCGACCATGGTGATGTATGCGTAGCAATAAAAAGGTTACGAATAACACAGAATTGTTTTAATGATGCGAACCCACCCAACTGACTGTGGGGTATTTAAACATTTTAAACAATGAAATGAAATGACGCCTGTACATCGAGATGTCTTATACACAGTCAGACATCAAGTTGTGCGCAGTTTGCAATGTTTCGTCATCCAAAGATATAATATCAATCGTGTCATGTTCATTAGTGTATCTTGCTTGCACGTGGAGATTACATTTGGGCAATGTCTTGAATGTATTCTACATGTAGATATGTAGAATTAAATACGTTCATAGTGTGTTTAGCTATGTTTTGTTTTAATAAAAACTCGAAAGTCGTGCAATCAAGTCTTAGTGGGTATTGGATGGGATTGCTTTTCGGAAAATTATTTTGATATAAGTTACGCAAAGAATCGAATTGGGGATGTATTTTTATGGTACACACTGTACGGATCATACGTCAACGCCTCTGGTGGTTCGATGTGTCAACAACGATGTCGTGTGTCGTAGGTACCGACTCGTTCAACGGTTATCTCCAGGATGTACGTCTTTACTTGCCCAGCATTACGAACAGGTAACCATGACAACTGCGACTTCTCTACTTCCGCTGTCGTTGTGGCTTTCGAAATATAAGTATATTGAAAGTGAAAGTGGATGAGTGTTTTTATTATTTACAATTCTAGGTTAATCCACTAAACAGTAACAGTGTTATACTTTCTACGTTCAGCCATATTTGACTGTGCAACTATCTGCGCTCTTATGTAGTTTATATTTGACTTTGTAACTATTAACGTTCCTATGTGGTTTATAATGTCTGAATGTTTCGCATTAACTTAATTCATTAAGCTGTTACATTCCGTCGAGTGGCTGAATGAAGGAAACTGATATCCTTAGAACCTTTAGATATTCCGTTTCCAAACAACATTTTGTTCTTAAGCTCAATATTGGCAAACGTGCTTTCTCTGTAGTTGTGCTGACAATCTGGAATTATCTCCATATTACAATTAAATCTTATGAATCTATGGCTACCTTTCGCAAAAAAGTCGAAATATATTTATTTGAAATTGCATTTCATCGTAATTGTTTGGCAGTTCCCTACTCCATTGGCGACTCTTACCTGTCAGCGTTTATGATAACGCGAAATTAATTTGTTTGTAGCGCGTTTAAACTTGCATTTTCAAAGATTTAGTAAAGGTAAAGGCAAGTCCTTATATAGCGCAGTATCAAGTCTTCAAGACCGTTAATGCGCGAAGGCTGCTCGTACACATATCATTGTTTATAACCAGGTACTCACTTATATAGCTGAATGAACTGGAGCAATGTAGAGTGAAAAAAACTTGCCTAAGATTTTAACACCACAGCACAGGATTCGAACCCGGTTCCTCTTAGTTTACAGTGTGTATAGCTCTACCCCTGAGCCACTGCACTCTACACGGATAGGCACTTTGGAAGTATTACAACCATTGACATAACTACGTACTTGCTAAGTGTTGGCGTGTGTCTGTACACAGACAAGTGGTGGAGGTGTTCACGGGCACGCTGCCTCAGACCCGGATACAATCGACCTGCAGATGCCCGGAAGAGTACCCCGCACTCACAGGCAAGGACGAGTTGTATTGCGCCAAAAACCCGCCGGCCCCGCACCCTGAATCCAAGTATCGAGTCAATGACTATTTTCACCCGCCAGAGTTTGTCAACGATGGCAAGTTGAGTACCTTCTGGGTGTCCGCCATCAAGGAGGACAACGTCGCACTGAGCATTGACCTACAGGACCAGTACGAGGTTTGTGACCCAAAAACAGAATGTAGTTACACTGATATGTCACGTGATATTAATGCAAGAGAAATATCGGCGAAAAATTGCTATCAATGAGAAATGTTTGTGTCAAGTTTCATCTACAAAACACCCGACGCATTGTGGATAGCCACGCGTAGTTGTGTTATATTTCTTTACCTTCCCTAGACAGCAATAGTTGGTCACAGGTAGAAATACAGTTTAATTTTGCCGTCATCTAAAAACCTTACTTTTTATTCATGCACGTCCTAGTTAGCTTCTCAGCAGCTTCATTATCTGTTGATGACCTTTCCTCTGTGTATGAGAATGATTACTCGTTTGGTTTTGTTGCGCCACTGGACTCAGACATTCCCGTGATATTGCAGTAGTAGTAATAGTAGTAGTAGTAGTAGTAGTAGTAGTAGTAGTAGTAGTAGTAGTAGTAGTAGTAGTAGTAGTAGTAGTAGTAGCAGTAGCAGTAGCAGTAGCAGTAGCAGTAGCAGTAGCAGTAGCAGTAGCAGTAGCAGTAGCAGTAGCAGTAGCAGTAGCAGTAGCAGTAGCAGTAGCAGTAGCAGTAGCAGTAGCAGTAGCAGTAGCAGTAGCAGTAGCAGTAGCAGTAGCAGTAGCAGTAGCAGTAGCAGTAGCAGTAGCAGTAGCAGTAGCAGCAGCAGCAGCAGCAGCAGTAGCAGTTGTATTATTATTATTACTATAATAATAATAATAATAATGACAAAGGTATTATTAATAATAATATTAACAGTGTAAAATTATCGATATCACTATTATTATTACAATTATTAGTAATATTAGTAATATTAGTCTTATTAATCGTATTAATCATATTAATCGTATTAATCGTATTAATCGTATTAATCGTATTAATCGTATTAATCGTATTAATCGTATTAATCGTATTAATCATATTAATCATATTAATCATATTAATCATATTAATCATATTAATCATATTAATCATATTAATCATATTAATCATAGTAATCATAGTAATCATATTAATCATATTAATCATATTAATCATATTAATCATATTAATCATATTAATCATATTAATCATATTAATCATATTAATCATATTAATCATATTAATCATATTAATCATATTAATCATATTAATCATATTAATCATATTAATCATATTAATCATATTAATCATATTAATCATATTAATCATATTAATCATATTAATCATATTAATCATATTAATCATATTAATCATATTAATCATATTAATCATATTAATCATATTAATCATATTAATCATATTAATCATATTAATCATATTAATCATATTAATCATATTAATCATATTAATCATATTAATCATATTAATCATATTAATCATATTAATCATATTAATAATATTAATAATATTAGTAATATTAATAATATTAATAATATTAGTAATATTAGTAATATTAATAATATTATTAATATTATTAATATTTGTAATATTTGTAATATTAGTAATATTGTATTATTAATATCATTAACATTATTAGTAGTATTCATAATATTTAAAGTATTACGATTATTAGTATTAGTAATACTATTTATAATAGTAACATTACTAATATTATTATTGTTGTATAATAATTCCATTATTACTATTACTACTATTATTCTTACTATTATTACTATTAATATTAATAATAATACAATACTAATATGAGTACCATTATTATTAGTATTAATGATGCTATTAATACAACCACTGCTGCCGTCGTGCCGTCAGGTGCGGAAGGTGCAGCTCGTCTTCTACAGTCCCTACCCGAGCGTCATCCGCATCGAGCGGCGGCTGAACGCGACGTCTCCGTGGCAGAGCTGGCAATTCTACTCACAGAGCTGCCTGGACTCGACGGGCTACAGCACAAACAGCAAGTTGACGGCGCCGGGCGACATCAGCTGCAAGTTCGTCGTCGAGTAAGTGTGTGGAGGAGAGAGAGGAGAGAGCAAAATAGAGAGAGAGAGGAAAGAGAGGAGAGAGCAAGAGAGTGGTGAGATAGGACAGAGGAGTGAGAGGAGAGAGAGGAGAAAGGACAGAGAGAGGAGCGAGAGGAGCAAGGGGAGAGAGAGAAGAGAGGAGAGAGTGACAGAGACAGAGGAGAGAGGGGAGAAAGAGGAGAGAGAGGAGAGAGAGGAGAGAGGAGAGAGGAGAGATAGTGAGATGGTGAGGGAGGGAGGGAGGGAGGGAGGGAGGGAGGGAGGGAGGGAGGGAGGGAGGGAGGGAGGGAGGGAGGGAGGGAGGGAGGGAGGGAGGGAGGGAGGGAGGGAGGGAGGGAGGGAGGGAGGGAGGGAGGGAGGGAGGGAGGGAGGGAGGGAGGGAGGGAGGGAGGGAGGGAGGGAGGGAGGGAGGGAGGGAGGGAGGGAGGGAGGGAGGGAGGGAGGGAGGGAGGGAGGGAGGGAGGGAGGGAGGGAGGGAGGGAGGGAGGGAGGGAGGGAGGGGGAGGGAGGGAGGGAGGGAGGGAGGGAGGGGGGAGGGAGGGAGGGAGGGAGGGAGGGAGGGAGGGAGGGAGGGAGGGAGTCAGAGTTACGAGAGAGAGAAACGTTTCCTTCAAGTTTTCAGTATGTAAAACTAGTAAATGCCGCGTGTTTAACATAACGACTTAGATTCTATCACGGAGCTTGTATATTGTCACTGCAATGGTGACAATATGACTTACTCGGGTTGCCGTAGCACCTGCGCGGGGGATCGGTGTCATTTTATCATTACGTGCAATACAAATGGCATTTACAAGACAATAAGGGTTCCTACTATGAACCGTTTTGGCAGTTCTTAGTTCAATCTTCAACAAGCTACCGGCACCCTTTACGCGCATCACGTTGTCGAAATTATTTTTAAAACCACCCAAACAATGTTGTGTTTATGTGACATTAAACGCATGTGTGATGATCATTTCGTTTCATTTTGTGAATTCCAGACCAAACGAGGACACGAAGTACACCGGTGGCGTAATAACCTTTGACCTCTTGGAAGGTCGACCAGGACAAGGCAAAGACGGCGCCTTCGATGCAGAACTGCGTCAGTTCATGTTGGCTAGTGCCGTGAAAATCCGACTGGAGGGTCACCCGTCTCTTCCGAATAATAACGAGAAAAGACACACTTATCACGGAATCACGGAACTGAAAGTGCAGGCGATGTACGTAGGACGTGAACTAATGCATGTTTTAATTAATTTTAATTCATCATGCAAAACTAAACTATAACATGTGTTTTGCACAACATTTTCGTCGTATTCTGTTCTGCTCTGCTCCGTTCCGTTCCGTTCCGTTCCGTTCCGTTCCGGTTCCGGTTCCGGTTCCGGTTCCGTTCCGTTCCGTTCCGTTCCGGTTCCGTTCCGTTCCGTTCCGGTTCCGGTTCCGTTCCGTTCCGTTCTGTTCTGTTCTGTTCTGCCTCTCCTCTCCGCCCTCTCTTCTCATCTCCTCTCCCCTGTTCTTACCTCTCCTCTCCTCTCCTCTTCTCTTCTCTCCGTTC
>OZ024864.1:49537632-49545132 GCA_964017155.1 Oasisia sp. SBJ-2009 | reverse complement strand
CTACTACAGAGTGCTGAGCTACAATAAGAAGAAGAAGAAGAAGATAAATCAAAGATCAAAGTGACATGTGTTGTAGCAAGTATGATGAATTGGACTCAAAGTACAGTTGTCACGATACATACCTTGATTTATGTTTTGTCGTAATGAAACACGACAAACACAGACTGGATCTAGAACCAGAATAAAAGAATGTTGCTCTCCTCTTGTTGTCCTGACGTCAGGGGCGAGGGTGGCCGTGGTTACTGTCGTCTTTTCTACACATTTTCTTTCACCCTGTCACTATGTTCTCATTCAGCAGTCTCCAACTCCTTCTATCTTTTGCTGTTGTTCTCCATTCTGCCCCCTCCCACCCCCCAATCTTTACAGATCTCTCTTAACGCAGTCCTCCCATCGCATTCTCGTTCTTCATCGCTTCCTGGTCCTTCCACTTTCTAAACACAATGACCCCACTGCCATTTTAATCTCCCATTCTCTCCATATGACGGGCCCATTTAACCTACTAACCACGTTCTTCTTACAATTTTCCTTCACTCCACCCCTCAGAATGTCAAAACATTCAAAATGATGTCCGAGCCCAGCACTTGTTCGACATCAACGTTTTGATCGCTTAGTTGTAGCGTTGCCAGGCAACGGGTCACGTGATTGATATTTAAATAAACCCCGACGTTTCTCGTTAAGGTTTGAACTGTGACCAGTGCACGGATGGTTTCGCCCATCTGACGTCATCAAACCCGGACGGCTGCGAGTCATGTGACTGCGATGTGAACGGGTCGTTGTCGGATTCTTGTGACGTCAGCACTGGTCAATGCCACTGCCGGGCAAATGTGACCGGACTGAAGTGTGACCGCTGCGTGGACGGACTCTACGCCATGGACGGAGCGGTCATGCGTCAAGATGGCTGCCAGACGCCGTGTAGCTGCAAGTTAGTAACACGTGATCTGATTGGTTAACGTAATGTAATACGTATTTTCATTGGCTGACGAGTTGTGGAGTATCGTCTGTTTATTTTACAATTTTTCCTATACAATATGTTCGATGCGCATAAAGAAACCGGTTCACAATTTTAGTTAAACTGCTAATCACCAGATGGCGTATGTGACGTTATGTTGAGTACCGATAAACGCATGTACTGTACATGACCAGAAATAGTTGCCAGAGCTGAAATAGTACTTGATGTTAATGTGACAAATTTTTATTGTTGAGTTAAAATCGAAGCTTAGCCGGGTGCAATACGTTTAATGCCAGTGCTTGTGGTATGTAGTCTGAAACTAGGGTGAGCCTTAGAGATGCATATAATTCTAAGGTTACTTGTGAAAAACCGACTCACCACAGCAGTTCAATGTATATAGTCCGTTTGCATCGAGACTAAGGTGCACCGCCTTGATTAGTACAAGTTCAGTTAATCGGAAGGCTCATCTAAGGCGCACACGTAGGCCCATTGGTTGTATTGTGAATATGTCACTTTTACTAGACACTAATATTTTGTCGAGTTACACCATATCTTGTGTATACGATCGTAATCCGTGTATTAAATGCCGCACCTCGTTCTTTCCACAGCGTAACCGGCACAGACCCTGCCCACGTGACCACGTGCGAGAGGTATGGCGGACAATGTCGCTGCAAGGTTAAAGTTGAAGGTCACGACTGCGATACGTGCAGCCCGGACGCCTTCTCCTTCGGCGCGTCAGCCGCCGACGGCTGCCTGGCGTGTAGCTGCGACACACGCGGAACAGTGGACGGGTCCGCGACGTGTGACGCAACTTCCGGTCAGTGCGCGTGCAAGCTGAACGTGCAATCTCTCAAATGCAGCGCGTGCAAAACGGGGTCGTTCGGCCTGAACGCCAGTCACGTGGACGGATGTGAACCGTGCGATTGCTACTACCGAGGCGTGACCTTGAACTCGACATGTGACCCGGTTGATGGACAGTGTCAGTGTCAGAAAGACGCGGGCGACGTGTCTAAGGGCGGTCGACGATGTGTAAGTGATCGTGACGTCACTGATGTCTTCTTTGTATGTGTGGTTAGATTTGATCCGTTTAAAAACCGTCCGCGTTGTAATCCAGATTAACTGGAGCACGTGGACGCGATTATCCGCTAGATTATACTTGATGCAACGACGGTAACGCGCACAAATCGAAATACAACTTGTAGATCGGTTATTTTAATATTTCGTGGCGACACCTGCAATTACGAAATGCGTGGTAACAACAACGGTTTTAATTCAACGTATAAGTTGAGCATGTTATTAGCAGTAAATAAGTTATAAATAATTATTATTATTACTAAGATAACGCAGCGTATGCGTGCATGCATGCATGAGTGAGATGACATGAATGTAATTCTCGGATTGCAATTAGCCATGCTAAGACCTTTGGCATTCAGGAAGACGTTCGAAGATATATCTTATATGATATCGTGAACATTCCGCTGTTTCTTTGTCAGATTTAGTTGTTGTAGTTCTTTCTGAGTAGAACGTTGTGTGTGAGTCACGCTCTCCTTCCTACGTCATCTGTAGGGTATATTGAGGAGCCTATGAAATGCCTATAGAGAGGCCTACAGAGAGGCTTATAGAGAGGCTCATAGTGTTTCTATGCGTCAGTGCGATTCGGCTGACTGTGATTAAAAAAGAAAGAAAACCTATTCATGGACTATATTTTAAACCGGAACCACCGTGTAAAAACGAACAAGCTAAGAGAAGACGGAAACGCGTAGTAAATGTCCCAAAGCCCAAACACAGTTTAGAGTATGGTCTGAATTGTACTTATCCTAATCGCGTGACTTTTTTGACTCAGTGATACTGTGAGACCAATCCACCACCACAGCCTCCAAATTGAATAAGACAGAAAACCGTCTTACTCTTCTTCGAATGCAAAACATAACAACGTGACCAAAAAACATAAATCGTCACTTTATTGTTTCTGCCGTTTACAAAAAATAAGATTGGAGACTAATTCTAATTCGGGAGATTTTTACGATTCTGTAAAAAAAATCGGGTGATTTCCATCCAAGTAGAGAAACTAGGCAGCTGTACCTAAGACACTGTGATTTCACTTCCACACGACTGCCTGTGGCCCAGTCCACACACTCTTCCGTTTACCCGTGAAGACTTGATTCACTACCAATACCAATACCAATACCAATGCAGCCAATCCGTTATGGTGTGAAAACGTTACCCAGTTTTTGGTTAATCAATATAAGTGTCCACAACCGACAAAGTGCGTGGCTTTTAACTGGTTTTACGCACAGCACATCCCAGAGTTCGACAAATAACCAGAATGACGAGGTAAATCCACACGACTAGGCCAGTCAACAATTGTGGCATAAAGTTTAATTGACAAAGCTGGTACTGGTGCGTGAATAACCTCAGAATACTGATGTACTAATTCTGATTCAGGAAGGTAAATCTTTTCTCAGACTCAGGAAGGTGGGATGTGTCTAAATCGTTTCCAATAATTCTACTTCCGGTTCCTTTTCAGATGGCGTACGTGGAGACGATGTCCCTCTCGTACGGGCCTCGGTCCGGCGGCACGGCCATCACCGTGACCGGAGGCTTCCTCGGGGACGTCACCAACACGACCGTCCTCCTGAAAGACCGACCATGTCGTGTGGACGCAACTCAAAGGTACTGTCGAATCCTGTCCCTTACGGTCACCTCCGTGATATGACCACATCGAAACGGTCGCATTGTGTAGTGAACTACAAATGTTTCGATAAATTATTGGAGTGGTTTATCAAGGCGGAAGTGGAAGTGTTGTTGTTCGTTCGTTTGTTTGTTTGTTTGTTTGTGTGTGTGTGTGTGTGTGTGTGTGTGTGTGTGTGTGTTTGTGTGTGTGTGTGTGTGTGTGTGTGTGTGTGTGTTTGTGTGTGTTTGTGTGTGTGTGTGTGTGTGTGTGTGTGTGTTTGTGTGTGTGTGTGTGTGTTTGTGTGTTTGTGGGTGTGTCTGTGTCTGTGTGTGTGCGTGTGCGCGCGCGCGCGTGTGTGTGTCTGTGTCTGTGTTTGTGTGTGTATGTGTTTGTGTGTGTTTGTGTGTGTGTGCGCGCATGTGTGTGTGTGTGTGTGTGTGTGTGTGTGTGTGTGTGTGTGTGTGTGTGTGTGTGTGTGTGTGTGTGTGTGTGTGTGTGTGTGTGCAAGTACTGATGTATGCGTCTATGTAAGCGTGAATATGTACTTGCATTAGCGCATGCCTGTATGTGTTCGTCTTTGCATGATTGCATACGTCCGTGAGTGTGTTCGCCTTTCCCACAGAGTCTCGTTGTGTTGAATGTGTTGTATCGTGTTTCACAGTTCAGCCACGCGTGTCGTCTGCCTGAGTAAGTCAGTGACAGCCGCCCGTCTGGGCGAGTCTCTGTCGGCGACAGTCTCCCTGTCTGGTGAAGTCTCTCTCAAGCCGGAAGGCAGCTTCGTCTATAAGGAAGATCCTGTCATCAAACAAGTCCAGCCCGTCGACTGTATTCTTGGGTGAGTCAGGAGACAGTAGAACGGTTTTGTTAAAACTTTCAATAGAGATAACACGGGTCCTGTGTTGTTTGTTGAACCACAAATTTGTTCGTGCTGCGTTGCTCCAGTTCATTCCTACTGTATGAATGAGAGCCTGGCTATAAATAAAGGTGGATGCGTATTGATTACATATTCGTGGGTTAATTGCAGCGTGATTGGATATATCCAGACGTTTTTCGATTGATCATGTCTGCCGTATAGTAGAGTGTAAAGCGATTTGAGCAGTCCTAACGACAGGACAGTGAGATACACAGGAACATAACAATTATGTCTGCGTTTTGTGATAGAGCTCAGCAATGATTGTTCCACTCATGTGTTGTACCCACTTCTTCAAGCCTTGTGCCTTTGAATCCTTACACCACACCTGGGTGTGAGTCTACGAATGTCTGCAACCAACTAAACTGTGGTATGTCCTCACTGACAGAGGCGGGATAGTGCTGACCGTGACCGGGACACACATCGACTCGGTCGCTCGGCCGGTCATGACCATCACCGTGTACCAGAAGTGGTCACGCAAACAACAGTTCATTGTGGTGAGTGCACTTCCGGTACTACTTGTGGCTAGCCGCTAGGACCCGCCAGTGTGTCTGTCTTAACGGCTTACTTTCTCCTTCCACACTTTTCCCGTCAATTGTTTATTCTCGTGTTACATCTCTATCATCTTTCCAAGTAGGAATATATGTGATGGACACTGCTTTTCCTAATGATTCAAACTTCTAAACTGCGTTATATATAGCATAGGATATATGCATAAGATAATATATATATATATATATATATATATATATATATATATATATATATATATATATAATGTATATGTATATGTATATGTATATGTATATGTATTCTTTGGGCAATTATTTTGATGCGAATATAATAATGTTAGCCTGTTGCTAATTATGAATAAAACACAACTACTCGTTTTCTTATTTTACTAACTGTAAGGGACCTGCTGTTCGCAAATACTAATATGCTATTATACTAAAATAAACCACTATATCCCAATTATACAGAGTCTTTTGTTCACATGTTCTCCAGATGTAAGGCTTAATTGCTTTTTTAAACCACAATCTTCAGCCTGAACCTTCATAATCATATCTTTCGGCAATTTCTGCCCAGCGTAATCCGATGTGTTTTATCTGGTGTTGGTCTTACAATGTGGTATTTCATAAACTCTACGATGTCTCGTCTCACTGTGTAAGAAGATACTGTCGCTACTTATCTTCCCCTCCCAGGACTGCGTCGTCCGAGGAGCAGACGAGATGCTCTGTGTCTCGCCCACGTTCAGTCCATCAACAACTTCAAACCGGAAGCGACGAGCCACCGACGACCTGACGGGAGCCGACACAAAGTTCTACATCGGGTTTAACCTGGACGGCGTGACGAAATTCAGGTAGGACAAAATAGCGTGAATCAGTCGTGTGTTATACACACCAGGGGCAGATCCCGAGAGGTTGTCAATGGTGGGCCGGAAACCGCCAGTTGCACCCTTTTGGGGGTTCATGGGGGATATGGAAAGGGTCTAGATGGAACGACATATAGGGCGGACATAACACAGATACATTAGAAATGTTTAGAAGGTGTGATAATGTATCGTAGATCGATTTGATTTTTTGCATACGATTAGTTTAGTTATCACATGTTTGTTCAGGCTAAATTGTAGCGGATGAACGTGCTATTTAAGTAAACACAAAACAGACGCATGTTGTGCAATGCTTCATCAATATACGGTACTGGTTCTTGTGACTAGAATATTTTGGACATCGTAGAGTTTATCAAATACCACACCAACCAACACCAGGCAAACCACATCGGATCGGATTACGCTTCTAAACGTGTGACATTTTCTGTTTCACCACAAACAATTCACAATTTTGAAGCTTAGCAATCACGAACAATCCCAGGCTCGGAATATTGTTAACACAAAGAAGCTCAAGCTCACAAAAACATTAAAACCTTTCACTTCTAAACTTTGCTGCTCAACATAGACCATCTGCACTTGTCATGAGGGTCACCGTGTACTTCATCCAACGTGTCACTCCTTCCTGAAATATTGTGCTGCTAAACCCACCTCCAACCCCGTCCCACCAAAACGATTGGGACATACGATGTCCAGTCAAATGTGTGACATAATCTCAATTCTTCCAGAAACATGACCAATGTGGCGGCCAAGTACGGGGTGCTGGGAGTCCACCCGAATCCCGAGTTTAAGAAGTTTGATGGTGTGAAGATGTTTCGCCCTCACTGGCCTTACAACGATAACGTCATTGTCGTCGAGGTAAGCACACAATGTTCTGTTCTTACGCGCTGTCTTCGGTGCTTGGGTTCTTGTCGTTTCTCCAGCTCAGCCTCCCGATGCGTGTATGCTTGCCTTGTGATTTAAAGTCTACTACCTGTCCACGACCTGTGCACTGTTTCATCGAAATATTGACATCATCATTGATGTCCATCTTTGAAACAACATTCCGGTGTTAGAATGCAAGTTTGATTATGTCGCCATATTACCGAGGGCACTGTTTCCGTGACAAATCAAAAATGATACCATACTGGGGCACGTCCCAGTGTTGACAGTTTTCAGGAAACGAGATCATTGTCAAAAGAAAAATCAATTTAAATTATGAGGTCATTATGACGTCATTGAACTGGTCCACTTGGGAGCATTTACTTGACTTAAAGAGCGCTTAAACCCAACGTCTAACTTTAAGATTGATTTTGATATTGAATTCACGAAAACTGTCAACGCCACAAGCGAGACACTGCCACTGGTGGGTCGTGGAAATAGTATCCTCGGTGAAATAGTATCCTCGGTAACACGGCAGTATATATTTGCGTTAAAAATCATTTTAATTTACCAAAGTATTTTGTTTGATGATCTATATTCCTTAATAGCTCTCTATGTTAGAGAAACGGTTCCCTGGTCCAGTGCATATCCACGGTATATACGATTCTCTTTTACATCATTATTGGTAACATTTTAACATTTCTATTACTTTTAGGGTA
>OZ024864.1:49517632-49535132 GCA_964017155.1 Oasisia sp. SBJ-2009 | reverse complement strand
TATATATATATATATATATATATATATATATATGTGTGTGTGTGTGTGTGTGTGTGTGTGTACATAAATACATACACACACGCACGCACACACACACACACACACACTCACACACACACACACACACACACACACACACACACACACACACACACACACACACACACACACACACATTAGCGGACATCATTAGCCAACATTCTGTTTTTTGCCAGACATTATGTGAAATTGTTTGGAATGTTCTTGTTATCACAACTACAACGTTTATCTTACTCCAGTATTTTCATCAACTTCGACAGTCGTCACCAGGAACTGAATTGTGAGATATCACTATTTCCCACAATTCATTTTTTAAGCACTCTACCAATCGTCGTCAACACGTTGAAGCAAGTTAAAGTTTATAGTCGTGATAAGCAGAATAAACGACCAAGTTTCTTTTTCAAACTTGAAGAAACCGTTTAGCATGTCGTTGGTGTTGTTCAAGGTTCCCAGTCCGGCTACTTGACGGCCTGTAGTGGCGGACTTAGTGGCGGACTGCTCGAGATCCTCTCGCCAGAGCTGAAGGACAAAATTGGCGACGTTCTCATTCTTGACCCCAAGCGCATGGTGCTTGGGAAGCTGATCGCGGAAGGTAGGTCACTGGTGCCGACGTCTTGTGTGTCCGTTCTGTCCATTACTTCACCTGCAACGTCCCCAAGCAGGTCAATGAAGTCCAAGTTAGGGTGTCTTTTACAATGTCCGTCAACTGTTTACTGTTTGTATTTTCTAGTTCAATGTGTTATAATTAAAAGGGGGCTCTCACGTACGCAACATGTATCAATGGGAGTTTCCTTGACCTTTACATAATTATTTATTAAGACAAATATATTAATATGTATATTTGTGGTCAGAAATAAATAAATAAATCTGCCTGTCTGTCTGTCTGTCTGTCTGTCTGTCTGTCTGTATGTCTGTCTGTCTGTCTGTCTGTATGTCTGTCTGTCTGTCTGTCTGTCTGTCTGTCTGTCTGTCTGTCTGTCTGTCTGTCTGTCTGTCTGTCTGTCTGTCTGTCTGTCTGTCTGTCTGTCTGTCTGTCTGTCTGTCTGTCTGTCTGTCTGTCTGTCTGTCTGTCTGTCTGTCTGTCTGTCTGTCTGTCTGTCTGTCTGTCTGTCTGTCTGTCTGTCTGTCTTCATGCCACACCACAACGAACGTTAACAAAGAGACCAGTTTGGCCTAATTGATCAGGTGTGTGTATAATTAGTCCCACGCGTTCACCTTCTGTTTGAATCACGCATTCTCCTCTTACCACTAACTACATCGAGTCAATCTAACGTCACCAAGACGTTGCTTCCTTTTGTAAGCCGTCGTTCAGTGTCGTATGTCGTCGTGTTATTCAGGAGGTTACGGTCGAATCCACATCGGGCGCCTGGCTGACGAGTTCCACAACCACCACACGCCGGTGACCATCAAGACACTCCGAGGTAACGGTTTATGTAACTTGTTACAGAGAGAGTACCGTGATCATATGAGTTCTCAAATGTCAACACCGGCTGTGTATATGTCAGCAAAGACTTTCTTCGATAAATGATGATATGTTGCTTTTGTTCATATTGATAATGATGATGATGATGATGATAGTAATAGTACTACGTATTTCGCAAGAATTACCACATAGGTGTGTCCAATAATCATCGAGCTGAGATGCGTGTGTGTGTGTGTGTGTGTGTGTGTGTGTGTGTGTGTGTGTGTGTGTGTGTGTGTTTGCGCGCGCGCGTGCGTGCGTGCGTATGTATGTGTGTTTGTGCGTGCTTGAGTGTGCCTGCGTGCGTGCGTGTGTGTGCGTGCTTGTGTGTGCGCATGCGCGTGTGTGTGCGTGTGTGTGTTAGATTGAGGTGTATATTATCATTTCCCCATAGGTAGGCGATTAGCCCGTCGACCGCTGAACATTCACGAATTAATGCAAAGGTAAAGAGCCCCCGGAGACAGGTATGTGTGTAGCATAAATGTATGTGTGGCCCATCCGCAAGACGGACATTTCTGCTTGTTTATACAACTGTACGTTCGTCTGTGTAGATCGTGACATCACACCACGTGACATAAGCGACTTCCTGGAGGAGTCTGTCATGCTGAAGGACTTCAAGCACGACCACGTCCTCGGTCTGGTTGGCGTCGCGATCGAGAAGAACCACCCGTACGTCCTGCTGCCCTACATGGAGAACGGGGACCTCAAGTCGTTCATCTCAAACGAGGAAAACGTAGGTGACCAGGAGTGAGATTGCAAAAGAACATACACCGTATACGACATCGTAATAATTGTATTGTAAAGAGCAACCATCGTAAAATATAAATATTTCGTGATTGGTTTCGTTGCTGTCTCGTTGCCACTGCAGCAGTCGCAGTTGAAACAACAACAGCAATCACAACAACAACAACAACAACAACAACAACAACACAAGCAGGAACTACCGGACACTGAGCTGACTCGTCCACTTTGCATTCGTCAAGATATTTGCTGTACAATCAGCATAGAGAAACATGATGTGTACTTTTTTTTCACTATAAACGGTTTCTTCAGCCAAAATGTCTCTTCAGTTTACACTGCTATATATCCATGGATACTTGAGAACACTAATCGTTCCAGAAACTAACGTGTGGTGGCGCCCCTTGCAGATGCTGACGGTGGGAGAGCTGATAGACTACGGCCGCCAGGTGGCGAAAGGAATGTGCTATCTGGCTGAGCGACACTTCGTGCACAGAGACTTGGCCTGCAGGAATTGCATGTACGTTGCCTTTGTGTTACGTCGTGCGTGTGAGCACGTGACGAACACGTATTTCTGATACACAATGAAACAACGTGCCGTAATTTTCGAACGTATTAGCGCGCATGAATGTTCTCCCACGCATCGCTGGGTTACTCAACGTTCTCCCTTCCTGCATCCTTGCGTCCCTGCCTTCCTACCTGCCTCCCTACCTCTGTTCTTGCCTCCCACTGTCCCTGTCCTTCCTTATCCCGCACACTTTTCCCCCTCTCCTCTCCTCTCCTCTCCTCTCCTCTCCTCTCCTCTCCTCTCCTCTCCTCTCCTCTCCTCTCCTCTCCTCTCCTCTCCTCTCCTCTCCTCTCCTCTCCTCTCCTCTCCTCTCCTCTCCTCTCCTCTCCTCTCCTCTCCTCTCCTCTCCTCTCCTCTCCTCTCCTCTCCTCTCCTCTCCTCTCCTCTCCTCTCCTCTCCTCTCCTCTCCTCTCCTCTCCTCTCCTCTCCTCTCCTCTCCTCTCCTCTCCTCTCCTCTCCTCTCCTCTCCTCTCCTCTCCTCTCCTCTCCTCTCCTCTCCTCTCCTCTCCTCTCCTCTCCTCTCCTCTCCTCTCCTCTCCTCTCCTCTCCTCTCCTCTCCTCTCCTCTCCTCTCCTCTCCTCTCCTCTCCTCTCCTCTCCTCTCCTCTCCTCTCCTCTCCTCTCCTCTCCTCTCCTCTCCTCTCCTCTCCTCTCCTCTCCTCTCCTCTCCTCTCCTCTCCTCTCCTCTCCTCTCCTCTCCTCTCCTCTCCTCTCCTCTCCTCTCCTCTCCTCTCCTCTCCTCTCCTCTCCTCTCCTCTCCTCTCCTCTCCTCTCCTCTCCTCTCCTCTCCTCTCCTCTCCTCTCCTCTCCTCTCCTCTCCTCTCCTCTCCTCTCCTCTCCTCTCCTCTCCTCTCCTCTCCTCTCCTCTCCTCTCCTCTCCTCTCCTCTCCTCTCCTCTCCTCTCCTCTCCTCTCCTCTCCTCTCCTCTCCTCTCCTCTCCTCTCCTCTCCTCTCCTCTCCTCTCCTCTCCTCTCCTCTCCTCTCCTCTCCTCTCCTCTCCTCTCCTCTCCTCTCCTCTCCTCTCCTCTCCTCTCCTCTCCTCTCCTCTCCTCTCCTCTCCTCTCCTCTCCTCTCCTCTCCTCTCCTCTCCTCTCCTCTCCTCTCCTCTCCTCTCCTCTCCTCTCCTCTCCTCTCCTCTCCTCTCCTCTCCTCTCCTCTCCTCTCCTCTCCTCTCCTCTCCTCTCCTCTCCTCTCCTCTCCTCTCCTCTCCTCTCCTCTCCTCTCCTCTCCTCTCCTCTCCTCTCCTCTCCTCTCCTCTCCTCTCCTCTCCTCTCCTCTCCTCTCCTCTCCTCTCCTCTCCTCACCTCTCCTCTCCTCTCCTCTCCTCTCCTCTCCTCTCCTCTCCTCTCCTCTCCTCTCCTCTCCTCTCCTCTCCTCTCCTCACCTCATCTCACCTCATCTCACCTCACCTCACCTCACCTCTCCTCTCCTCTCTTCCCACGTTCTCTGTACAGTCGAAGTGAATCATGTTTGTCGTTCAATTTTAGGGTAAGCAAAGATCTCGAAGTCAAGATTGCCGACTTCGGCCTGTCACGTGACATCTACGAGCAGGACTACTATCGAGATGGTGACTCGAGGCGCCCCCTGCCGGTCAAGTGGATGGCACTGGAGAGTCTGGAGGAGGGGAAGTTTACGACGAAATCGGACGTGGTGAGTATATGAGGGAGTTGTCGTTCGATATCAGTAGGATCGGTGCACTACCGGTTGAAAACTGCACAATTGCAAACAGTCATTTCATGTTTATTCCTGTAAGAAAAGCTATTCAGCTTCGATCTTTTAGTTCTGATTGACATGTTGTCCCTAACGTCAATACTAGTATTGAGACTAGGGCTTTTGCTGTGGGTGCGCCTACTCTTTGGAACAGGTTTCCTTCTAGTGTTAAATCAGTTGACAATGTTGCTAAATTCCACCATCATTTAAAGACATACCTTAACAACCTTGCCTATCCACCATAGCTACCTGGCGTATCAATCAATCTGATGACAACTGGAATTGTTCATTTACGTCTGTGATCTATTTACCTTTTTGTATTTATACGTCTTTGACCTTTGAAAGGATTTAGGCGCAATAAAGGTTATCTAATTATTATTAAATGTTCTGTAAACATAAGTAATAAATAAATGCATCAGTTGTAGTTATACTTTAAGCAATATATTCATGTAAATGTCGTAATGCAAAATGTTAGTCATTATTGGGAATAGGTTACACAAATATTAGACACGTCTTACGCTGTAGCGAAATTAAAACTATATCTGGCGCCGAGAGACGGAACTGGAAATTTGGCCTTAGACAAAAAATGGCGAGAACAGTTCCGTGCGTGTTTCTGTCCTTAATCACGTGACGTCTTCTCATTCAGTGGGCGTTTGGCATCCTCATGTGGGAACTACAGACTCGGGGCTCATTCAGTGGGCGTTTGGCATCCTCATGTGGGAACTACAGACTCGGGGGTGTACCCCGTACCCCGATGTCGACGCATTTGATATGAAGACCTACATACTGTGCGGTAACCGAATGGATATGCCGGACTTCGCGCCGGAAGAAATGTAAGTATCACGTCTCAGTCGTGCTGCTAATGACAGCAACCCACTGCCAGATCAAACTGACATTTAAAATACAGTTTATCCCCACCCCGGCTAACTCTGTCTGTTTCTGTCTGTTTCTGTCTGTTTCTGTCTGTTTCTGTCTGTTTCTGTCTGTTTCTGTCTGTTTCTGTCTGTTTCTGTCTGTTTCTGTCTGTTTCTGTCTGTTTCTGTCTGTTTCTCTCTGTTTCTCTCTGTTTCTCTCTGTTTCTCTCTGTTTCTCTCTGTTTCTCTCTGTTACTCTCTCTCTCTCTCTCTGTCTCTCTCTCTCTCTCTCTCTCTCTCTCTCTCTCTCTCTCTCTCTCTCTCTCTCTCTCTCCCTCTCTCTCTCTCTCTCTCCCACTTTTGGTGTCCTCTACGCGTAAGAGGATTTGTAAATAAAAAGTCCAATAATAAAAAATAGGCTAGGATCGATGCCACGCACCCATTTCTGAATCAGCCACACAAAAATAATCGTTGACCTATCACAGTCTCTACCGCTGCCAATGCAATGTTGTTTTATCATATATATTAATTTATTTATTTAACTTATAATATTTTCATATAGTTTTAGCATATTTATTTATTCCAATATATATCATATACATTTTTAGACACCGTTTACATATTTACATGCTTGATTTTATCGTATACATGCATTTCTATGTGACTTAATATTGTGTTTTTATGCAACCTCCAAAGTGCAAAATGTATTTCCACTCTATGAATTGGACAATAAAGTTATTATTATTATTATTATTATTATTTACTTTTTTGTCTCCGTTTTTTCTACATACTGTTGGTATGTCAAAGGTAGACCTGGATGACCACGTGACCAAGTCAAAAATAGTGTTCGTTGTGTGTTTTTCAGATATGCCCTGATGCTGCGGTGTTGGAGCGAGGAGCCGGACGACAGACCGACCTTCTGCGAGGTATTCGAAGAGCTCGAGACGTTTCTCAACATGCAGAATACAAAGACGCAACTGCGCAGCCGCCAACGCCAGCACGTGCCGAGCTCAATTCGCGTGTCCAACTCCAAGAGCTTCCTTAGCAACGGCTTTTCGTGATTGGGTCGCGGTGAACACGCGACTCGCAAGAACGTCACCGACTGGCTAGCGTCGTAACAGACAACGATCTACGCATATTACTTTGAATTTATACACAATAGAGCTGACTGAATAACTGACAAGTTTGAATGTATGATTGAGGTTGCATAATGCAAACGCGTTGGTTTAAGGAGACGTATTCCGTTTAATGTACGATGTCGTTCATTGTAGCTGCCTGCAACGGGACGATTTATCCTAGAGAAAGTCGTACAACTACACATCGATGACATATTTATTGTAATATACATCATTTGTACCTGACGCAGTCGGAAAAGGGAATTTGTTACGAGTAATGTTTCGTATTTCCACATTTCTGAGTGTTGCCTTGCGTAGTATTAACTTGAAATAATAATGGACATAGCATTGTACTTTTTATTATTAATATAGGTACTTGACCTTTCGGTAAGTTATACTGAGACGATCTGCTGAGGCAGTTTTTCTTTAGACATTTTAAGTAAGACATATACTATAAAATGTTATCTCATTGTATATAATCGTTAACGAAGGGTGGAGTGACATCTCTGACACAAACGAACAGAATGTCGTAGTGTGACAAACGTTGTCATGCTGCTTTCGGGATTCGATTTCATTTGCACCACATGCTCACCAGACGGCGACACACTCGGTGTGTTTATTTTCCACGAACACGAAGGCGTTTAAGGCGGCATTTCAACCATACTCCGCATTCTTCACATGACAATACTACACTTCTTGAACTGAGCGTTGGTTAGTATAAATGATCACACGATCTCGCTCAAATGACGTTGATGCATATGATGTTATGATAACATACATTATTGTATATGTGTATACAAATAACATTAACTCTATGTCGCTAGAGTTACTGGTAAAATGCAAGAAAATACAATAAATTAAGCAGTACATTGACATGAGCAACATCAAATGAGTTGAATGAGAGAATCGGCAAATAGTCTTAACTAAATCTGTTCCTCGCATCGGGACGAGGCTGAAACCAATGGACGGATGTGTTGCGATTCCACAAGTTTGGTTGTGCTAATCTGTTTACATGTTTATAAGGCTGCAGAAACTGACTACGTTGTTTTTAGCTGTGTAATGTATATTGAGTCAATTTATAACGTATATAACCAATGTAAGTAACTTGATTTTATTATAACATTAATGTTCGAACGATTATGATATTTAGTATTATTCACGATGCATGCATAAGGGTGAAAATTTGAGTGCGTGGGTGCGTGCGTGGGTGCGTGTGTGTGCGTGCGTGCGTGCGTGCGTGCGTGCGTGCGTGCGTGCGTGCGTAGGAGGGAACCCAGTAGCGATTGTCTAAGCATTGTTATTATTATTTGTTCATCATTCTGACGTATTAAATAAACTGCATGTTCTTTGTAAACAGTGTTTTTGAGTTTAGGTACTGTTCAGAACCTACGCATTCTGTATAAATGACACATACTGCATTGATGTTTCGCATATTATACATTTCAATTAATAAGTAATAAGATGACATTTGATTTGGAATCAAAATTAGTATTTTTTTTATGAGAGCTGGAATTGCTATGTCTTGTTTGTGTCTTCGTTTGGCAAAGTAAAACATACATACAAGCACCTAAGACATGTTGTGATGTTGACGCTCTGAAGTTGTAATGTTTAATTTAGTAGTGGAGGAATTCGTTCACGGACAGTTTTATGTAGGAGTAATTGTTCCATTACACTCGCTTTACGCAGCACGTTTGTTTACTACCATCAAGTATCTTAATAGGTTTACTAGGATGTCTCACTCCTGCATTCGCCACTGTGCAAATTAGCGCGCAGCGCCATCTATCCGCCGACGTGTAACGGCCGCAGCCAGAGTCGCAGCGGTGCAATGGTTGACAGAAAGAGGCGAAGGGAGGGTCAGTTTTGTGCAGCTAATAACTGCAACAATTCAAGATGGAAATGTCCTGGTTTAAGTTTATTCCGATTCTCAAAGGACCAAGAAAGGAGGGTCAGTTTTGTTCAGCTAATAACTGCAACAATTCAAGATGGAAATGTCCTGGGTTAAGTTTGTTCCGATTCCCAAAGGACCAAGAACAGTACTCCAAACAAATTTTTCAAATGTGACGTTCATGCTGGATTCTATCATAATAATATAGAACTTTTTATTCTCATTACAGTGATGCAAACTTCATCTATGTGGCTTGATTAGAAGAAAAGGTATGATGTTTTTAAACATTGACTATTTTCCAGCTTTTTACATCCTCGGCTTAAATTGATGAAATTGCGCAGCAGGTCACGGATAAAAACCAGTATTGATTTAACATTAATTTCTCTAATAACAATTAAGTATATACTATTTACCTTAAGGTAATTTTTTGGCAAATTGGTAGGCCAGTAACTACTTAAAAAGAGCATATTAAAATAAAATGGAATTATTACTAAAATTGTGGTGAACATGAAAACCATACTTGGCAGCTGGTTTCCACTACACATGTCTTAGTTACAAACCTTTCCCACAAACTGAAACAAATATCAGACAGTAGTATTGACTACTTTTGTAAAAACTAAAATAAAAAAGAATCAGAACATTCAGTTGAATGGCATGATTTACAGAGCCTAGCAATAGATACAATAACTCAACAGTATTTACTATGATCTAGTTTGTAGCTACATGGGTAAGTATTAATTTATTTTATTAACTTAACTTTTAAACAGGGTCAGGAAGAACCGCACCACTGGAACCCTGTTTGCCTTTTTTTCCCCCATCTTAATTCAAAGATGAAGCTTCAGTTCCAGAAAACATGAGCTTGCATGGCTGCTAAGAATGGAGAAGCACATTTTTTTAAGCATATATAATCCTTGATTTAACATTTGAGACCACAATTATTGTTCAATGCCATTCTAATTAGACTAGCTGTGTTTGCCGTGCTGGTCAAGAGCGTACCATTCATTCATGATTGACACGAACGAACCACGCTCAGTCGCCGGCTCAGAGCGTTAACTCGGGTCACGTGTCCACACAAAACGGTGTTTTTTAATGTTATCATCATCTATAACGCATCAATAAATGTCTTGCATATATATATATATATATATATATATATATATATATATATATATATATATATATATATATGTGCAAGAAATGTATTGATGCGTTATAGATGATGATATTTATACATATATATATATATATATATATATATATATATATATATATATATATATATATATATACACACACATATATATATATATATATATATATATATATATATATATATATATGCACCGTAATGTATTTCCTTTCAGATTATTGGCTCAGTTAAATCATAAATAGCAGAAATTTTATTAAAATTGATGTAGTCTGACCGGACCGTAACGAAAGACAAGTAGCGTTTGTTTATATTTACCGCGCTCATCTAATTTCAATATTTCTCGCTATGCTAAACCTAATTCTGCACTAAACACGTATTGACAGTCAAGATATATAATAAACCTTACTGGAGAGATACTTCATCCACAGTGGAAATGTATATTCCGCCAAACTCGACGAATTTTCTTCGCCGGGCCGGTTCGGGGGCGCACGGACTGTGTACAATATGGTCATGGTTACACTTCGGCGTACAGGTGGCGCCGATGGTTGATTTGCACGCACGGCCTATCTAGATCTGCAGAGTGAGACATCCTAGTAACACTATAAAGATCCTTGCCACCATCATCACCTCGTTCGCAAGGACGCCATGTTTCCCGCCAGATGACTGCGAGCTACCCAAGGCAAGTTGACAACTGATAGCGGAGCAGATAAGTGCACATTTTGGCCTAATCGTTCACTTTGAAATACAAGCACCAAAATTGCAAGAATGCTCATTTGGGAGTACTTATTCCAAAAAGCCCGTTGGCCAATTAAAACAATCAAGATGGCGGCCATGTTTCAAGTCGGCCGCCATTGTCTGCCTATAAAATAGGATTTTCACTATAAAATTAGTCAGAGTAATTCAATTTGAATTATCTTACCATGAAATCGTAGATTACTTTTTCAACAAAGCTAGTAGGCCAATAAATAAATTCAAGATGGCGGCCACTTTTCAAGATGGCTGCCATTGCCTGTCCTTAAAATAGTGTTTCAATATAAAATTCGTTAGAGTAATTCAGTCTCAATTATCTCACCATGAAATCATATGAGCAGATGACGCAGACTTCATCTTAATTACCAACAACTGCTTAAACAGCCCCAACAACGTGGTGCCGACAACACTGAGCGGTTGGTCGATATCAGTCTAACAGCGGATGCGACCATTAGCCATGACGCGGACCATTTTGCTGAAGAATGGAAGATGACTCCGGCAGAAGAGCAATTAAAAGCTTTTATTCATACCAACATGAACATTACAGTATAATTACAATGCATGATGCTTTGTGATAAGTGTCCTACGGAAACCGGTACTAAAACATATAGGGTCGCTACCGTTCAGGCCCCACTGACACATTATGTAAATACTATACTCTATTATTCTAGTAACTAATACTAGGGCGGATAGTATGACGATGTGGGGCAATACGCCTATTCCAATTTTTTTCCAATGAACGCCAAACGCACATATTACGTTTTCAAAGTGCTGCCACATCTCGCTTTCTTTTGATAAGAGTGTTAATTAAGGAGCATGTTCAAAAGTAAGTATGAAAATCAACAGTTGTATTTTTCTTGGTTCTGATATTAAGATTAACGTCAACATTTGTGTCAATAAATCAGCCAAGGGGGAAATACACAGTTATCAATATCAATCTCACTACTAACATTTCCATATACCAGTTAAATATATACAAGGATGGCACTACGTGTGCAAGATTATATTTCTTTATTATATAAATTTTATTATTCTGTGTCATCATTTGCAAAGACCAGAAATAGTTGTTTTTGACATCGCTATCAACCAAACAGAGCAATGCTGTAAACACAACTGTTCTTTGTGACAAAGTTCTATAGATATTGACGACCGCCATCTTTAAACATGACGGATGTGAAAGCCGGAAAAATCAATAAAATCACATTTGAAATCCTTGTTCGCTAAATCACACAATATCATACACCAATCACATATACATCAAGTATTGCTCGACGTGACGCACTTTATTGAAATACTGGAAAATGTGATTTTAAAGATGGTTGCCAAGCCAGTCAAGTGCCCCACACTAATAGTCATCATACAAAATATGTGCCTGAAACATGGATTATTTCAAAACTACACAATGCCAACCAAGATGGAGTCAATAAGTGAATTTGCAGGCCAATTAGCCCATGGACTAAAATGTAATATTATTTGAGTTTGCTTGACAGAAATGAAATCATTTCAGTGATGCACTGTTGTCAATCATACCATGATATTCGTACTGATACAGAAATATGCCTGTTTATTCGGTAGGTACTATTTGTATGATATATACATTATGAAAAATTTTGTGTCAATTTTTGTGGGGGTCAACCACCCATCCTTGACCGAATTGCCCCTTTGGTGGGCATAGTGCCCCATCAAACAATAAGCCTACTTATTAAGATTTTATAATACATATACAAGATATCGTGAAAAATTATTGTAATAATATTTTGAATACTAGCTATATTAAGTTTAAATACCTCTTTGTGAGTATTAAGCTGGATTTATTTTCGAATAAACTTCATTATTTGTTATTATTCAATGTCTAGCTGAAGGTGAGTGTATTCCCCGCCCTACCCTACTGTTGTTATAAACGATAGTAATTTCAATACTAATATAAGGATGAAAGCTATAAATCTACTACACAATACGAAATGGTGTGAATTTTTTTACTAATGATAAACAAGTAAACAAATCGATATAAGTTGCTAACACTTAACACTTAACAATCGACCCTACTAATTATATCATACTAACTTTACCAGTTACCTAATAATAACCGAACGAACATATTGTTGTCACACATAAGTAATAACTGATGTCGCATTTTGAATGCACATTACCTTTCAATCGGTCGTTATGAATGGCGCCGTCGAATTTGGTTCGTTTCCAATCATCAACACCAGCATCTAGAGAGTTTGTTGCGTGTATTCTGGTAAAACTCTCGAGCTAAGTCATGAAAACAGTTTCCAAGCATCAACACCAGCATCTAGAGCGTTTGTTGTACAACATTTGAACTAAGTCACGGAAACAGCGTCCAAGCATGAACACCAGCGCCTTGCGAGCTGGTTGCGTGTGTTCTGGTACAACTCTTGAACTAAATCACGAAAACAGTTTCCAAGCATCAACACCAGCATCTTGCGAGCTGGTTGCGTGTGTTCTGGTACAACTCTTGAACTAAGTCACGAAACCAGTTTCCAAGCATCAACACCAGCATCTTGCGAGCTGGTTGCGTGTGTTCTGGTACAACTGGGGATCGGGACTCCGGAATGGACAAAATAAAATAATATTTATATAGCAAAAGGCAATCAAATTATGCTCGAGTTTGGCTATTGTTGGTGAAAATGGTGGCCATTTTGAATTTTGGTCACGTGAACAAAGTCGGACATTATTATAAACGATTCCATTGAATTCCTCGTACCTCAAAGCATGCGTGTACATAAAACACGAATGAACACGAATGCAATCACAAGCAACCACATTTTCTAATGGGTGTTTTCCTGAAGTCCAACAAACTGGCCTAAAATGTATAAAGAAATCACTATGAAAATGTGTGTGTGTGTGTGTGTGTGTGTGTGTGTGTGTGTGAGTGTGCGTGCGCGTGCGCGTGCGCGTGCGCGTGCGCGTGCGCGTGCGCGTGCGCGTGCGCGTGCGCGTGCGCGTGCGCGTGCGCGTGCGCGTGCGCGTGCGCGTGCGCGTGCGCGTGCGCGTGTGCGTGTGCGTGTGCGTGTGCGTGTGCGTGTGCGTGTGCGTGTGCGTGTGCGTGTGCGTGTGCGTGTGCGTGTGCGTGTGCGTGTGCGTGTGCGTGTGCGTGTGCGTGTGCGTGTGCGTGTGCGTGTGCGTGTGCGTGTGCGTGTGCGTGTGCGTGTGCGTGTGCGTGTGCGTGTGCGTGTGCGTGTGCGTGTGCGTGTGCGTGTGCGTGTGCGTGTGCGTGTGCGTGTGCGTGTGCGTGTGCGTGTGCGTGTGCGTGTGCGTGTGCGTGTGCGTGTGCGTGTGCGTGTGCGTGTGCGTGTGCGTGTGCGTGTGCGTGTGCGTGTGCGTGTGCGTGTGCGTGTGCGTGTGCGTGTGCGTGTGCGTGTGCGTGTGCGTGTGCGTGTGCGTGTGCGTGTGCGTGTGCGTGTGCGTGTGCGTGTGCGTGTGCGTGTGCGTGTGCGTGTGCGTGTGCGTGTGCGTGTGCGTGTGCGTGTGCGTGTGCGTGTGCGTGTGCGTGTGCGTGTGCGTGTGCGTGTGCGTGTGCGTGTGCGTGTGCGTGTGCGTGTGCGTGTGCGTGTGCGTGTGCGTGTGCGTGTGCGTGTGCGTGTGCGTGTGCGTGTGCGTGTGCGTGTGCGTGTGCGTGTGCGTGTGCGTGTGCGTGTGCGTGTGCGTGTGCGTGTGCGTGTGCGTGTGCGTGTGCGTGTGCGTGTCCGTGTGCGTGTGCGTGTGCGTGTGCGTGTGCGTGTGCGAGTGCGTGTGCGTGTGCGTGTGCGTGTGCGTGTGCATATACGTGAGTGTGTGTGTGTGTGTATGTGTGTGTGTGTGTGTGTGTGTGTGTGTGTGTGTGTGTGTGTGTGTGTGTGTGTCTGTGTGTGTGTGTGTGTGTGTGTGTGTGTGTGTGTGTGTGTGTGTGTGTGTGTGTGTGTGTGTGTGTGTGTGTGTGTGTGTGTGTGTGTGTGTGTGTGTGTGTGTGTGTGTGTGTGTGTGTGTGTGAAAGTGCGTGCGTGCATGTATCAGTGTTGAACTGAAACTCGTAAAACTCTTATTATTTCCCCCACAAATATGATAACAAGTGTAAAAATCCAAGAGGGACAGAATAGTGAAGCCGGGAACTCACCGGCTTCGGTTATGTGAGTTCCAAAAATCGTAGCATCGGCCGGGCGTCGTGCGTCGAGCCGATGCCCGCACGACGTCCGGGCGGCAGATCCGCTGTGACATTGCCACAAAAGCGGCACTTGCAGCAACAAAAATCGGCATGAATTCATCCTCTGAGTCCCCCATGATGAACTTTTGGATGTAGGTCACCTGGGCGAGCATATTGAATACCTCTACGTACAAAAAAATCTAACTAATTTGAATTTAAATTAATAGCGCTTAAATTACGAAATTGGCCGGCTGGCCGCCGACTGTGTGTGTTCGAAAAATCGTAGCATCGGGCGAACAACGGGCGGCCGGTCGGCCGGTTCTGTGAGTTCCAAAATGACCAAACCGGCCGACGGCCCGATGTTCCCACGACGCCCGGCCGATTTTATTTTTCGTGCGTCGGCCGGCCGGCGCCGGTTCAGTGAGTTCCCGCCTTGATGTCAGTTGTGGAAAACGTTGCCAATGTTTACCGCGATCGCCAGCGTTCTCAGCGTCATTTACATGACACCGCGCGACTGCGCTGCTCGAGATGACGCCAAAACCACGCTGGAGCAATAGGGCGTGTAAGTCTCGCGCGCGAAAACGAGGCTGGGGCAGTTGGGGGCAGGAGGTCCATATTCTCCATGTTAACGTATAGGACTTTTCGTTGTAATAATCGAACTGTTCCAGTCTAACTATTTCAGTTATACTGTCCGAAGTTATACTGTCCAAGCAGAAGCAGTGGAACACTTTGCCGGTGACAATGATCACGGAAATCATGAATTTTAATCGATTATAATGGTGGTTGCCATGGCAACAGCGACAAGTCCTTGCGTTTGGCGATCTTGACTAATAATGAAAAGTGCCATTTTTCGCGTAGTACAACCTGTTTGGGGCAAACGTACACATGTGTTATGATTATGTGCATTTAGACAACTTGTCAGGTATAAGTGCTTATCGAAACCACAACGTACAGCAATGTAAAATGCAAATCCCGTAAAATATGTTATTGTGTAGTATTCTTGTGGCCAGTCCCCAGTTGTCTCGCTTAGACCCCAATGAGCTCCAATCGCGCGGAGTCACGCCACATATCGTGACCCACTTGCACGCCCTATACATCCAAACCGGGCATCCTCGGGGGTGTCCGTAAAATGGCAAATTTAAAGGCTTTGTTTTATGTCGTGTACCCTTATTAGATATTAAATATTTTGGCAGTATTATCATTTGAAACCTTTTTCATTTATTTTTGATTTCATTCTCTGATGGCTACTTTGTAGTTTGACTGCATGCAATGTCTCATCGTCGCATTCTATGTTACATTTGTCTAATTGTTTCTAATCATTCACAGCAAAATGATGACGGAGGTGATTGTGTAAGGGTCTGTATAAAATGTCCATTAATCCAAAAATCTTATCCAATTTTTTTTTATGGATTATTGCTTTTTTTATACGAAGCCCCTAAAGCGAGAAACAACCTGGTTTCTTGTGTGTTATTCCGTTATAATGTTAACCTTTTCAACATAGATGAACACACCTTTTTTCCAGTTGGCCAAGGTTCCATTTGTATTAAAGGTATGGCTTGCGATAAACGAAACGAGAAACTTCAAGTCGACGAAATACAGCCTGCTTTTCACCGCTTACTTTGTCATATATATATATATATATATATATATATATATATATATATATATATATATATATATATATATATATATATATATATATATATATATATATATATATGGGAAAAAAAAATATATATATATATATATATATTATATATATATATATATATATAATATGGAAAATATTTTGGAAGCCGTCTTGCCGACCAGTTCGGGTTGTTGTGATGTCAACAGGAAGAACATTTGGCACGAGACTAGATGAACTCAAAAAAAGTTAAAACCATAACAAATAGACGTTTCACTCAGGGGACATGACAATATTCGACAAACGTACAACACAAATCGGCAATAACAGACCACGCGTACAGACATAACTGTGTGATAGATTGGGAGGGAGCGAAAGTAGTGGATAGATCGAGATACGAACAGGTGTGCGCGTTGGATAAAAGAAGCCATCTGGGTTAGGAAGACGGAACCAACTATGAACAGAGACGAGGGGGGCTACAGACTAAGTCACGTGTGGGACAGTCTGCTCGCCGCGCCATCTAGCGAGCACTGACAATTTAGTTTCTGAAGAATGCCGCCGATGGCTATGTAATAATAAATTTTGCATGAATGATATACTTCCAACTTGATGAACATTTTTACGAATTTATTAAGCCTGGCTCCACAGCCTGAGTTACTATCAATGACGGGGTGCAATCACACGGGTCTCTCACTCACGAGAGTTCGTGGACTGTTGTTTCTAGCTATAGACACAACAACTGCAGCATCAACAGCGGAACACAATTGACGATAGCTGACCAACAACCTAGCAGATGCGTCAAGCTGAGTCAGCAGACCCCGTCACTCCAGAAGGGTCGCTTTACTCTCACCGAAAACAAGGTTCAGCTGTTTGAAATAATGTGTCACTTTTTGATCGTGAAGTGGTCGTCACAGCAGCTGCACACGTTCTCCGGATGCTACACGGTTGGGTAGTTGTGGGCGGAGGGGAACTGTGCAGCTAATATGGCGCTACAAACTGGCCATTCTCTTTACAAACTTGGTGACGTTGATATGTGCAATCGATGACGTTTTTGCAAACTCTAGCTAATAAGTTGTAGCTAGAACTATTACGATATGAATTAAATCTAGCTGTTTCCTGGATTTACAAAGCCCAACTCGACTGATCCGTTGTCACGACCGATCGGGACATGAGTGCCACGCCTACTTCCGGGTCCCAGACAAGCACGTGACTCACTCACTCACTCACTCAAGCGTAGCATGACTATCTAGCCATGCGCGATCCGACTCGTAGTACCATTGGCCGGCTCGAGCGTTGCAAGTCACCGACCGACATAGAACGTCGCTTCAGGCTTAACAGACACGGCGTGTGGTTCAGCCGTCGTCACGCAAAGGTGAGTAGATCAGCCGGCCGACTTTTCGGCGTGTGCTTGCCTAAAAGACGCCACAAGGTCCGGGCTGGTGGCGCCGATGTGTTTCGC
>OZ024864.1:49465132-49510132 GCA_964017155.1 Oasisia sp. SBJ-2009 | reverse complement strand
ATGTTGATGTAGTTTGACAGCCGAATTTATGTAAAAATGTTGATATAAGCTATCTTCGTGTTATCGGTATTTTTAGCCTTTAGTTATTAATCGTTCAATATTGCCCCTCCTGTGTCGCAATCACGGATATTAACCAATATAATTATGATTCTTCAATATGACTGGTTGTGTCGAAATATTTTATGTGAATTATTAACCTGTTTTGATGCAGATCTATCTGCTCGGCGTTGGTTGTGTTATGGGAAACTATAATTACCTACATAAATAGAGCACTATCTTTAAAAAAGCATAATGTTCATATAACATTGAACGAGCTATGCCCTCCTGGGCCAAGCAGGAATACAAACACATTGGTGTAAGGAAATGTAATCATTACTGATTAATCAGAATGTTGACTACCTGCATTCGCATGTCACTGATGCTCCACTCATGTCACTGATGCTCCACTCATGTCACTGATGCTCCACTCACGTCACTGATGCTCCACTCATGTCACTGATGCTCCACTCACGTCACTGATGCTCCACTCTTGTCACTGATGCTCCACTCATGTCACTGATGCTCCACTCTTGTCACTGATGCTCCACTCATGTCACTGATGCTCCACTCATGTCACTGATGCGCCACTCACGTCACTGATGCTCCACTCATGTCACTGATGCTCCACTCATGTCACAGATGTGCCACTCACGTCACTGATGCTCCACTCACGTCACTGATGCTCCACTCATGTCACTGATGCTCCACTCACGTCACTGATGCTCCACTCTTGTCACTGATGCTCCACTCATGTCACTGATGCTCCACTCATGTCACTGATGCTCCACTCTTGTCACTGATGCTCCACTCATGTCACTGATGCTCCACTCATGTCACTGATGCTCCACTCACGTCACTGATGCGCCACTCACGTCACTGATGCTCCACTCATGTCACTGATGCTCCACTCATGTCACTGATGCGCCACTCATGTCACTGATGCTCCACTCGTGTCACTGATGCTCCACTCATGTCACTGATGCTCCACTCACGTCACTGATGCTCCACTCACGTCACTGATGCTCCACTCATGTCACTGATGCTCCACTCATGTCACTGATGCTCCACTCGTGTCACTGATGCTCCACTCCTGTCACTGATGCTCCACTCATGTCACTGATGCTCCACTCGTGTCACTGATGCTCCACTCGTGTCACTGATGCTCCACTCATGTCACTGATGCTCCACTAATGTAACTGATGCTCCACTCTTGTCACTGATGCTCCACTGACGTCACTGATGCTCCACTCACGTCACTGATGCTCCACTCACGTCACTGATGCTCCACTCATGTCACTGATGCTCCACTCACGTCACTGATGCTCCACTCATGTCACTGATGCTCCACTCACGTCACTGATGCTCCACTCACGTCTCTGATGCTCCACTCATGTCACACGTTTCTTGCTGCAGTGACTCTGCGTGGGGAATCAGCCAGTTTCGAAGGGTTTCTCCTTCAAGCAAGGGTTGCTGGAGACTCCGCCAACATCCCTGTAGGAACCTTCTCCTCGCCTCCAAGTCACACCAAACTGACGCGATGTCAGACAGAGGGCGACACTTTGCTACATTTGGACGAAACCAGCCAGCGAGAAGTCTCCGTCACATGGAACGCCCCCAACAAGAGAGTTGGCGACATACAATTTATGTGAGTCGTAGAGATTATGTGCGGCTGGCTTCGACTGTTATTTAAAGTGCAAATTCTATGTGTGTGTGTGTCATGTATGGTTTTCACAATACCCGCGTTGACCGCTATGCAGAAAATAAACAAACGTACTATTTTTCCCAAAACTGTATGTAAATAATACATAGTGGGCTAGAAAGATAATCTGAGTATAAATTAGAAACCTAATTTTTAATTTGCGTATTATAATACACATTAACACAATATAAAAAGTTAATCATACTACACCATTCCTTGCAGGGTGACTGTTATACAATCTTCTGACACGTACTGGATGAGACTAAAATCTTCCATTGTGGCACCGGATATGACTTCAGGCAGTAAGTGTTGCCTGAAAAATATGTGAATCTCAGCGAAATGCAATTGTTTGTTTCAATTAAGACTTTAGAAGCTGTAGAATTAAATTAACTTAAACAAATTACATAATACTCATGAGCGCATTCTAATATATGTGAAACAGTACCAAATTGTATATAAATTATATGAAATTGTGTAAAATACATTTCATTTGAACAAAATAATGTTTTCATTCAAATATAATAAAATGGTTTATTCTAGTCTACTCAAAACACACAAGACCGGATTTATCACGGAGTGTTTCGACAAGTAGTATTAATTAAAAACGATATAGTTACTTTGTGTTTGCGTGATACATGCACTCTTAGTAATTTACGTGTTCACCATTCTAGCGTATTCAATTGGTTTGTGAATTCCGTACATGTGCTACCTTCAAATTAAGGTTCAATCAACATACATAGAGTCTATACAAACGCTTCTTATCAATGTCATCGTGCCAGGCGGACGATATCTATATAAATAACTTTCACTAAGTCATCATGGTAATACACCAAATAAAAAGTAAATCACTTATTTGGCTCCTCGCGTTTGATCACAACTTAAGACAAGAAAGAGAGGTGGAATTCGGGTACATATAATGCAAATACTCTAAAGTTATTTGATTCAAATGTATATTTATTCTTTCCCAAAATTGATTGTATACCTTCTGACATTGTGCAATGTTTCTTAGTATTTTGTCATGTATCCTGCTGTTGTTTTGTATCGCGTTTTGCAATCTGTACAGAACCTAATGTTTATGTCAAATGGTGATGTGGTTTCAGCACCAGCTTGCTTGTCAATGAGGGCAAATGTTTTTGAGCTCTTTGTTTCAGGTCGATGCAAAGTTGATTATCAAGGACGAAAGTTTGTTCTGATGTATATTGAGAACGCGGACTCATCGGAAAATCTGATGCTGTTCATATCTTCCACTGGAGGTCGACCGGCGACAGTGAATATAGACGCACCAGCACACAGCAGCAAGTTTCACAAGACTGTCAACATCCCTTCTGGACAAACACGGACTGTGGACATTCCCAAAGAGTTGCAGGCTTCTGGAGTATCTGTAGAAGGTAAAGGTATATACGTGAGAGCCAGTGAAGATGTCGTGGTGCTTGGTTTCAGCAAACACAGTGGTTCTTGTGGCAGTTTCAAAGTGATGCCCGAAGATGCGTTAGGCTACAATTACTATGCAGTGAATTGGTGGCCTGATACTGGGGATAAGAATTTTGCAGAAATTGGCATTGTTGCTTCCGAAGATCAGACCAGAGTACGAATCACCATACTGCGTTCAAAAGGCGTCTCGTTTACATACAATGGAGATCAATACAATGAATACAAACCACTTGATATTAGGCTGGATAAGCATGAAACATTCCAGTTGCAGAACGTTGAGTATTCCGATATCACCGGCACAAAGATCGAGGCCAACAAAAGAGTCGCAGTCTTTATTGGAATGTTGCAGACAAATGTTGGTGGGGGAGACGTTGACCACACTGTCGAACAGATGCCAGCCGTCCATTCATGGGGGAAGTCTTTCGGAATTGTACCATTCCCAGACCAGACATCTGGCTATCGCGTCAAGATTGTGGCTGCCTTCGCCAAAACAACGGTTTACATAAATGGAAAGAATTACAACATCCTTGATGCAGGCGACTGGATTGTAGATAGTTGTTCGCAATATGTCGGCATCACGGCAAATAAAGCCATCATGGTGGCACAGTGGGTGGAGAGTCAGAGCAGTCAACAGTCGGGTGCTCCGTCCATGGTGATGGTAGCGCCGACAGAGCAGTATAAGAACAACTACGTGTTCTCCGTACCACCCGGTACCAACTACCACGTCTACGTACTGCTGGTGGCACCGCGGGGCCAGACTGGTCGCCTGATGCTGGATGGAGTTGCCATCAGTGGAACTTGGGTAGAAGTCCCCGATTCGTCCCCGGCACTCGTCGGGATTCAGTTGCCGTTGACTCCTGGACGTCACGTTGTGGTGCATGAGGACAGCAGCGTTCTCTTCGGAGCTATCGTCTACGGCTACGGCAGCGCTGGTTGTGCCTTCGCCTATCCCGCGGGGATGTGTCTCACAGACATCAGTGCTGTAAGTAGAAATACCTTCTTTCACTTTGTTACGCTATGAAAAAATAAGCGTTGTGTTGCTAGTGCACAGTCGGCTGTTATATGTTTCAAATATAATTATTCATTATTTATTTTAAGTAACATAGGCTACGTTTCAGCTATGATTAATTGTTTAAAGAATATCGACTTGCTTTCAAGGAGGCGTTGTTTTAATTTATTGCATTGTGTTTTACACAAAAATGAGAGAGCTGCTGGTGATTATAGCCAATAAGTTATTTAACATATAGTGATCTTAACAATGTGAAACTGCTTACAGAATCGAACAACTACTACAAAGTCAACACCCATCACAACACCTGGAATGCCAACAACTACCAGAAAGTCAACACATATTACAACACATCGACCCACTAGAGCTCCAAAGACTGCTGGTCCAACGACGAAAACTACTCCTCGAATACCTTCCAAACCAACAACACAAGTTCCTCCAACGTCCAGTAAGTTTTCCTTTGTATGGGGCTTTTTCTGTGTCCACTGTGCCACACATATACAAAACTTAGAAAATATTGAGAATAGCTATTAATGTATCAAAACTAGAGAATGTTTACAAGTACCATGACTTCAATTCCTTTCCTGATTTCGATCCCGATGAGTAAACGATATCGTTACTGTTTTGTTTGCGTGATACAGGGTGACCCCAAAAAAAAAACAGAACCCATAAAAATGTTCATTAATCCTACATAGGTCCATCAAATATCTTCAAATTTGGTCGATTCACACTTCAGTCTATGGATGATATGTCCACAAAGTTTTAGCCACCTGAGTCAGATTGAATAGTTTTTATGTCTTTTCAAAATGTGCTCCAAATGTTGTCCTCGGCGTTGAAGGCACACTTGCACACGTCGCGCAAAATTGTCAGTGACTCTCACACATTCCTCCTTGGGGATTTGCCTGATCTTTCCTGTGATTGCTGCCTTCAGTTCACCTGTTGTTTGAGGATTGTTCTCATACACATTGTCCTTGAGATACCCCCACAGATAAAAATCAGGGGGGTTCAAGTCTGGTGAATGCGCTGCCCACTCCACATCACACCTCCGGCTGATCAGTCTGTCATCAAATCGCTCTCTAAGCCAGGCTAGGGAGACATTTGATGTGTGGGGGTGGCCCTGTCATGCTGGAACCACTGTTGATCTCGATACATTCCTCTGCGTCGTCCTAATGATGCCCCAAACTTCCTCAGTACTGCCACACAGCGCTCCGTGTTCACCGTTTGAGGTTGCTCATTTTCATCCTCAAATCAAAAAGGGCCGATGATGCCATGTTTGGATCATGTCTGGTTCTCAGACGAAGCACAGTTCCTGCTGACAGGACATGTCAACAACAAGAATAATGTGTATTGGGGTACAGCTCCACCGCAGGATGTCTTACAGAGGCCGTTACACTCAAACAAGTTCACAGCATGGGTAGCCATTTCCAAACGGCCATTTTCATCGGCCCATTTTGGAGCAAATTGGACAAAAAGAACATAAAAACTATGCAAACTGACTCAGGTGGCTAAAACGTTGTGGACAGATCATCCTTAGACTGCAGTTTTTATCGACCAAATTTTTTTGGGGTCACCCTGTACATGCCTTCTTATAATTTACGTGTTCACCATTCCAGCGTATTCAATCGGTTTGTGAATTCTCTACATATGCTACTTTCAAACTAAGGTTGAATCATCATACATAGAATCTTCTAATCAATGTCATTGTGCCAGGCAGACAGTACCTGTATAAATAACATACACTAAGTCACCATGGTCATACACCAAATAAAAAGTAAATAACTTATCTGGCTCCTCGCGTTTGATCACAACTTAAGATCAGACAGATGGTTGGAATTCGGGTACCTATAAAGCAAATACTCTAATGTTATTTGATTGAAATGTACACTTGTTCTTTCCCAAACTTGACTGTATACATTCTACAATTGTGCAATGTATATTAATATTTTGTCTTGTATCCTGCTGTTGTTTTGTATCCCGATTTGCAAGCCGTACTGAACGTAATATACCTTCCAAACCAACAACACAAGGTCCTCCAACATCCAGTAAGTTTACCTATGTAAGGAGCTTTTTGTGTATCTACTGTGCCTTACATGTACTAACTTAGAAAATACCGCTTTCAGGTGAATAGCTAATAATGTGTGAAACTAGATATTAGTTTCATCCACCATGAAATGTTTCCAGTTTTCGATCTCATCGAGTAAACAGTATCATAACTTCTTGTGTTTTCTCAATAATTAAACATTATAGTATATTATATCAGATAGTGTATTCTCTGCGTGTGCTACATTCAAATTAAGATCGAGTCAACATAAATAATCCAATAAGATTGTATACACAACAATCTTTGACATTGTTAATAAAAACAAAAAGGCAAGTTTTTATATAGCGCAGTATCAGGTCCTCAGGACCGTTCCAAACGCTTTACACTTTACTTCCCTGACAGACCTGTTCACTCAGACACCATCTCGGCTTCTCTGTGAAGTATCCAGCCATATGCTACAATTAATGCGCGAAGGCTGCTCGTACACATATCAACCACTGTCTATTGCCACATACACATTTATACAGCTGAGTGAATTGGAAATATCAGTCATATCAGCTAAGCAATAGAACAATGAGTTTCACGATATAAAATCTGGAAACATTTCTCGTTAATCCCAAGCAGCACCTGTACTAAACAGTCACTAAGCTATCTTGGTAACATATGAAATCAACCGTCGATCTCTTATCTGGCTCCTGATGTTTGAACACAATCTGATTTAACGAAGACAGTTGGAGGGGTAGCAAATAGCCCTTGCCGGTAGATTTATGCTCTTCCGATATTACCGGCAGGGCGGCCTTACCCTAGAATAAGGTAGAGGCCGAATTTGAAATAACAAATTAAATAAGGATAACCTTTTTATCAGATAATACTATATTATAAAAACTATTCAAAATTAAACAAAAAAAAATAAACACAGCTACAAACTTGCAATTGTTTATGAACATTTATAATTATGGCAGGATTATCCTCGATCACCCAGGCTCCGTGAGGTGGCAGCACTTTACACGGATAACATTCAATAGCCGACTAAGTGATCAGACTATCTTCTCGGTGAAGATACGCAGCCGCACGACAGTCGATTATGGGAGACACCCGGTTTTCCGGTGATCGTAGCTTACCATTCTAAAACGTCATATCGTTACATCATATATTAATTTTCTATTGTAGGTGGCAAGGGCGTCGATCCGGTTTTAAAAGTGGGGGGACGGGGTATACATATACATACACACACACACACACACACACACACACACACACACACACACACACACACATATATATATATATATATATATATATATATATATATATATATATATAACATGAAATACATATAACTATTTTTAGTAAATATAAAACATAATAATTCATTGTTGGTCTGGTGTTAATTCAAACATAAACATAGGCCTTTATATTATACTATTTAAAGTAGTTATGGTGGCTTCATATATTTGAAGAGGGGTCATGGCCCGCCCCAATCAATGATAATTTGGAGGGTATAGCCTTTGGACCCATAACTGCTTGCGTGATTCATAGGGTGACAATGTGCAGAGGTCACAGGGGTGCCTGTGTAGCACTTCCCTATCCCACCCTTCGGCAAAGACATGTGTCAACATTCAAATGGGATCAAATTACACAAAGTGCAAGAATCCGCTAGTTCCGCCTTAGGCGATATAAGTATCCACCAGGGCGACCAGGCTGCAATCCATGGGGTGACAGGGCAAATAAAAATGTATCATTTATAATGAGCTTGATGGCTAGTGCCTAGTAATATACCAACACAAGGGTGCAAAATGACAGAGTCCGGCATGATGAATATTTACTGTACTAAGGTCAAGTTGCGGCCTACAATCAATTTATCTAGTGATTTTCCACTGGGTAGTCGGATGTTTATATCTGAACTCGTATATTCATTTTACTACTAGACCGATGTAGGGATTTTAAGAGAGGGGAGTAATCAGTCTCGCTATATGCCTATAAACTTGGTTTTATTAACTGAAAAAGTGAGAGAACATTTCCTATGCTGTACCCCTCAGGCTGAAAAGTGTGGGGACGCGTCCATTTCGTCCCCCACCGATCGACGCCCATGCTGTGTAGAACTTCCCAATCCTACATTTTGGCAAAGGAATTTGTCATCACTCAAATGGGAATCGGCCACGATAAGCAGCAAGCAGGCAGAGGGGTGAAAGTGCAACACAAATTTCATCATTAATTTTATAATGTGCTTGATAGCTAGAGCCCGGCTGTGGCGCAGCCCAGCATGATGATTATTAAAGTACGATCAAGTTGCGCGCTGTGACCAGCCAAGTAATGTATCTGGTTGATTTTCTAATGGGTGGTGGGAACTTCATATCGCGAGTTTATTGTCTAGCTAGTCCTATGAGCGCCTTCTAAGAGAGAGGAGTGGTGGGTCAGGCTACATGCCCCGCAATTGTTCTGAACTGAAAAGTGGGGAGACAATTCCTATGCTGTCCCCCACGCTGAAAAGTGTGGGGGACGCGACACCCCCCCCCCAGTCCCCCACCGATCGACGCCCGTGTACCGATGTAGGGTCTTTAAGAGAGGGGAGTGATTAGTCTCGCTATATATTCCTGTAAATTTGTTTTATGAACTGAAAAGTCCGCCCCCTCGTCCCCCACCGATCGACGTCCATGCTGTGTAGAACTTACCAATCCAATATTTTGGCAAATAAATTTGTCACAACTCAAATGGGATTAAGTTACACAAACTGCAGGAATTCGCCGCTTCTATCGTAGGCGATAAGCAGCAAGCAGGCGAGGGGTGAAAGTGCAACATAAATGTCATCATTAACAATGTGCCTGATGGCTAGAACCTACTAATAATATCAACACAAGGATGCAAATTGATAGAGCCCGAAAGCGGCGCAGCCCGCCATGATGCTTATTTACTAATAGCGGGGAGGGAATTAAGAGAAATTGCGCACTTGGTGACAAGTTTTTGCAATTTGGCATGGTGTTAGGTATGGGCATAAGGTTTTCAAAAACCACCGCATACAAGTCGGGGTAGCCCCCTGGTGGCCGGTATGCGCAAAATCCAATATGGCGGCCGAAGCCCGCCTTACGTCGCATAAAAGCGTTTCCGGTACTTTCGGTATATTATCATATATATATATATATATATATATATATATATATATATATATATATATATATATATATATATATGCAGAACGTTCCTCACCATCGACGGTCACATTTGCATTTTCGACATTCAAAATAGTGTATCTCTGGAAATAATGTGACTATCAAACAACATTGAGGTATCATTATTTCCGTCTGAATCTGCTCTATCGAAATATGCAATAAAACACACTACCGTTATTTTCGAGAAGCGTCTCATTTTGGCGTGGTTGGTCACAAATATAACACTACATTTGGGGAACGGTCATACTTATTGACAGACCCGTTATTTGCAGTTGATGTTATTATGTATTGACTGTCACGCAGGCGCGGTTGTGTTTACAACGCCGCGCCTACCCGACAAGACGTCGGGCCCTTGGGCTGCAAGCGGCGCTTCTACTGCTGTGCTGAGCACAGGCTCTTGGATTATCGTCGCTGTTGCTTCGTTCCTACTCGGTGTCTTACTGACGGCGGTCGCTATGCGAGTTGTGTTGAGGTACGTCTGTAGGTCATCGGTTGTGTCTCTTTGTTCGACCGCATCATTGCTACTTGAAGACGTGTCCTCTTCGTAACGCTCGCGCGTACGGCGTTCCTCGCTGTAAGACCAATCGCTTCAAGAACTCTTTTGTGCCGTATGGACTGTATAATTGGCAGTGAATGGACTTCCCTATTTACATACGAACATCACTGGCTTTGAACTGTGAATCTTTTTAGCTATTTATTTAACTAATCTGTTTTATATTATTTGAACGAGTTGTAATTGTTTAGTCATGTTGTATGTTCCATTTATAATATATTAAATATAAATATATTTTGCTAAAAAACATTATTTATTCATGTTTATGCTTTAATTTATCTAAATGTATATATTCACATTTGAGAACATTTACAGTTTTACTATCCGACATTTGTATCGTTTTAATTTTACTAAACATTCTAATTAGTAACACTTATATATTGCTATGCTTTTATAAATAGTTTTACTAATATACATTAATGAATTTGTTATCAACCATAATGTTCTTATTATACTATTCAGCCGCTTTGGCTGCCAGTGAAGTGAATTAACTTTATTATGCAAAAACGTCGTCCAGACAACGTGTAGTTTGGCGAGAATGTTTGCTTGTCTGGTGGGTGTATTAAATACAGCTCAGCTTGCAAGCTGCGTTGATAATTGACTTACAAACAACTTCTGTTTTAGGATGCGGTCATTCAAGGCGAACAGTGCGGCAGCAAAAGAAGATGATGCAGGTATTTCATTGAAAAATGAACAATTTATTCAGATGTCACAATACATCATCACACTATTGGAATGCAATGAACTAGTATGCTTACGGTAAACAACGGTGCCTCATTTTCCTGTTTGGATGTTATTATTTTCACAATATGTTTACTTGAATACTGATGTAATTAGTTGTTTGAATATGTTTATAAATATTATGGATTTCTCTATATTTTTGCAGTCGTGGTCATGGACGATCAGAATTACGTCGTCTTACCGAGGGTGCCAGGCCAACAGGAAGGTAATGAACACTTGGTGCCGTGTATAGTCGTCTGCGTATATTTTCTTTAAAATATGTGCACGTATTTACAACAAAACTTGTGGATCTGGTCAAACGAAAAGAACAATTGTAATAGTATAGCAACCTCCAACGTGCAAAATGTATTTCCACTCTATGAATTGGACAATAAGGTTATTATCAGTATGGCTAAAACCAGTGGGCACAATCGGTTAGCCAACGTAACTGACCGGGTTCGCAATTTAACACACGGTATTTCTAATCAGTCCATGACATGGCAGAACATTTTAAGGCTACGCGACGTGTGCTTGGTTATCAGATGCTGTTAATGATGCTAATGAAATTTATTTTTATTTTTATTTCTCTACTCTGTATTTTATATTGTTATGGTGACGAACGCTACAATAATGTGTTATTATATTGTGTTGTGATGTGTTGTGTTGTGTTGTGTTGTGTTGTGTTGCGTTGCGTTGCGTTGCGTTGCGTTGCGTTGCGTTGCGTTGCGTTGCGTTGCGTTGCGTTGCGTTGCGTTGCGTTGCGTTGCGTTGCGTTGCGTTGCGTTGCGTTGCGTTGCGTTGCGTTGCGTTGCGTTGCGTTGCGTTGCGTTGCGTTGCGTTGCGTTGCGTTGCGTTGCGTTGCGTTGCGTTGCGTTGCGTTGCGTTGCGTTGCGTTGCGTTGCGTTGCGTTGCGTTGCGTTGCATTGCGTTGCATTGCATTGTATTGTATTGTATTGTATTGTATTGTATTGTATTGTATTGTATTGTATTGTATTGTATTGTATTGTGTTGACCAGCATGTGTGTAACGACAATCGTTTGTAACGTCAACGGAAGTGACCGTTCAGGAACGATATTAGTCTCGCTTAACCGACTGTCGGTCGGCTGCGGAACTACGCCGAGAAGACAGTCTGGTCACTTTGACGGATTTTGTTTGTTTATCCGCGTGATCTATACAATGATGTCACCTCACGGACATTGCCGTAATTTATATTTTTATAAACAACTGCAAATTTGTATTTCTATTTATTTTTTGTTAATATCGGTTTAATTTAGAATAGTTGTTTTTATAATACAGCATTATTTGATATAAAAAAGTATCCTTATTTAATTTGTATGCTATTCGTGTGGGGCTAGACAATGCTGCCACCCCACGGATACTGGAAATTTGAATTTGTACTTACTTTTGTGTTAATATAAGTTCAATGTTGAATACTTTTCATATGATATCATTATCTTGTAAAAGTATATCGTTATTTTTATTTCACAGTTGGCCTGAGAGCCAATCAGCGTCTCTACCCTAATTTGGGGTAAGGCCGCCCTGGCGGGTCGAAAATGCAGACCCATATTTTTCCCAGGCGGGTGTGAGAGGTTTAAAAGTGCTGTCACCTCACGGAGCCTGGGTAACCGAAGCTAAAACGATGAATAATAAATCCTCCTCCGTTTATAGATACGTACATAGATATAGATACATTTATTATGTGTCACCTTTACAGTTGGATTGTACCTGTACATTCATACTAAAATCAACAATTCCATACAATATCATATTAATGTACAATGATAGCATATCTTGTTAAAAATTAAATCATCATTGGAAACCTAAGTAATAAATTTAAAACATATACACTATACATTAAAATATACTTTACATAAACATTGTTATAAAATAAATGAATTAATTAAATTAAAATACATGTCCATTACTAGCCGATCTGAAAATGCTCTAAACACCACGGAATTAAGGATTATTGTAGCGATTAGTTTGTGTTATTACACAGAAGAATCTTCACGAGTATTTATATCTCGCCGATCGCATAGCGGATCTTGCTAACGTAATAAGCTACAAATTCGCTAACAATCATATGCAAAAGCGGATCCAGTGAGGCGGGGGTCACGTGCACACATACTAGGTTTGTCGAATGTTAGCAGCTAGCCTCATGTGTCCTCAGACATCGAGTACGGTCCGATGTCAATGTATATTTATACATAGCGTACCCTTCACCGATACTACTCTCTCTGGATTTGCTCTGGTTACTAAATAACATTAATTAAGTGGATTTTAATAAAGTCATACTAAAAGAATTGTTGACGTTATGGCTGTCGTATTAACATTTGGAGTTCTGACTGCAGTTGTGAGACTTTCATCAACAAATGCCTGCGCAGAATACTACACCTGAAGTGGAAAGACAAGGTACCCAACACCACACTCTGGAAAACAAACAAGCAACTACCCATAGAAAATTAAATAAAGAAGAGAAAATGGAGGTGGATAGGACATACACTAAGAAAACCACCAGAAACAATCACCCGTCAAGCCATCACATGGAACCCCCCAGGGAAGAGGAGAAGAGGTAGGCCACGAAACACCTGGCAGAGAGACACAGAAAAAGATACAAAAGAGATGGGGTACACCCGGAAAGAAATGCAGAAGATGGCCACAGACAGAAAACAGTGGCGTTCCTTAGTCGATGGCCTATGCTCCGAGCGAGCGAAAAGGCTTAAGTAAGTAAAGTAAGTTAAGTCGACTACCGGGTATATATGCAAATGTCCTCATTTCCTCCGTTCTGTCTTCAGATGGCAAAGAGGACGAGAGTGTCTACGATCAACCAGCGGCCACAGAGGACGAGAGTGACTACGTTCATCCAGCGGCCGTTCCACGCAGGCAGCCCAACGTATATGACGTCATCACACCGACCGCATAGGTCAACAGTGTGAATGACCAAACAGTTCGGATGTACGAGGACAAGACAAAGTTTTGGTCATGGCTATTGTAAAGACAATACATTTCGACGATGCAGGATATTTCTTGCATAGGTATCATGTATACATCACTTCGTCATTGTCGGTAGTATATCTTTGCAGTCTGTCTTACCAGATGCATTGTCGACATATGTATGATTTAGTATGTCACTAATGAGTTTGTTTTACGACACATCTATTACAAAAGTCTCGCATATAACTTTATTATTATTTATTTATTATTATTATATATATTTTTAAAGTCAGTAAGTTGTTTATATAACTTATTTTCCAAACGGCGTTTATTTACCTGAATTAATTGCATATTTATTATACAATCACATCCTGCTAATTACTAATTATTTTATTTGGTGTTTTTATACAATGTTACACTTATCTAACTTATAACTTTATATTTTTATCTATTCGTTTTTTAACATATTTGAAGTGTTACATCTACGTAGATGTGCTAATGTATGTACCAATTGTATATGGGTTTTTACCTGAAATAAATGTATTCGTATTCGTATTCGTTTAGCGTCCTACAATTAATAGAAGACGGTTTGCTACTAGTTTTAGTGTCAATTTCTTATCTCACAATTGTAGCTGCCTTATCTATTACGAGACCTGATGTCTACTGTCCTTCGTGTACCGACCTCGAAGCAACTCTTCGGACACGTGAAAGACGACGACTATTACACCAACTCGCATTTTTGCGCAAGATAAAACACAACGTTCTAACTATTACCCTACCGCAAACTTCATCACTCCAGGTTCCAGTACATGAAACGGCAATCCCAATAAGTACATACAAATGCACCCATCAGTACACCGTGCTTTCTCCTTCTCTCCTAGAGTCATAAGAAGCAGCGCCAACAGCGTCATGCCGACAACACTGAACGAATTGGTCGATTTCAGTCTAACAGCGGATGTAACCATTAGCCATGACGCGGACCACATTGCCGAAGAATGGAAGATGACTCCGGAAGAAAAGCCTTTTATTCATATCAACATGAACATTATAGTACACTTACAATGCATGCTACTTGGTGATAACTGTCCGACGGAAACCTGTACTAAAACCTAAAGGATCGCTATCGTTCAGGCCCCACTGAAACATTATGTAAATACTATACTCTATTATCCTAGTAACTAATACAAGGGAGGTAGTATGTTCATGTGGGGCAATACACCCATACAAATTTTCTGACAAGAGTGTTCGGGTGCATGTTCAAACGTGTGTATGAAAATCAACATTTGTGTTTTTCTTGGTTCTGATGTTAAAATTAACGTCTACCTTTGTGTCAATAAAGTCATCGTAACTAAAGATGGAATGTTGCCCCTAAACATGTATCATCATACTTATTTTATAAACATACCAGCGACATTATTTGTGGGTCGTAATAAGCACACTTACTAGACGACGCCTATTGCTAATAATACTAGCGGGGAGAGACGCCAAACAAATAAAATCACATTTTAAATCCTTGTTCACTAAACCACAAAATATCATACACCAATCACATATACATCATTTATTGCTAGACATGACGCAGTGTATTAAATTACGGGAAATGTGATTTTAAAGATGGTTGCCAAGCCAGTCGACTGCCCCACAATAATGGTCATCATACAAAATATGTGCCTGAGACATGGATTATTTCAAAACTACACAATGCCAACCAAGATGGTGTCAGTAAGTGAATTTGCAGGCCTTAGCCCATGGACTAAAATGTAATATGAATTGAGTTTGCTTGACAGAAGTGAAACCATTTCAGTGATGCAATGTTGTCAATCATACCATGATATACGTACTGATACAGAAATACCTGTTTATACGGTAGGTACTATTTGTATGATATATACATTATGACAAATGTTATGTCCATTTTTTGGGGGGTCAATCACCCATCCTTGGCCGAATTGCCCCTTTGGTGGGCATACTGCCCCATCAGGCAATAAGCCTACTTATTAAGATTTTAGAAGACATATACAGGATATCTTGAAAAAATTATTGTAATCATATTTTGAATACTAGCTATTTTAATAAAGTGTAAATACCTCTTTGTGACTATTAAGCTGGTTATATTTTCGAATAAACTTCATTATGCAATGTCTTGCTGAAGGTGGGTGTATTCCCCCGCCCTACCCTACTGTTGTTATAAACTATAGTAATTTCAATACTAATATAAGGATGAAAGCTATAAATATACTACACAATACGAAATGGTGTGACATTGTTTTTTACTAATGATAAACAAGTAAACAAATATATATAAACTGTTAACACTTAATATATTACCTTACTAATTATATCATACTAATTTTACCAGTTACCTAATACTAACCGAGCGAACATTTTGTTGTTACACATAAGTAATACCTGATGTCACAACATCGTTAATTATTGTGTTGATTTGCATATGTCTTTAAATTTTGAATGCGCATTACCTTTCAATCGGTCGTTATGAATGACGCTGTCGAATTTGGTTCGTTTCCAATCATCAACACCAGCATCTAGAGAGTTTGTTGCGTGTGTTCTGGTAAAACTCTCGAACTGAGTCACGGAAACCGTTTCCAAACATCAACACCAGCATCTAGAGAAGTTGTTGCGTGTGTTCTGGTAAAACTCTCGAACTAAGTCACGGAAACCGTTTCCAAGCATCAACACCAGCATCTTGAGAGTTTACTGCGTGTGTTCTGATAAAGATGTCGAACTAAGTCACGGAAAGGTTTACCAAGCATCAACACCAGCGACTTGCGAGTTTGTTGCGTGTGTTGCGGTAAAACTCTCGAACTAACTCACGAAACATCGAGCTCATGATGATGTAGATCATCGGGTTGACGAACGGGTGTAAGACGTAGACCTGGGAGAGCTGATGGGGCATCGGCACTCCGACTGAGTACAGCCAGAAGGGCAGCCAGCAGGCGATGTACACCGTCGTGACGACGAACAGGAGGAGGAGCCTACTCTGTGACTTCTGCTGCGGCGCATTCGTGCTCTTTGATGTCACCGTTTCCTTTCCACGAGATGTTCCAGCGCCGATGTGCGTCTTTTGTTGCGGTGCATCCGTGCACTTTGGTGTCGCCGTTTCCTTTCCACGATTTGTTCCAACGCCGATGTGCGTCTTTTGTTGCGGTGCATTCGTGCACTTTGGTGTCGCCGTTTCCTTTCCACGAGATGTTCCAGCGCCGATGTGCGTCTTTTGTTGCGGTGCATTCGTGCACTTTGGTGTCGCCGTTTCCTTTCCACGATTTGTTCCAACGCCGATGTGCGTCTTTTGTTGCGGTGCATTCGTGCACTTTGGTGTCGCCGTTTCCTTTCCACGATTTGTTCCAACGCCGATGTGCGTCTTTTGTTGCGGTGCATTCGTGCACTTTGGTGTTACCGATTCATTTCCACGAGATTCTTCAGCGCCACTGAGCGTCTTCTGTTGCGGTGCATCCGTGATGATTGGTGTCACTGCTCCCTTTCCACGAGATGTTCCAGCGCCAATGTTCGATGTCGAATTCACATTCGTAGATAACGTCAGTGTCACTCGCACTGCACGCCTCTTGTGGTGCGCACGAACCAACAAGAAGATTCCCACAGTGTTGTAAGACAGGAAGATGACGACGAGCACTGTGCCGACCAGCGCAATGCGCAGTGGCAGAAACAGCGTATGGAACGGCGGGTTCTTTGCCAGTACAGCGGCGGCTGCGTACACAGCCGCGAAGACAGCAATCACAGTGGCTGCTCTAGACGCCCGCCTGGGGTTCAGGCTGAAGTGGTGCGGTCGCAGGACAGCCATGCATCGCTCCAACGCCACAAACGATAACATCGACATGGAGAAGACGATCGCCACGTGCACGATGTAGACAATGGCCGTGCGGATGACGACAGGGAGCGCCATCATCCACGCTCCTGTCACCATCCCGACCGCGCACTCGAGCGAGTCGGCCACGGCCAGCGAGAACATGTAGATCTTCGTCGACGTGGTGAGGCGTTTCACGTGCACGGCGATCACGAGCGCGTTGCCGAGGAGTCCCACGAACAGAAGCACCTGGAACAGGGTTTTGACCGCGCGCAGACGGGCAACGGGGAACGAGGTGATTTCGAAATTAGAAACGTCGAAATCGAACGTGCGATTCGTGAAATTGTTCTCGAATAGTGTGTCATTGAATACTTCCATTTTTTCCGATAGTGTGTCATTAAATATGTCCATATTCTCGAATAGTGTGTCATTAAATATTTCCATATCGTTAGCCGTCAATCTTGCGTTTGCGCGATATGCAGGCTGCAGTGAATTTGTCGACGCCGCAAGAGAACGTTGTACCGGACACTGAAGTAGATCGACAATCGTCAGGTGGAACACGCAGTAATGGAGAATGCCCGTGATTGGTCAGTGTCACATAGCTTGTAGCCAACCAAATCATTTGTAGGAATTGTGCCACGTGCGCTGTCCTTGCAACACCTGTTTTTGAGATGAAGCCAATAATATATGCGATGTTAGTTTCACATATCGTATCTAGTTTGCAAACACCGACGAGGTCTTGTAGAAACCCGAATTTATTATTTTACCATTTCCATTGTTTTCTAAGTAAGACAGTGTTGTCAAATGCAATTGTAATTGTATATGACAGAATTTAAATATTTTGTGGAAGAAGCTGTGTTTGTAATTGTATTTAACACTAATGATATTAGACTTTGTCAACATTCACCATCGTCACTGTGCAGCCGGAATATCTCGTCGTTGTAAATATCTCAGCAGGTTGTTTCGGAGTCTGCCTGTCTTGCGCTATCCCCTGTCAGATGGTACCGTCGGTACTCGTCTAGTTCCTCCATTCATCGACTTGCCAGTCTTCCTCTACATCGCTTCCATGCATAAGGAGTATCCAGGTAACGATACGCGATGTCCATTTTCAAATACAAATGTGACCTGTTTAAGGTACTGATTCAAATACAAACGCAAATGCATTTCGCGGTGGCACACATACACACACACATCGCACCGCACCGCACCGCACCGCACCGCACCGCACCGCACCGCACCGCACCGCACCGCACCGCACCGCACCGCACCGCACCGCACCACGCACCACGCACCACGCACCACGCACCACGCACCACGCACCACGCACCACGCACCACGCACCACGCACCACGCACCACGCACCACGCACCACGCACCACGCACCACGCACCACGCACCACGCACCACGCACCACGCACCACGCACCACGCACCACGCACCACGCACCACGCACCACGCACCACGCACCACGCACCACGCACCACGCACCACGCACCACGCACCACGCACCACGCACCACGCACCACGCACCACGCACCACGCACCACGCACCACGCACCACGCACCACGCACCACGCACCACGCACCACGCACCACGCACCACGCACCACGCACCACGCACCACGCACCACGCACCACGCACCACGCACCACGCACCACGCACCACGCACCACGCACCACGCACCACGCACCACGCACCACGCACCACGCACCACGCACCACGCACCACGCACACGCCATAACGCCATAACGCCATAACGCCATACACACACACCACAGACACACACATGCACACACGCACACACGCACCCACGCACGCACGCACGCACTCACACACACAAATATACAAACAATTCATTCTTCTTATTATTATTATGAAATTTGGCTATTACATATTTATTGGTAATTAACAGTTATCTGCTTGAATCATGAAAACAGCCATTCATAAATCAAATTGTCACGTGGTTTGCGATCATGTCACGTGGGTTACGATCATGTCATATGGTTTTCGATCGTAACTTCTTGTCGCTGCAGAAAGAGAGTTGCATTTGGGTTGGTTGTGTCTTTGTTAAAACTTCACAGGTTTTTGCTAGTTCTGCCACATTGTCAGGTACAAACCATTGCAGGTGCAGGCCCACGCTACTGACGGAAACACAACTCGAATAAGAAACAGAAGCAGACGTAAGCCATGACAGAGATGGAAGAATGACGTCACTTTGATCTATAATCCCAACAGGACTTATCAAAAAGCAAAGGAAATGCATCGACTTCTGTAAGCCTCTTGGAAAGCGACATTGTCAACGAATGAATAGATTATGTTTACGTTGACACTGAACGACTGGTGAGGTCGACGGTGCTTTGTGCTAACGGTAGCGTCCCTAACACAGGGATATCCGAGCAGCGATATTTCGTAGGAAGCAATTAGCGAGACTGCCCTGTTGGTGTCTTGTGTCCTACGGGGTCCGCAGTACTGACGTAGTAATTAGCTGGAATCTGCGCAACATTCCCGTGGCGTACAAGCGAGACCTCTGCAGAGACTCGACGTCACCAAACAACCTCTCTCCAACAAGGAACCACCAAAATGACAATACGTTGTTAACTAGGTCGTCCACTTGTATTGTGCATGTCACCAATCGGAGCCAATCAGTCACGACTGCCTACGTAAGTCTGTTGTTTGCCTATGTTTCGTCCCAGTGGTCTCACAGAGAGGTGGCTGCTGAAGGTGCATATAATGGCTCCGTGCAAAGTAACGTGAAACGCGTCATTGTCGAGATATCGTACCCCTCCCTCGGTGGCGACGGTTCTACGGTTTGAACGACCGAGTCGCGGCCACCAGACGTCTTTTGCGGGAACTCTGGCTGCCAAGCCGAATCTGGCGTCTTATGTCACATTTGTCGTAGCCTTTCAGGACATTGCCAGAGAGTATAGCAATACGGTCTCCAGAGCTATTTCTGGTAGTGCACAATCTGCAGAGAGTTTTCGTACGCGTGCAGTTCGGGATACGAAACATTCTTCGTTTGACAATTCAGCTTGAGCGATTCACACCCGCACGCAAATAAATACAAGAGGAGCGAAGTACTGAAGATATGGAGTCGCTCAGTAACGCGACGTTCGAGAACAACTCGCTGTTGTGGTATTTGGACATCGACGCCATCACAATCAGACCGCGCGCCAACATGGCAGTCAGGGCCTTCTATCAGACCATATTGGGCGCCGGGTTCTTCGGCAACCTGCTAGTGATCGTCGTCCACGCGAACCGACTGAGAACATCGACGATGGTGTACATGTTCTCGCTGGCTTTCGTCGACGCGACTGTGTGCGTCGTCGGCATAGCCAGTCCTCACCTCGGCGCCCTGGGGGTCATCGTCGGCAAAGCCACCTTGTACATCGTACATGTCGCCGCCATATTCTCCATGACAATGCTGTCGTACATCGCTTTGGAACGTTGCGTGGCTGTGCTACGACCTCACACGTTCAGCTTGAGCACAGGGCGGGCTTTCGTCGCTGTAGTCGTCATCCTTGGCTTCGCCGCGGTCTACGGCGCAGCTGCCCTGGCGTCGAGGGAGATCCGCGTTTGGGCGTTACGTTCGGTTCTTCAGGTGTTCATCGTCTCGGCGACACTTTTCGTCACCGTTGTATGTTACGTCATCGTGGCCACAGTCCTGTTGCGGCGCACCGCGGAACGGATCCGGACACTGAGGAGAGGCAGACGCGCCACGAGGGATTCTCGCGCCACGCCGCTGACCAAACTGACCACACTTACGGCGCGCGTCACTCCAGCCAATATGTCTACGAGTGGTCACCACCCGACTGCGAGTAATTATCACTCTCACTCTCTCACTCACTCCCATTCAATCACTCACTCCGCGCATAGCGGTCACGTTCTGCCTACGGAAGGCACGGACATCAAAGCGGCACAAATTGTCATGGCAAAGAAGAAAGCACAAGGGACATTGGCGTTGCTGTTCGCCATCACAGCTGCTTACATCTTGTGCTGGGGCCCGTTCTGGCTGTACTCCATTGGCGTCCAGATGGACATGCAGCTGAGAAGATTGTACTTCTTATATCCCGTGGCAAATCCGTTGATCTACTGTTGCCTGAGTTCGATGTTCCGTGACTTGGTCAAGGAGTTTTATCAGAATACGCGCACCAAGCTGGCCAGATGCTGTCGTTGATGCTGAGAGATTATGTCAGGTTCGGATTACATTGGACATGATTGAATGAATGCGTTTATATGTGCGGGGAACATTACATGTTGGCTCTGCGCAGGAATTATCAATTGCCTTTACTTACATAGCACGACAATCACTGTATAAAGTAACTAGCCACAAGATTATTAACTGAAGCACCTACAAAAGTCAGTTTGATGCACCGACTAAATACATATACTGACAGTGCAGTCATACTGTAAACAAACTGTTTTTGTTATGCATTCTTCTGTTTTCAATTCCATACTGAGCACGAATCCCGACAATTCCACGTTCACACAGGTGCAGTATCAGAAATTGCAATCATCGAACAGTTTCAAAGTATGCCACGTTACTAGATAGAAATGGTCACAATGACAAATAGGTAACGACTCGTCGTAACCACGGAACTGAATGTAGAGAAATATCTTTACACTTTGACGTACTCGACACTGTGGTTGTTATTACAAATGGCATAATTGTGGTATGATATAACAGAGTTAGCTCTCCTTTCAGTTGAAAGCGAATACGGTACTTTGTAGAATCAACAAGTGAGCTATTTCTTACGATTGTCATTACAATAATTACATTAGTATTTAAACTGTATTTGTTATCTTTGATACGTGATCTTTGATAACGCAAGTGCATCGATCATATATTTTCGTTTTGTGGTACACTCGTAATGCATAATTATGATAGTGCTGTTTTTTATTTTGTTCATGAATTATAATTTTCTCACAACTTGAGTATATGAATAAGGAACAAAAGCATCGTTGCTTCATTCCAGTTACTACATTGTATAATGTATATTTGTAATATATTTGCAATACATAATTATTACTTCACTGTATTGAATAATATCTATACGTACAGGACATTATGTAACAATAAATATTGTCGGGCAAGGATAACATAGACATTTGTGTTGATGTGGTCTATGATGTGTCTGTGCAAATAAATGACTATATACACACACAATTCCTTATGTTTTAGTCCTTTCTAGTCAATGTCACAGAAGCCTCTTCGATAAACCTTTGCAAAAACACCAATCTGATGGGTAGCAGAAGTGTTCCCCAACTGGAACACCTCTCCAGTCAGAGGGGAGAGCAGAACAATGGCTGCAAGTCAGAATTAAAGGATATCAATGCATTGAATTGGGAATGGTGTCATTTCTGTACTGGTCATGTGGCTGTCCAACAGAGAATTAGAGACACAGCTGTTGATTTATGAATACTGCCTGTTGATCACTACAGTTTGCATACGTGTTAGGCCTGGCGAACGTAAACATATAAAATAATAGTTGTGACATTATGCAAACTGAGGATGTACTGTTTATCTGCATTATCTCAATGAAGCCAGACACCAGAACGACATGTAGGAAACGGCGAGCAGAAAACATGCAGGTTAGTAACATGTTATTGTAATTGTGACTCATCTTTATTATTGCAGTATTGTTGTATGTGCTTCAGGTATTATCTATGCATGTGTACAGCACACAATAATTTTCTACATAAATAATTAAGACAATAATATTGCTCGTAGTTTTTTCAACTGAACCAAATATCGTACTTTTACATTATTTCTTCTTGGAGTTAATAACATGAAAAGGAAGCCTGTTCACAGTACAGTTGAGTAGAGCGCAGTGACTCATGGGTAGAGCTTTGGACTCTCGACTAAGAGGACGTGGCTTCGAATCAGGTGCTGCGGTGTTAATATTTTGGGCAAGTTTTGTCACTCTACATTGCTCCAGTTCACTCAGCTGTATAAATGAATATCTGGCTTTAGACAAGTGGTGGATATGTGTACGAGCAGCCTTCGCACATTAATTGTAGCATATGGCTGGATGCTTCTCAGAGAACTTGAGCCGGTGTTTGATTGAACAGGTGTGTCAGGGAAGTAAAATGTAAAGTGCTTTGAGCCGTCACGAGGACTGGATGCTGCGCTATATTATAAGAACGCACCCTTTTTACAACGAAGGCCTGAGCATTTCATAACTATTATAACCCATCATAGGTATTAGGTATAATTATATTCAGAGTTGTTTGTCCAAGAAATCCTTAGTGTATACATATTCACATTATATTGCAAATGGTCTTTTATTACGTTATCACAAACAAGCCGAGTTACCCACGATGTTTACGAAGAAAATAAATGGGCAGTCGCCCGCATTAACATAACACTGACATGACCAGAACACCTTATCTCAGCACAATTTACGCAATATATTGTTCTTGCTGACATGGGGGTCACTTCAATAATTTGTGAATACATTGTAGCGCACTATGGGACACGGACATGTGAACATTGATGTAGACCGAAGATTGCCAAAGCGCGGTCGAAAATTACTGTTATGTTTATAATTCTGCCAACAATATATGTACTGTCACAGATAGTACACGTGTTGTCTGGTTCGCAAGAATGCCCCATAAACTTACTACTGTTTATTGAATGATTGATAGAATCTCGCAAATACGCTACCTAAAACGACAAAATCCAATGCCCAAGCAAGCAATATTTCATGGATGGACAAAAACAAGGCTAACTGCAGCACACAAATGTCACTAAAATGTCGAGGATTACTGAACAGATACTGTGCGTCATTTTATACACACAAACAAGTTCAAAACAGCAATAATAAGACTCAAACACGAAAGATCATTTATTGTTTAAAGATGTTGAAATAAGTATCACTGATATATATATATATATATATATATATATATATATATATATATATATATATATATATATATATATATATATATATAGATTTACAAACTCATTATAATATATAGTTCAAAGCATTCTTCTGTTTTTATTTTATTGAGCGCAAAATAATTCACAATGATTTTGTAAAATAAGATATATATTTCGTTTCCGAGTACGATTGCTCCGACTACAAATACAGTTGATTATGAATACGATTACTTTGGAATATAATCGTGATTACTTGCATGATCACATTCATGAATATATTAATCCTGTTTCTACAATGAATGTGACCATCTTGGAATACCCAGGCGTTACTTACTATGTTGTTACGACATTAACTAGTGTTCTGATTACTGCAATCCTGTTTTTTATTATTAATAATTGACATAATGAAAACTGTTTTAGGCATGATACCCATGTCAACCTTTCACAAGACTATTCAGTAAATATATTTAATGTTGATTTGGTGATGTGGAGAAGATGAGGTGCATCAATATAACAGGATTGAGTGTTGATTTAGTGCTGTCGATATTCAATATATCAAACTAAATATATTAATTTATCCGCATCAAACTGTCTCAGGTGTCTAACATTGAATGAATCATTCAATGCTGGATTGACACTCAAGATATTCATATGTCTTGATGCTACGAATTAAAGATCAAACAACATGTCGCATAAACAGTTGGAACTGAAATGGACTCCACTTTAGTCTGATGCAGCATTTATAGTGAAACATCAATTTGTCCTGTTGAATTGCTGGTTTAGTGGCCTTGCCTCCAGTCCTAGGTCCTGTACATACAATGCCTACTCCACTGGTGAAACAATGCGACAATATCAGTGATATATTAACTGTGATGTGTTGGCAGGCTAGCTGAGGCACACATACAAAGGGCACAGTTACAGATATATGCATGCATGCCAGTTGCAACTTAGATGAGCAGGGTTGTGGACAAATATGTTTTCTGAATCAAATATTATTTCTTACAATTTTGAACTTTTATTATTAACACTACTGAGATTAGTTGTCAGCCTGGTCTTACGTGTTGTAACACGTTTAATTCTTGTTGGTGTTCCGAAAGACACACCTGGTTGAGCAAACGTAATAATTGGGCACACCTCGTACTTAGTATATTCACTAAATTCATTGTTATGATAACTATTGTAATAAAACACCACATTACAGTGTCTTAAAATGTGTAAAATAAAACATTCTTAATTAGCCTGATCTAAGCCCTCCACAAAGTAATTGCACACGTCTGTTTGAAAACAAAAAATGTTGTTATATTCTTCCACGCCATGTTTTGTTTACCATAGCACTATTACAAATTTAAGGCATACGAGTCACGTACCAGAATAATGGGCCAAGATACCTAGTCCTTTGAAATATATAAATAGTGTAATTATTAACGAAACATGTCTTGGTGAATTCTAATCACTGCCTAATCTTTCTCTATAAACACCTACCCACGCGGGTGATTGGCATTTTCTCTGGTTATCCACAAGGGATGACAAGAAACATAGCCAAAGTGTCTGACTGCAGTGACATGATAGGTTTCTAGTTAAGATGGAGTTATTTACTTCCAATCCACAAAGCCAGCCAAGTTATCAGAATGCAGCTGATATCAATGAAGTGTATATTTCATGTTCTAGTTGTTCAGAATATTAATTGTATATGTATATCACCTACAAATGACAATATAGCAGTCACACAATCTTAAAGATCATTAAATAAGCAACTCAACTTGAATTGGTAGATCATTAATAGTTTTGAAGATATAGCTTATTTAAAACTTACAAACGAAGCCTGCACAGATGGAATACCAGTTTATTATGCTTTCCATGCAGACCACCTGATCTTCAGTGTAGAGCAGGGGCAGTTACCAATACACAGTTAGCCATGGTTCATGTCAGACCACCTAGCCTCCAGAGTTGGGGACAAATGAGCCAGTCTCAAATACACAAATTAATGTTTCCCAAACTAGATAAATTGCTTTGTTACAATCATGATTACAGTATTAGTGCGCGCTTGGAGGAATGCCGAAGGAGTGGTTGGAGATAGACGCATATCACGGACATTTAACAAGCCGCTCTTGTGTTACCACGGCATACGTATAATATGGCCTACACACGACGGCATTAACACAGACGAGCAATGGGTGATAGCGCAGGTTTGAAAACAAATGGATAAGAAGAATCGTGGGAGTTAAGAGAGCTGATAAGAGAAGAATGGACGAACTGAGAGTGGAGATTGGAGTGAGGGACAGTTTTAAGACGAAACTAGCAGAGAGTCGATTGAAATGGGTCGGTCATACGTGCCACAAATGGAAGATAGAAAACTGACAAAAGATAAGAGTCGGTGACTGTTGATAGGAGATGTAGTGAGAGAACATTGAGGAATGAGAAGAGAAAGAAAAAACGACGGAAAGTATGGCCAACCTCACCTCTGAAGGCAGAAATACCAAGAGGAGAACAATCTCGAATGGTCGGGCATTTAGCGTTTACTCGTAGGAAAGGCTAAATGCCCGAGTGTTCGTGACCAGTGAGACACGGTAATGAAGGCTATTATATCCTGGTGTGAATTAAAATTGTTGTTTATAATTTACATATTAAATATATTATATAACGCACTCAGTGTATGCATTTACTAGACTCGTACGTCTACGTCATATCGAAAATTCGGGCTTTTAGTGTTTTCCCCTAGAACAGGAAAATTAAATGCCAGAGTCTTCGTGACCAGTGACACGCGGTAGTGACGGTTATGTCTTCACCGTTGTGAAATTAATTTAATAAAATTGTTGTTCATACTATACATTGTATAAAGACATTTATTATAACGCATTCGAATTAACATGCACGCTCATGAGAAGTGGTCATGAATGGTCGGACGTTTAGCGGGTTTTCATAAGAAAGGCTAAAAGCCCGAGTGTTCGTGACCAGTGACACACGATAAAAGACGGCTGTATTTCCACCGATGTGGAATAAATTGTTGTTTATAATATATAATAATAGTAAAATGTATGCATGCAATATAGAAATGTTCACGAATGGTCGGGTTGTTAACGTTTTCTCAAAGGAAATGCTATAAAGTATAAACCCTAGTGTTCGTGACCAGTGACACGCGGTAATGACGGTTATATTTCTACCGATGTGAATTTAATTGAATTAAATTGTTGTTCCTATTATACATTGTAAAGACATGTATGTCACATACACCCTCATATGCAAAGAATTAAAGGCGAGACCAATGTATATTGAAATAGGCCAACTTAATGACATTTAGTTTTATTTATTTACATGTGATATAAACAACACCACAGGTATATCAATATATTGTCACAGCAAGCATGCCGGCCCCAACGGTATTGATACTCAATACCTAAATGGCCTAGACATATTAACAACCACCAACACTAATTATATATCCCTACACTATAAATTATTTATAATTGACAACATATTGATGTGGTCACTACGCCACTATTTTATTTACCGCACTAAAAACCCTGAATACACCGTAAAAGGAAAACACCTGGGTAAAACCTCGTGTAATTACAAAAGGGGAAAACGTCAAGAAACTACAATGCACACAATGCAATGCAATGCAATGCAATGCAATGCAATGCAATGCAATGCAATGCAATGCAATGCAATGCAATGCAATGCAATGCAATGCAATGCAATGCAATGCAATGCAATGCAATGCAATGCAATGCAATGCAATGCAATGCAATGCAATGCAATGCAATGCAATGCAATGCAATGCAATGCAATGCAATGCAATGCAATGCAATGCAATGCAATGCAATGCAATGCAATGCAATGCAATGCAATGCAATGCAATGCAATGCAATGCAATGCAATGCAATGCAATGCAATGCAATGCAATGCAATGCAATGCAATGCAATGCAATGCAATGCAATGCAATGCAATGCAATGCAATGCAATGCAATGCAATGCAATGCTTTGCAACACAAGACACGAAATTCCTTCTTGACCTGTCTCGGCTAATTAGGCCTAAATGTAGTCCCTGAAGGCTGATCACTGTAACAAAATCATTCCGCCTGAGTAAACCAGCTACATTACAAACATTGGCCTAATCCGCCCGAAGTCGCCACTCGCATTATTACATCACCGGATTATTTTACTATAATGCGTTTGATCTGTGCAAGCTCAATAGAGAAATGGTCACGAATGGTTGGTCTTTTAGCGTTTTGTTCGTGACCAGTGGGAACGAACCGCACAGCAGAAAGTGACAACTATATATAGCGTATATAATGCAGAAGTCTTAAAATTACTTCTTGATTATTTTAATAAGCTTGTGACACACAAACACACTTTCTTTAATTGCATATCTACTTGGAAATTAAATTCCACTATGGTAGGGATCAAAATAGATTTACCACGTTAATGATGGTGCATATCGATTGTACGTATGATAGGTAACAAGATACCGTTTACAGAATTTAAATATCTTTAAGCAGTAAAACGTTATGGCACATTTAAATTTCAAAATATGGTATCAAATCTGTGACCTCGGCTCTGGCCTGCACAGCGCGCAGTGTGGCACACGTTCACATTGGGGCTAAATCACTCATTCGAAATGCAGTTAAACCTGCTATAACCTTACAGCTTGTAAAAAAATCCTCAACATAGTGTGACCTTGAAATGTACATGACCTTGGAATAACATTTTATATCCAGTATTAACTACGTTCGGTATGTTTTCAATTATTATTTGTTAGACTTTTAGCAACTTTTTTAACCACAGGGTTCAATAATCTTTATATGTGCTTCATTAGCAGTATGCTATTTAGTCAACATTTCAACAGCTGCTCTTTTTATCAATATTGGCGTTTTTCTTGGTGAAGTTTCTCTGTAAATAAAATGAAAACATACCACTCAACATCAAGCATTATAATAATTAGCATGAGGAAGCATGTCTGTGCCAATATTAGTGATACGATACTCAAATAAACTTATGCATTTGGAATATTAACTACATTAGAAAGGTTATATTTTTAGACATTTAGTCACACCAAAATATGTTTTTGAAATATTATCGTGTTCAAAGATGCCGTTAGATTATAATCTGATATTAGATTACTCCAAGATGGCCTTTACTGAGTCAGCGCAATCGTGAAAATGGGAGGTAAATTCAAAACGATTTAGCTACAATGCGCTACATGCGATTTATATGAAATTGTTAGGGTCTTTTTATTAAATATTCATCTAACTACTATCCAAACTTCATAAAACTTCTTCCGCGTGCTACGAAAATATAGTTATCCGAACATAGCACATATTCACTCATAAAAATCAAAATTATATAACCTACCTATAATATTGCAATTCACACGGTGGCATTCTCTTTTTGAGTCTGAGAAAATGTGGTTTCACCGTCATACGATTAATACGAGGCTCTTAAAATGAGTTTCCCTGGGCCTCCCCTCATGAGCAGAAAAACCTAGTGGACACAAATTTCAACCAACCTATCGACGCGCTCCTAGCGGATTTGCCGGTCCCTAACTATGGTGCTATATGGCTCTTAAGTAGGTCACGATACATGGCAAGACTCCGCGCGATCGGAGCTGGTCATTAGAATAATATTCGATGGATGACAGTTGTAACTTCCGACTGATGACTATTAGGAAAATCAGGACATTAATATCGTGTGCCTTTCTTATCTTAAATGTCCGATTTAATATTGAGTTTACCACACTAACATAGACATAGCGATTTATGTAGCGCAGATAATACACATTCCCCACAAATTTAAGCCGTATGTGTTTTTTACGCGTTTTGCATTTTACATAGCTGTACGTTGTGGTTTCGACAAGCACTTATATCTGACAAGTTGTCTAAATGCACATAATCATAACACATCTATACGTTTGCCCCAAACAGGTTGTACTGTGCGAAAAATTGCACGTTTCCTTGTTAGTCAAGATCGCCAAACACAAGTACAAGCCGGCGATGCCATGGCAACCACCATAATAATCGATTAAAATTCTTGATTTCCGTGAGCATTGTCACCGGCAAAGTGTTCCACTGCTTCTGCTTGGATTAATCATTCGGACAGTATAACTGAAATAGTTAGACTGGAACAGTTCGATTATTACAACCAAAAACAAAACGAAGTCCTATACGTTAAAGGAACGCAAAACCGAAAAGTTACATGCTATGCACGTGAAAGAGTAAATAAAAACAAACTATTTTGAACGGTAATCACATTTTTAATGTCAATGGTTTATTAGTAAAAAAAATCTGAACACCTTTTCTATCAAAGTTTGTAAGTTGCGCCATTTTGACTGATGTGTGACGTCAATAATGCTCGCAGTCTGGCAATTCTGTATTTAAAAATAATCGCTAGGTGGCGCTGTGTACATCCGATTCGTGTAGGCGAACCGACCTGATTTTCGTTCAGAAATAGCTGAATTTCGATTGCAACGATAAGGGCCAACATTTTCAAGATAGAACTGAACGCGCTGGTAAACCTGGTAAAGAAGACCCGCCGGAAGCCGAAATGCAGAGGCGAGTAACAAGCCGAGGCGACATTGAGTGATCGACAAGTGGTCGAAACTCGCCGAAACTTCGAAAGGCGAATGTATGCTGTTACTTTGGATACCCGTTACTGTAACTGTATTGTTAGGAGGAAGACTCAAAAATCTGTCGGTGAAGGTAAGCATTTATGTGTCTAATATGAGAAATGTTGCCCTAAATGTTCATTATGAAATCTGGGCTGGATGTTAATTTAAGTAATTAAAATATCAACGCCAACGGAGTCGATGGTGGGTCAGTGACACTGTCACTGACAGATATGCTGATGGCCACCTCGCATTCGGTGCCATGTATTATTCTCCAAGTCAGTGGTGTAGTGTCGGATATGTTATACACAACTTGAAGTTACCCAATTTGAAACACATCATATCACATATGGGGTCATGGCTCTCCGATTTATCTCAGCCTGACACAGACTGACAGAGTGACAGGCTCGGTCCTTCGCCCATGTTTTCAGGAATCAATTTCCAAATTGCCCACAAATCATTGAAATGTGGAAAAAATGCAGATTAATTGTTGTTTTTTCAAATACTGGACATTATTATATTAACAGCAGCGACTGTGGCATGTTTTTTGTATTATTGACATAGCATGACCTGTGCGACTAAAAAACAGATGTGTGTCAATATTGATTGTTCTTTTAATAGGCGTGGTATATTTAAAGCGAGGGTTTGGAGCCTAATTCTGGAGGGCTAAATAAAGAAAGAAAATCACCACCCATGTTCTTTATGAAATCAACTTCATGCTGAATAATAAAGTTGTTTTTAGCTGAATATATGTCTCTATTAAAAATAACCATTTTGAACTGGGTAAAAGTAACACAACTAGCAGAACAAATATTCTAAACTATAACATATGTGGATATATTTATGTATATTCTGTGGTGGTCTTAATTGCAATGTAACTTTGTTGTCGTGTCAAGGTAACCATAATAGTAGCTGTGATGTTCTATATTGTGCTAATAATATTTCTTATTCATGAAAAACTCATTTATACATCTGGTTCTGTTTCAGATGTGCCATGATATATTACAAATGGCCATGGATTTTATAGCAGACAGTGCTTCCAAATGTCACATATATCTGCCAACAAAGATGTAAGTATAATATTATGTTCATGTATTTATAACAACAGTGAAATGTGTTGCTCACAATTTATTGACAATGAAAATAACATTAGAGTAACCAGAACACCAAACATTTTATATAATACAAATGACATTTCATACAATGAAAACACCACACATTATTCCATAGTAGAAATATACCCAAAAAATTAGGTTTAACAGTAAATGATGTAGGATCATTCTAGAACATTTCGAGTAGCATGGCCAGTTGTCCACTATGTGAGAATTGAAAAAAGTTCCAGTGATTTTATAAAAACAGAACATGTATTCTATTGTATTTTCTACAATGATAATGGATTGAGTTACCTCCATTTTCATATGTCACCTGTCAACACAGTTCTTATATAGTGCAGTATCCAATCCTCAGACATGGGGTCAAATACATTTGTATTTGAAAGTATTTAAATAGTTTTAAGTAACGTAATTGATGTTTAGTAATTAAATGTATTTGGATTCCTCAAGAGTATTTGTATTTAAATAAATGTCAACGTATTTGACCCCATGTCTGCTCAGCATTGTCCAAAGTGCTTTACACTTTACTCCCTGGCATACCTATTCAGTTAAACACCATCTCATGACTGTGGGAAGCATCCAGCCAAGCTGTAATTAATGAATCAAGACGGTTCGTGTTACAAATATCCACCACTGTCAATAGCCAGTTACTTGTTTACACAGCCGAGTGAATTGGAGCAATGACGGGTGAACAGACTTGCCCAAGGTTCGACACAGCAGCACATGGTTTCGTTCTCGTAGTTGAGAGTCTGAAGCCAAGTCCAAAGCCTTAAACCACTGTGCCACTATACATAGTTGATATATTTATTTAAGCCTTATTTTATTTCAGGAGTCCAAGTCGGCCATATACAGAGAATTTTACCCGGTGGATCCATGACAGGCTTGGTCGAAGGGTACAGAGAGTCATACCAGTGTATACCGGCCATAAGATCGAACTTCTGTGCTCTCAGCAGAGAACAAGATCTAGGATAACACTTGGCACTTGTTGACTGCTGCCCTTGCGAATTATCAGTTGATTTGTGAATAAGCAGTTGGATTGTCAATGAACAAATCAACTGACTCTTGACACCAGCAGACCTTCTTTCATTAGCTAGGGCATATCTGAACCAAGGATTGCAATTCTGACATGGACAGTCATTGTGGGCAGCGGCCAGAGTTCTGACAAAGATGTAATTCACCATTCACTCATTCTTCCCACCACAGTGTGGTGGATCTGCAGGTAAACATACAGCTGTAGTGTCTTCTGCAGCTCCAATTACTTGCGTCTTGACCAGAAAACAGCCATGTTGTCAAGGTTCGCTAGGACGTGGCCGGACGTTCTTGCTAGAGCCATGGTTCCATCCTATAAATAAACAGGACATGCTGTACTGCTAAATATTTGTGTCATGTTGTATCTTATATACAGTGGCTTGTTATCAAGTGTGGTTGTCTTTAATAAAAAAAATTGTTATAATGACATTTAAGTGCTTCAGATTCTATTATCCAATAAACACAAACGTTGGCACCTCAAAATATCAATCGAACAGGACTATCTATGACAATGTATATTTTAACTGGCAAAATGTCATATTGACACATCACGTCAATGTGCATGGTGGATCATCTGACTTACTTGCTAAACTATTGGATTAAATTATTATTGAATTAGGTTAGTGATTTGCACTCTTATTGTGGGGAAGAAACTGGTACCAAATGTTTACCGACTGATCTTGTGGGATATCTACAAATCCTCGTTGACTCGTTCCATCTAGTATATTATGCTAGTCTGTTATTGGGGTGTGTTAATGTTTCTTCTTGTTTGCTGAGTGTGTCCCAATATTTCAAGAAACTCTACCTACCAATAAAGGCAATATTGCAAATTTGCAAAGTAATTTTTACAGTACATAAGTTATGTCTCATCATAGCTAATTATTCATCCTTTACTGTAAGCCTGTAACATGTCCTAGTATCAATGTATTAGTATCTGAACTGACACAGCACACAGAATTTGTAATTGTGTGTTTCGCTGAACGAATAACATGATTGAAAACAACATTCGCAATGCCAGTTTGTGATGTTTGAATAATATATTTACTGAAAAATATTGCAGGCATGCTGGCACATTCACAGTGGTCAACCTGACAATAGGAACTGCGTAACTATGAAAGGCAGTATTTTTGAAAACTTATTTAGTGAATATTGTAAAACCTTAATTTATTCTTTAGACCTATTTATTTTAATGTTTTAAAGTATTTATTAAAATATTTTATTAAAGTAATTTTTAAGTTTATTCAAATAATCAAAGAAAATATGTTTTAATGTCTTAACATATTTAATTTACCTTTATAGATACATTTCAAATAAATTATTCTCTACTTTTTTAATTAATTTTTTATTTATGCTAATGTTTTAAATTATATATTATTTCAATCTATTTTAACAAATATATTTTGCATGTTTTATGTACCTATTTCAATCTGTATTGATTGCCCAGAGAATGAAATAAACCAACCAAAATCTAGGTGCTATATTATCGTTCATGCGAATTGATGGGGACATCTATGATCTGGCTTGCATTCAGCTGTGTTTTAATGTTACGGTCATGTTTAACACATGTAGCTTTACCTTATTTATATGCCTCTGTTCATGCAAACGTGATACCATTCAATGTAGGATAAAATAAAACTAATAATAATGAATAACAATATCGAACGGTTTAACTCGCTTGGACTTGGTCCTAGACCTAGTTAGCGGCTCCATGATCCCATGTCATGTACATACCTTCTAGAACGTTAACTGTGGTGGATGTTTATAAAATATATCAGTATGTACATAAGTCATAACGACAGACATCGCAATGTGTCTAATGGTACAAGATTTAAATAATTTAGACACAGAAGACTTAATATTTACTAACCTTCTTGCGCGCGCTGACTTGGCTACGGCGATGGAAGGTTTCGACCGGTAACCCGTTTCAACGACTATCGTTGGTGATTAAATATCGCGCCAATATCGTTTGCACAGCTCTAAATTTCAAAACTCGACGTCGCCAACGTTTCTGCGGATCTTGACCCACTATATACGATGAGAAACATCCCATTTGAAGCAAGGTTCTTCGAACGGATGTTCTTCTTCGAAGTTCGGGTATCTGACAACATTGTGTTTACAACGGCGATAAGCATTATTATGCGTCATCGGACACGTGACTTTAAGGCCGGTTCTGCGTGCTGAATGGTTATACAACAGGAAGAGGCGGACCGGGGCGCGTTAATGGCCGCCTCTACGGAGCCGAGGATTTCAGTGAAATTATCCACTTTGAAATTATTTTACTAATAAACCACTGTCGTTAAAAATGTGATTACCGTTCAGAATGGTTGCTTTGTATTAGCTCTTTCACGTGCATATCACGTAATATTTCCCTTTTGGCTTCCTTTAACATGGAGAATATGGACTTCCTGCCCCCAATTGTCCCCAGCCTCGTTTTGGCGCGCGAGACTTACAGGCCTTATACAGCGCCATGCAGGTGCTATATATAGCATCACGCGGTACGCATGTTTGCCGCTGACTAGTCGGGCTTTTAGGGGTCAGAGCACAGTTAGACTGTCTGGTCTGACTCATTATCTGATGTAATGTTAGGCAGAGTGTAACTGGCGTAGTGATGTTAAGCCATTTTTTCTTGCATCGCTAAGTTTGGTCAATATGGCATGCATTTTAAAAGAGCCTGAAATATGTGATTTTGACTAAATTTGATCAGCATATCAGTGACATGATTGAAGTGACTGTGTAGAAAGAAAATTTTAAATAATTCTCAGGTACACTTTCCTTATAATCTGACAAAACATTAACATGGCCGCCAATGAAATCAACAGTGCTCTGTGCCCTAGCTTTAGACACACGCTCTTCGAGCAGGCTTGACTCTAGTCTCACTTAACCGACTGTCGGTCGGCAGCGGAACTATGTCGAGAAGCCAGTCTGGTTACTTAGTCGGCATTTGTTTGTTTATCCGCCTCACGGACACTGCCATAATTTATATTTTTATAAACAACTGCACATTTGTATTTCTATTTATTTTGTGTTAATATAAGTTTAATTTTGAATAGTTTTTTTTTAATAATACAGCATTATTTGATAAAAGATATCCTTATTTAATTTGTATGTTATTCGTGTGGGGCTAAACAATGCTGCCACCTCACGGATACAGGTTAATCCTACCGTAATTCTTATTTTATAAACAACTGTAAATTTGAATTTTTACTTATTTTAGGGTTAACATAAGTTAAATTTTGAATACTTTTCATAGGATATCATTATCTTGTAAAAGTATATCGTTATTTTAATTTTTATTTCATAGTGGGTTTAAAAGTGCTGCCACCTCACGGAGCCTTGGTAACCGAGGCTACCTTGACTCAAGGCTCGTGACATGGACACGTACACAGTCCGCGAAGGTTAGTATCAAACTTGTTTTGGTTCTTTTTGTTTGTAGACACAATGGTGTAAGATGACGATGGATGAGGAAATAATCGTAATCCATAATAACACTTTTACTTGCTACTAAATATGTTGTCGTACCAATTAACTGGCCTGTAGTGTAATACAGAAATGGGTACTTTTTGCAGTTTACTTTCAGTTTCATTTTGGACCGTGTCAGACTGGTGGTACCTAAAACCTACGTCCCGAAACTAAGGCTACATCATACATTTTTATTTGAATGTTTGAGTTGGTTCGCTGTCTTGGGGTAGAGATCTAAATGTGTGTCACTGGTTCCTTGGCAATGCGAATACTGATCCAGTGGGATAGGCTGTAGCCTCCAGCTTAGTCATTAGGGGACGGGCTGTGACCCGGATAATAATATTATAGAATCCAAACACTGGACAGTTCAGTGGTTGACACTGATTTGAGCAACGTTAATCCATTTGGGGGCATGCTGGCTTCAACAGTCATTGTGAAGTAGCAAGTACGGTTATTTTCTGTGTAGCGTACAACTGGACCAACCGACAGAAAACAGGGCCCGGAGTCTCTTTCCACTGGTTATACAATATATAACTTAGGTCATAGTCTTTGCGAACATATTTATGTTCCACTGCCATTAATTTAGGAAATTAATAGTTTTAAAATAGTACAGTCGTATGCAAATTGACCAACAATAATACATGAAATTACCAAACTAATTCTGTTTAGGAGGACATGAAAGGGAAACTGTGGTCATTTTAAGGAAACCTGTTACTATGACATCCCTGCTATTTCTTGTAGTTTGCATAATTGTATTTATTTACTGTTATTACTATTGACACAGTATAATTAGTCAGCTGACTATCTTAACATTACTACTTTTCTACGTACCTTTCTACCTTTTCTACTACTGTTGTTGTTAGTAATGTTGGCAACTCTGTTTCATTGTTGTTTTCCCTATTCTCTCATCCACTTTGTGTGGTCTGTTTTTAATCTGGGAAATTGTAATTAATTATATAGGTGTGGGTGTTCTCGCCAATGTCTTTGGTTGATTTTTAAATGACTTTTTTTGTCAAAACACCATAACAATTGTGGATCGGGTAGAATAAAAAATTAAATTGTACTAAGCTGTACTCACCCCTCACACAATGACACACTGTATATTAAGTATAAGCCTGTTGATTTGTTTCATACTGGCATATTAGTGAGGTAACTGTTTGAACACTTTGTACACAATTATACAACACTGGCTAACTGATGTCAGTAAATAAATAAAGTGATAATTATGTTAAAAAAAAATGGTGCAGTTCTATGTATATACAGGAACTGCAGTGGCTTTCTCCCTGGCAGTACCATGACAATCACCAGCCCATGTTGACTCATGTATCAGTATCATGTGTCAACTGATAGCACCCTGTTTACTGTATATGTAGTGTTGCCTTTATATGAATAGATTGACAGCTGGTGCACTAGCCACAATGTCACTAGACTGACTCACTCTCATCTACACCTACAATTACATCAGCATGTTGCAACTTGTTTAAATAATGTGTGGTGGGATCATATTCCAGATGCGAATTGCTCGGGGGTAAAAGCAGAACACTGAAGTGTTGATGCGGCACCTGGTAACTATGCAATGACCACGGTTTATATGGTTTTAGTAGTCCTGGTGGTGGTGGTGGTGTAATGTTGAATATGTTATTTACTATTTAGTGTAAAGGCATATATATATATATATATATATATATATATATATATATATATATATATATATATATATATATATATACAATTACCACAGTCAGCATGTGTTAACTTGAAAGGGTGGCTATTAGGTCAGTTGTAACTGTTTGGCGTCGATGGTCGTTTTTGACAAACCTGGTTGATATGTTTGGATTCCATATAGGAGAGGCATATTCAAGTTTTTGTCGGACTAGCATGTTATAAGCAGTATCTTTTACATCACGTTTACATGGTCCGCGGGTTTATTTGATCATACCTAAAACGTTTGATGATTTCGAAGCTATGTCAGTGATATGATTCGCCCAGGTTAGTTTAGTGTCTAATTTCATTCCAAGACATGTGTGGCTGGAGACTGTGGAGAGTGGCACACCACAGAGGGAATACGAATGTAACCTGCGTTTGATTGTGTTTGTTATTGGCTATAACTAGGTTAGGCGTAACGCAGTTTTGCGTTGCGCGGAACGAGCTGCCGTGTGAAAGGTCGGTATGTAACCTAGTTTCGCGAAGAATGTGTGTATAATTAAGATAGCGTTCCGAGAGTCGGGTGAACTATGACCGGAAACGTTTCGATTGCCAATGCATTCTTATTTAGTGCTAACGTATATAAAGTACGGGGAATTTAGAGTCTGGTGGTCAGTCGGATCGTCATAACTGAATGCCTGTATGTGTGGTGTTGTCAAGTAAACTTCTCTCCCACGCTGTGGGGCCTGGATCTTCTGAGTTGTGTCTATGTGGACTGCACTACGTTGGATGGCTGAACATGCATAAGTTCGAAGGCATAGTGTGGTGTAATAGATAAGGCAGATCGATTACAGCCTGACCAGCCGCCAGCCGACCGGGCATATCGCACCCAGCCTGGAAGCCAAAGTGTGCAGACAACAAAAAACTTCAGAGTGACGTGAGTAAAGGCAAGCGTAACCTAGTTTAAAGGACAAAAAAAGGCTATGGCTTCGTGTCATACACCTAATAGAGTGTATACAAAGTAACAATTTCCACATATACTCAATTTAACGTCAGCGGTTTACTCAGAATGTGACTTTAAAGTCAAAAATTCTAACGAAATCCACGATGGTCTAGACGCCGCCATAGGTGAAGGGTTAATTTGGCTTGGCCATTCAGCGCGCGGCATTCTATATCTCGGTCAACTTCCGGCGACGTTGTTAAGGGTCAACAACTTCGAGTCATCGACAGTTCGTTCAGTTGGCGTGACATCTAGCAGCTGCTTATAGACGTATATCTAAATCTGTGGTTAAATCTATGGTAAACTTTAGTAATTATGCCTTCGTGTTCGGCATACGGTTGCAATAATAGTTGAAACAACCGGTAGTATTGAAGCAATGGATTCACGTTGGTGATTTGCGGGCGTACTGTTTGGCACTTTGCTCGGTCCATTTTGAGGAGAAATGCTTTGATGTAGACATGTATCATCAGTTGATGGGATGATTTCAGCGATAACAATAATAGACAACTTTATATTTACCGTCATCAGCATGTTACGCGCGTTGCCGAGTTGCAGCCATTTCATGACAACAGCCAAACCCTATGCAGGGAATCTACGTGGAGAGCGCCTCGATCACCGTCGTGACGTCATTCTTCGTCTAAGATGGGGTAGCGCATAGAATTTGGATGGCTGGGTGTTAAAACATATTTTTTCTGGTAAACCGCTGGCGTTAAAAATTGAGTACATGTGGAAATTGTTACTTTATATTAACTCTATTAGGTGTATGCCACGTAAAAGTTAAATTTGTTTGTCCTTTAAATCTCACCGGCACTGATGCAACAACTAAACAATACGTCTTGTAGCGCCTCGAGCCAGTATGAGCCGCACGAGTACAGAGACCGATCGCAAAAAAACACCAATAAGGGTGACAAACATGCGAACAAGAATATACAACGTGCATGACATACCACTACAGCTGGAATGTGTCGCAAAGAAGAAACTCACGTGACGTGGAAGAAGGTCCGCAGAGCAGTGATCCAAGTAACAGCACTTATCTCAGATCTAGCAAAACGTTATGCTAAGATAGCAGAGTTAACACACCGTGCTGTACAGACAAGGAAGACAGAGGGACTGGCCGTTTAAGGTCACCGCTCCCAATTTAAGAAGACTGATCCCGGCTAGCTTTGTCCTTAGAAGGTCTAAATATACTTCGCGTGACGTACAAGCTTACTCAGGGCTGCCCTCGAAATAACATTGCATTCCGCTGGACACAATACTGTTTTTATACAAACAGAGAATAGGGCTGCCACACACACACACGCACACGCACACGCACACGCACACGCACACGCACACGCACACGCACACGCACACGCACACGCACACGCACGCGCACGCGCACACACACACACACACAAACACACACAAACACACACAAACACACACAAACACACACAAACACACACGCACACGCACACGCACACGCACATGCACATACACATACACATACACACGCACGCGCGCACGCGCGCACGCGCGCACGCACACACACACGCACGCGCGCGCGCGTTGGGGTGATGGAGTACTGAGCGGAAATAGCACATGAGAAAACCTAGCAGACATATGAATGTTTCATTCTCTCCAGAAAGTCAGCTATTTCGTGTATTCATTTCATTGTGTGTGATGTTTTCAGTTTTGTTTTCGTTTGATCCTGTTTTGATTCAATCGTGTGTGAGTCATAGATGTGAGTTGGTTGAAGGTATTTTCCAGAAAACATTTTTGTTTGTAAAAACACAACTTTGTGAACTTGTTACATTTCAGTTGGTCAGCCCAGAGCGGTGAAAATATTTGAACGAACAAGGCGGCCATGATAGGTGGAAGCTAATTCAGGTCAGTCTCATTTGTAATCATTTTGTAATCGATCTGCCTGATCTATTAGACCACACTACGCCTTCGAACGTATGCATGTTCAGCTCTCCAGCGTAGTGCAGGCCACATAGACACAACTCAGACGATCCAGGCCTCACAGCGTGGGAGAGAAGCTTAGTTGACAACAGCATTCAGTTATGACGATCCGACTGACCATCCGATTGACCATCCGACTCTAAAGTCCCTTCACTATATATATACGTTGACAGTCAATGAGAATGCATTAGCAATATCGGAGAATGCATTGGCAGTCTTGGTACGTTTCCTTATTGGCAATTACGATCATGCGGTCCTTCGAAGGCAGAGCCGATTTTCCGGTCATCGTTCGTCCACCTCTCGGAACGCTTCTGGTCATCCTTTCTCAATCTACATTACTACAACATCCACATACTACACCACATTCTTCTGCCTGACTTTATGTCCTTTATTTCCACAATACATTTCTCTAATGGCAATCACAATCCGAGTATTAATGACTTTTGTCGGTCATCGTTCCTTAATCTACATTACTGCAACCATTTAATTACCAGAACTAATCTTACAACAACCACTAATTACTAGAACTAATCTGACTACACCTGTAATAGTAGTTCGTTGTTGTACTTGAAGACAACCAACCGTTTTGTACAATAGTTTATTGCACTGCCATGTTGGACGTTAGTCATGAGATGCTTGCTGCAAGTGTCTCTTGAAATGATTGACCTTATCATTACATCCTTTCCATATAAACGAACAAATAAAACGCTTGACTTCGATCTTCTCTGTTTTCTATTAGTCTACATACTTTGTTCCAGTGTTTGGGCTTACCACAATTGTTGCATATTGTCCCATATGCTGGACACTGTTCCAGTGTGTCATTCTGATTTATTTATCTATATAACGCATGCCATAGAATCTAGACTTATATAAACGATCTTCTCTGTTTGGTTAGTCTACATACTTTGTCCCAGTGGTTGGGCTTACCACAATTGTTGCATATTGTCCCATATGCTGGACACTGTTCCCATGAGTCATTCTGATTTATTTATCTATATAACGCATGCCATAGAATCTAGACTGATATAAACAACACACTAATAACATATTTCGCCGAATAAACTACGTACCGAGGCGCCAAATGTTATATGCCGAGGCGTCCAAAAAATGTGTCGCTGAAGCGGTATCCTTACCGAGGCGACCAATCTTGTGCCGCCGAAGCGACCAAAATGCCGCCGACGAATCCAAAATATTTCGCCGATGCATCCAGAGATTTCACCGCCGACGTGGTAACGCTGCCGACGCGACCAGTTACCGAGCCTCCAGCGGTGGCACCATCTTACGGATACTTAAGAGACTAATTCCCACTGATTCTTTGAGAGCTTAGCCTCGGTTACCCAGATTCCGTGAGGTGGCAGCACCTTTAAGCCGCTCAACTTCGCCTGGGGAAAGAGTGGGTCGTAAAGGACAAACAAAGTTAACTTTTACGTGGCATACACCTAATAGAGTTAATATAAAGTAACAATTTCCACATATACTCAATTTTTTAACGCCAGCGGTTTACCAGAAAAATATTTTTTAACATCCAGCCATCCAAATTCTATGCGCTACCCCGTCTTAGACGAAGAATGACGTCACGACGGTGATCGAGGCGCTCGCCACGTAGATTCCCTTCATAGGGTTTGGCTGTTGTCATGAAATGGCTGCAACTCGGCAACGCGCGTAACATGCTGATGACGGTAAATATAAAGTTGTCTATTATTGTTATCGCTGAAATCAACCCATCAACTGATGATACATGTCTACATCAAAGCATTTCTCCTCAAATGGACCGAGCAAAGTGTCAAACGGTACGCCCGCAAATCACCAACGTGAATCCATTGCTTCAATACTACCGGTTGTTTCAACTATTATTGCAACCGTATGCCGAACACGAAGGCATAATTACTAAAGTTTACCATAGATTTAACCACAGATTTAGATATACGTCTATAAGCAGCTGCTAGATGTCACGCCAACTGAACGAACTGTCGAAGACTCGAAGTTGTTGACCCTTAACAACGTCGCCGGAAGTTGACCGAGATATAGAATGCCGCGCGCTGAATGGCCAAGCCAATTTAACCCTTCACCTATGGTGACGTCTAGACCATCGTGGATTTCGTTAGAATTTTAGACTTTAAAGTCACATTCTCTGAGTAAACCGCTGACGTTAAAAAAATGAGTATATGTGGAAATTGTTACTTTGTATAAACTCTATTAGGTGTATGACACGAAGCCGTAGCCTTTTTTTGTCCGTTAAGTTTCTAACATCCGGGTAGCCTTACCCCAGATTAGGGTAGAGACGCTGATTGGCTCTCAGGCCAACTATGAAATAAAAAATTAAATAACGATATATTTTTACAAGATAATGATATCATATGAAACGTATTCAACATTGAACTTATATTAACACAAAAGTAAGTAAAAATTAAAATTTACAGTTGTTTATAAAATAAGAATTACGGCAGGATTAACCAGTATCCTTGAGGTGGCAGCATTGTCTAGCCCCACATGGATAGCATACAAATTAAATAAGGATACCTTTTTATCAAATAATGCTGTATTATAAAAACTATTCAGAATTAAACTTATATTAACACAAAATAAATAGAAATACAAATGTGCAGTTGTTCATAAATAAATATATTACGGCAGTGTCCGTGAGGTGGCAGCATTGTATAGATCACGCGGATACCAAACAAAAGCCGGCAAATGTGACCAGACTGTCTTCTCGGCGTAGTTCCGCAGCCGACCGACAGTCAGTTAGGCGAGACTATTGAGATCTCAGCTTAGTCAGCTATGAATCCTGGGTATTTTTGACATAGGATTGCATTGAAATAAATTGAGTTATTCGTGATTGAAGTTCATCATCAGTGGACTTTCAAAAATGGCGGCGCCTTGGTCATTGTAGCTGTTTACTACTGATGAAGTTTGTGCTTATATATCGTTGGATTGGACATTTCTGACATTGAACTGAAGGTAAGTTTACATTACGTTCGAAATACAACTGAATGAGCGATGAAATGAATGATCGGAGCTTTGTTTATGTTTCGTTGTCCAAGTTGGGTGACCAGCAGTCGGGTTTTCAGCACCGAAACTGTTGATTATGTGTTGATATATGATAATATTGTGTTTTATTATATAAAACAATCATTAGGTAACATTGTTAAGTTTCCTAATGGTTGACATTTCGTTGTTTCAGGTGTCAAAATACCAGTGATCACAATGTCAACATACACATTGGCATGACACAGAGGTCACATGTAGGATTATGACAACCAAGATAGAAGTCTTGCATAGCTGTGTTTCCTGTCCATATCCACACCAAAATTAACTGATTTACATAGTACCATGTCTATTCAAGGCAGAGCATGTGTAAATAAAACAGTATAATACATTTTATGTGAATAAAACATGATATTCCATTGTATTGTCCAGCTTCCAGGGCCCAGTTTCATGGAGATTAAGCCGACGTAGCGTCGTAAAGTTACGCTAGTTGCGTTTCACGAGTCTGCTCCATAGTTGCACTTAGCTGCACCATGTATTTAGTAGGCGTCACTTTACGCTAGTTGAAATATCTACGGTATGCTCCCGAAGTTGAAATATGTACGGTATGCTCCCGACACGCCCACTCTCCACATAATTATTTTTAATGTATAAATTGGATATCCTTTACATTCATCATAGCTTCCCGTTTGCAATACGAACGACAAAGGCGGCAGCTAGAAGAAGAAAAATATTCAAACACAGCACAAATACATGGATTCCCCAACGCGACCTAACTAGGTCAATTCTACCTCGATTTAGCTGAGCGAATGCTAAATAGGGCGTGTAAGTCGCGCGCGCGAAAACGAGGCTGGGGGCAGTTGGGGGCAGGAGGTCCATATTCTCCATGTTAACGTATAGGACTTTGTTTTGTTTTTGGTTGTAATAA
>OZ024864.1:49442632-49460132 GCA_964017155.1 Oasisia sp. SBJ-2009 | reverse complement strand
AACTGGTGAACTTGTTAGCTTTAGATGAATATATTAACTAAATTCTAAATGGACAGGAACTAGCCAGTGGTAATATAAATTATAGAGTTATTCCCACATATTTCCCGGTAAATACCACTTTTCCCGGTAATTACCGGTAAATACCGGGTTATTCCCACTGCCCTGTCTAAAACCAGTTTTTCCCGAAAATGTGCCAACCCTGCACATAGCATAAACATAACTCATGCCCAGAGAATATTTACTTAACGCTACTTGACTTAAAGTAATCCGGTATGCCATACGTATGATCGATCAAAAGAATCCATATCATATTCGTGTGTCCTACACATGCACCAATGTGACTTAACAGTGCTGACATTTCACAACTGCAAGTTATTGATCTGCCCAAGGAAAATGACCGAGTCCGAGTTATTTCTCGAGCAGATCTGGATGTGCATGCTCAAGCACTTAGGAGTATTTTATGGCATATATGTTGACAAACTAACTGTTTGTAAATATGACGCGTTTGGAACGCTTCCTGTCTGTACTTATCCGTTCTGATGAGAAATAATGAGTTTTCATATTGGTCGAGCTGCTCGAGAAATAACGGCGACTCGACTGTTATTTGTCGAGCAGATTTGAACGTGCTCTTAGCAATGTTTTCGTGGCATGTATGTGGACATACGTATTGTTTGCAGTAAGTGCGACGCTGTTAGGTCGTTTCTAGCTTGTATTTATCTGTTCTGATGAGAATTAACGAGTGTTCTTATTATACCGCGACTCGGCTCGTACATGCATGTTTGTGCAGTAGGAAACATTTCCATAGCGTGTATTCATGAAAATACAAATACTGGCTCGTTTCTTGTTGTGTGTAGTAAATGAGACGTTACTGGTTTGTTTCGTGCCTGTTTCTTGTTGGGAATGAATATGATTGTTGTTCAGTGATTTATATAGCTTATTCCAATGTCCGTATACTACTGAATATCATTATATGAAACTATATGCTCTTATTCAAAACTGTTCAACGCTGTTTGATAAAATAATCCAAACAAATAAGAAATTGTATTTCTCATCAAAACAGACACATAAAATATCGAAAGGTTTCTACGATATCGCATATACAACAAATAATTAGTATGTCAACGTATAAATGTCATAAGAATGTGATAAGAAATGTCGTGAATTTTTACTTGTTGGATTTGTTTTCCTTGAGGTGAGTTATTGTATCGTTTTTAGTTTATGTGAATGTAATATAGTTTATGCAATGCAACAAGTATACAACATATATGAAAGAATATGGCCAAATTATTCGACAAGTGATTAAATGCAAATATTAACAGACAAATATGGGCCTGTTGAGGTTTCAAATATTACCTCATTTTCTTAGCCTATTCATTCCAATAACAAATTGGCAATATTGGCAACATGGCAGGTAATACATCAAACCTATTTAGTTAAAGGAAATAAAAAGAATGCATTAGCTAAAATCTGTTTTCCGTGTATACACAAAGCTTATCATTGTGTAACCTACGACAACAGAAAGGTGAGATTAATGAGCTAGGTGATTACGTGATATCGTACCTTCATCGTTGACTTAGCTCGCATCACGAATAACTCAAAACGAATTGTTGTGTGATATCCCAATGTAATAGAAAAACTAGTCACCATAGAGGAACTAACAATTATCTTACGGTTTTACACGAATCTTATATTGTTGAAATAAATTAAGCCAAACAAGTATGATGTTTCACTTAATTGACACTGAGCTTTGCACACTTTCTCAACTCCAATCAAGGTGCTTTTGATCAACAACTAGTTGAATATTATAGTAAGTAGTAAAAAATATCTTAACTAATTATTTACCTGTCTATGCACTGGGTGTGGAATTCATTGTACGTTGTCTGTGCACATTAGTAATCCCTGTGAATTAATAAATGTGATTGCTCATTACCAATCGACACAATAGTTGGTATATTTTATATTTTACACAGAAAGGGCTGCCTGAACAACTTTGTAATTCATGTAGTTACACACACACACACATACACACACACACACACACACACACACACACACACACACACACACACAAACAAACACACACACACACAAACACACACACACACAAACACACACATTTGTGACCGTTTTTTATTTTAAACCGATGTTGGGAAATTAAAGTCAGGGAATGCTTTAAAAAGAGGCAACGTTTATATAACAAAAGGTCACTGTTGAGGGAATGTATGAAGTTACAGGAAGAATGCAAAAGGAAATCTGTGGTATGTTTTATAATCCACATTTCACTCAAATTTAGATATCTTCATTTTACAGAACATAATACTGAGGCTGTGCACAGTGATATTTCTGTTGTAGGCAGTACACGATGACGCATCCCTGCATGGTCAGCCTTGATCAACCACCAGTCTTCACAAGCACACTCATAGAAAGGTAAATAACTTTTAGTTGTCAATTGCACTACTTGTTTTACAATAATTATTGTTCGTGTAAAAAATGATGAATCTCTTAAAGCTGAGCGACTTGCTTCCATTCTGAGAAGTCATGATTTTAAAAACTTTTGGAAAGGCATCAAACAAGCAAATAATGCCAGGCTACCTAACCCCAGTAATGTTGGAGGTGCCTGTGGTGCTGAAAATGTCAGAATATGTGGCTTCATCATTACCAATCGCGGCTTTATTCTATACCTGATGCTCCTATTCACATTCACTAAATCGATAAGTATTGTAGCAATATTCAATTTAATGACAATAATCGCTGTAAAAGTTAAAGAACTACAAGAAATAATATAAGATATGCCAATTGGTTACGATCATATTAGTAATGACCATTTTACATATGCTAATGAAAAACTACATGTCCTTATGTCAATGTTTTACAGTAGTCTGTTATTGAATGGTTTCTTACCTAATACAACGATGGTTACTATCATAGCTCCCATCATTAAAAATAAATCTGGTGATTTGTCAGATAATGACAATTATAGATCAATTGCCATTGCCACAGTTACTAGCAAACGTTTTGAATCATTAATATTATCCAGAGGTGACACATTTCTAACTACATGTGCCAACCAATTTGGATTTTAAAAGCAGCACTCTACTGAGATGCTTATATGTTCGTTAAAAGAACTTTTTCGAAACTATATCGTGAATGGCTAATCTATGTATGTTACCATGTTGGATGCCTCCAAAGCCTTTGACAAAGTAAACTAGAGCAAGTTATTCGGTAAATTAATTGACCGTAGCTGTCCCGCTTTTATTGAACGTATCCTTTACCACTGGCATAGCACCTCTAAAAATTAACATCAGATGGTGTCCGGGCTTTTCTAGCTTTTTACTGTTTCAAATTGTGTTAAACAGGGTGGTGTCCTTTCACTTCATCTGGTCAATGTGTACATGGATGACCTAAGTGTAAATCTCAACAAATTACAAAATGGTTGTGTTTATGCAGGCACTTTAATCAACCAATTGATGTATGCTGATGACCTCTGTTTTTTTCTCCCAGTGTTGCTAGTTTGAGAAAACTTACAGATGGCGAATTGTTTAATATTACTTATAATGCCAACAAGTCTTATTGTATGGTTACTGACAACAGGATATGAAAGATATTCATTGTGTCAATCTCAATAATCATCATTTACCTAATACTACGAAATGCAAATACATTGGTCATTATAATCAATAACAGTCTTACTGATGATGATCACACTTCCAGACAAAAAAGTTGCCTTTACACACAAACTAATGTTCAGGTCGAAAATTTTGTTTTTGTAGTACTTCCATCAAAATTACTTTATTTCAAGCATACTATGGTTCAATGTACACTTCTAGTCTTTGGTGCAAATTCAAAAATCTGAACTTGAAAAGCATTACCGTCGCATACAATTACAGTTTCATAATTTTAACTTACACGAAGATGTAGTGCAAGTTTTATGTTTGTTTGCCACCAGTTATATTACATTTTTTATGAACGCATTCTTTCATCTATAATTAGCCTTTTATGTCGTCTTCATCAGTCTGAAAACCCTTTATTTGTCTATTTCTTTCATACTGATATACATTTTAGAAGCACGATGTACACGTACTGGAGATCCATATTGTACACATAATATTGTATTATATTATTACCCTATTTTTAAATAATTATTTTATTCACTTATTCAATTTTATTTCATGACCTATTTATTTATTTTTATTACCCACTTATTTATTACTTTACTTGTATCCCATAATTGCTTTAGTCGTTTTTTAGGTATTGTACTTTTTAAATTGTATTGTATTTTATGTATTCATATCGACTATCCAAAACAAACATACTACAACATCCAAGATTATACCAACAAATGATTTATGCAGTTATTTTTACTTTTTTTAATGATTACAGTTTGTTTCTTATATGTTTATCCATTCAATTGTGATTTTATACTAATATTTTAGATTTGACAGTTATTTTAAACAATAGTCAATGTTGACATATATCATAATTATAGGTAGTATGCTATGCAGGGACAACAGTTTTGTGCAAAAATGTATTGGACACAACTCTTTTCCATTTTCATGAAATTTGTCATCTTCCTGATAGCAATCTGATGTTAGTACATCCATTTGTTCTGGGTTTATCTAAATAATTATTGAAGCAAATTATGACAGTGAGTAGGCATATATACGGGGGTATACACTCAAAATGAAATGGGGCAAACTGGTGGTCATGGTGCTACCATCTGATAATTATACCATTTACCTTAACTTTCCATGGTGTTGTACAGCATCTGTATTTGGTTCAACGAAACCACGTCGTTTCCATAAAAAACATGATTATGAAAAATATTCTTATGAAACCAAATTCACTCACTTACGCACGCACGCACGCACACACGCACGCAAGCACGCACACACACACACTCACACACACACACACACACACACACACACACACACACACACACACACACACATATATATATATATATATATATATATATATATATATATATATATATATATATATATATATATATATATATATATATATATATATATATACACGCACACACGCTCATACACCGATGTACCAATACTCTACATGCATTGTGTTTTAATGTATCTTTGATTAGTTATCATCCGTATTTTGCATTGCTATCCGCCACATTAACCGAAATTGACATCATTAATTTTAATACATTCTGCTTTCAGATGAACTTTACCATTTCGACACATCTGCACTCCTACCAACAACACATACATATACTTGTGTACAATTGAGGTTGGTCATCATTGAAGACACAATGGGAGCAGCAATAGCAAGTAAATATGCAGTTACCGAAGCTCACGCCGCAGTTGTTCAGGCCTCAGTTGCCAGTGCTCACGCTGCAGTTGCTCTGGGTGCAATTGACGGTGCTCAAGCTGCAGTTGCTCTTAATGCAGTTGCCTGTGCTCAAGCTGCAGTTGCTCTTAATGCAGTTGCCGATGCTCACGCTGCAGCTGTTGACGCTGCATTTGCCAAAGCTCAAGCTGCAGTTGTTCAGGCTGCAGTTGACGGTGCTCAAGCTGGAGTTGCTTTGTATGCAGATGCCTGTGCTCAATCAGCAGTTGCTCTGGATGCAGTTGCCAATGCTCAAGCAGCAGTTGCTCATATTGCAGTTGCCGATGCTCATGCTGCACTTGCTCAAGCAGCAGTTGCTCTAGATGCAGTTGCCAATGCTCAAGCAGCAGTTGCTCTAGATGCAGTTTCCGATGCTCAAGCAGCAGTTGCTCAGGCTGTAGTTGCCATACAACATGCCGCTGACAGAAATGACAGAATTGAGAGGATTCCTCCTGCCATTCATTGTGCTGCAATTGACAATGCTGCAGATGATGCCAGTGACGGTGGTGACGCTAGATCTGTCGTAGATGATGCAAGTGACAGAGGTGATGCTGGATCTGCCTTAGATGATCCAGGTGACAGAGATGATGCTGGACCTGCCTTAGATTATCCAGGTGACAGCGATGATGCTGGACCTGCCTTAGATGATCCAGGTGACAGAGATGATGCTGGACCTGCCTTAGATGATGCAGGTGACAGATATGATGCTGGACCTGCCTTAGATGATCCAGGTGACAGAGATGGTGCTGGACCTGCCTTAGATGATGCAGGTGACAGAGATGATGCTGGACCTGCATTAGATGATCCAGGTGACAGAGATGGTGCTGGACCTGCCTTAGATGGTCTAGGTGACAGAGATGATGCTGGACCTGCCATAGATGATACAAGTGATAGAGATGATGCTGGACCTGCCTTAGATGATGCAGGTGACAGAGATGATGCTGGACCTGCCTTAGATGATCCAGGTGACAGCGATGATGCTGGACCTGCCATAGATGATGCAAGTGACAGCGATGATGCTGGACCTGCCTTAGATGATCCAGGTGACAGCGATGATGCTGGACCTGCCTTAGATGATGCAGGTGACAGAGATGATGCTGGACCTGCCTTAGATGATCCAGGTGACAGAGATGGTGCTGGACCTGCCTTAGATGATCCAGGTGACAGAGATGATGCTGGACCTGCATTAGATGATCCAGGTGACAGAGATGGTGCTGGACCTGCCTTAGATGGTCTAGGTGACAGAGATGATGCTGGACCTGCCATAGATGATACAAGTGATAGAGATGATGATGGACCTGCCTTAGATGATGCAGGTGACAGAGATGATGCTGGACCTGCCTTAGATGATCCATGTGACAGAGATGATGCTGGACCTGCCTTAGATGATCCAGGTGACAGAGATGATGCTGGGCCTGCCTTAGATGATCTAGGTGACAGAGATGGTGCTGGACCTGCCTTAGATGATCCAGGTGACAGAGATGGTGCTGGACCTGCCTTAGATGATCCAGGTGACAGAGATGATGCTGGACCTGCCATAGATGATGCAAGTGACAGCGATGATGCTGGACCTGCCTTAGATGATCTAGGTGACAGAGATGGTGCTGGACCTGCCTTAGATGATCCAGGTGACAGAGATGGTGCTGGACCTGCCTTAGATGATCCAGGTGACAGAGATGATGCTGGACCTGCCTTAGATTATCCAGGTGACAGAGATGGTGCTGGACCTGCCTTAGATGATCCAGGTGACAGAGATGGTGCTGGACCTGCCTTAGATGATCCAGGTGACAGAGATGATGCTGGACCTGCCATAGATGATGCAAGTGACAGAGATGATGATGAACCTGCCTTAGATGATCCATGTGACAGAGATTATGCTGGACCTGCCATAGATGATGCAAGTGACAGAGATGATGCTGAACCTGCCTTAGATGATGCAGGTGACAGAGATGATGCTGGACCTGCCTTAGATGATCCAGGTGACAGAGATGATGCTGGACCTGCCTTAGATGATCCAGGTGACAGAGATGATGCTGGACCTGCCTTAGATGATCCAGGTGACAGAGATGATGCTGGACCTGCCTTAGATGATCCAGGTGACAGAGATGATGCTGGACCTGCCTTAGATGATCCAGGTGACAGAGATGATGCTGGACCTGCCTTAGATGATTCAGGTGACAGAGATGATGCTGGACTTGCCTTAGATGATGCAGGTGACAGAGATGATGCTGGACCAGCCTTAGATGATCCAGGTGACAGAGATGATGCTGGACCTGCCTTAGATGATTCAGGTGACAGAGATGATGCTGGACTTGCCTTAGATGATGCAGGTGACAGAGATGATGCTGGACCTGCCTTAGATGATCCAGGTGACAGAGATGGTGCTGGACCTGCCTTATATGATGCAGGTGACAGAGGTGGACTTGGTCCATTTCTCGGTGGTTTTACTGGACTTCTCTCAGTTGTTTCATTGCTCGGAATAGGAATTGGTGCAGTTGGCGGTGCCATTAATGTAATTGGTGCAGTTGGCAGTGCCTTTAATGGAATTGGTGCAGGTGGCGGTACTGTCACTGGATCTACCGTACCTGGTGAAGGTGGCTGTAACAACACTGGAACTGCCGGACAAGGTGAAGGTGGCTGTACCAACACTGGATCTGCCGGACAAGGTGAAGGTGGCTGCACCAACACTGGATCTGCCGGACAAGGTGAAGGTGGCGGTACCGACAATGGATCTGCCGGACAAGGTGAAGGTGGCGGTACCGACAATGGATCTGCCGGACAAGGTGAAGGTGGTGGTACCGACAATGGATCTGCCGGACAAGGTGAAGGTGGCGGTACCGACAATGGATCTGCCGTACAAGGTGAAGTTGGCGGTACCGACACTGGATCTGCCGGACAAGGTGAAGGTGGCGGTACCGACACTGGATCTGCCGGACAAGGTGAAGGTGGCGGTACCGACACTGGATCTGCCGGACAAGGTGAAGGTGGCGGTACCGACACTGGATCTGCCGGACAAGGTGAAGGTGGTGGTACCGACAATGGATCTGCCGGACAAGGTGAAGGTGGTGGTACCGACAATGGATCTGCCGGACAAGGTGAAGGTGGTGGTACCGACAATGGATCTGCCGGACAAGGTGAAGGTGGCGGTACCGACAATGGATCTGCCGGACCAGGTGAAGGTGGCGGTACCGACACTGGATCTGCCGGACAAGGTGAAAGTGGTGGTACCGACAATGGATCTGCCGGACAAGGTGAAGGTGGCGGTACCGACACTGGATCTGCCGGACAAGGTGAAGGTGGTGGTACCGACAATGGATCTACCGGACAAGGTGAAGGTGGCGGTACCGACAATGGATCTGCCGGACAAGGTGAAGGTGACGGTACCGACACTGGATCTGCCGGACAAGGTGAAGGTAGCGGTACCGACAATCGATCTGCCGGACAAGGTGAAGGTGGCTGTACCGACAATGGATCTACCGGACAAGGTGAAGGTAGCGGTACCGACAATGGATCTGCCGGACGTGGTGCAAGGCGCGGTGTTGTGAAAAGAGAGAAAGTGGTAAAAATGCAGCGTATGGTGAAACGGACGGGAGTGTGGAAACGTTTGAAACCTAGATGGGTGACAGGCCTACAGCAGAATCTGTCGAAAATACTAAAAACGACGAAACGGCATGAATGGTTGATGGTGCTCAATATCGTGGGATTCGTGGGAAGTGTGGCATTGAATGTCATAATAGCATGTTATGAACTACCGAAATCGAAAAGGAAAAGTAAACAGAAAAAAACATCGACTGTGGACACTGGGGAAACTGGGGAAAGCAGGTCTAAACAGGCGATTGTACCGCCGCCACAGTTGATACCGATGGAAACGAATATGACATTTGCTTCCTGGAACGTCCGTACCTTGAATGCAACAAAGAAGAAGAAAACCCAGGAAACCAAGGAGAAAACAACAAAGAAAACCAAGGAGAACACAACCAAGGAGAACACAACCAAGGAGAACACAACCAAGGAGAACACAACCAATGAGAAGACCGAACAAATTAACAACAAGCTGAAAGCGTTTAATGTCGACATCGCCGCACTCCAAGAAACACGGCTGCTCGGTTTTCAGTCATTGAAGGAAAAGGACTATACGTTTTTTTGCCAAGGCAGAAAACGCATAAGAAAGCACGGCGTAGGCTTTGCAGTTAAGAATGAACTTGTAAAGATGACAGAAATTTACAGAGATGGATCTGAAAGATTCCTGAGGCTGCGGCTTGAAACCTCTGACGGCCCCGTCAACCTCGTCAGCGTGTATGCGCCAACCAACTCTACAGCTGAAATTAAAAAAGATGCGTTTTATAGAGACCTGAAATCCTACATCGAGCTAATACCGCAAAATGAACATCTGATACTTTTGGGTGACTTCAACGCAATGGTGGGTAAGAACAATGACCTGAAAAAGGACGATAAACCCAAAGACGATAAACCCAAAGACGATAAACCCGTCATCGGACCTTATGGAGTCTGCAAAATCAACAACAACGGACGGCGACTTCTTGAGTTGTGCACCAAGTCCCACCTCTGCATCACTAACACTTTCACTAAAACGGAGCCCAAAAACACGTATACGTGGAAACACCCCCGAACACAGAAATGGCGTCAAATAGACTTGATTATCACCAGACAGTCTTTCCGCAACAACGTTGTGGACACACGAGCCCATCGCTGTGACGACTGCAACACAGACCACTGCTTGGTGTGTTGCAAGGTCAAGATGAAGCTCAAGGAGCCATGTTGGGACGAAGATGAACCTGCTAAGTTAAGACGTAGTACTGGTGATGGCGCAACAGGAGACGGGGGGAATGACAACAGTACGAGACAGTACGCAGTGGCGGAACGGAATGCAACAAGCATAATCGAAAGACACTGGCTAAACGACCGACAGAGGGTAACGAGACAAGAACAAAAACCTCGGGAAAGCAATTGTAAACAAAAGGTTCAAACTTGCAACTTGTACGACAGTGATGATGCTGGATCTGTCGAAGAAGATGCAAGTGACAGTGATGATGCTGGCTCTGTCGTAGATGATGCAAGTGACAGTGATGATGCTGGATCTGTCGAAGAAGATGCAAGTGACAGTGATGATGCTGGCTCTGTCGAAGATGATGCAAGTGACAGTTCTGATGCTGGCTCTGTCGTAGATGATGCAAGTGACAGTGATGATGCTGGATCTGTCGAAGATGATGCAAGTGACAGTTCTGATGCTGGCTCTGTCGTAGATGATGCAAGTGACAGAAGTGATGCTGGATCTGTCGTAGATGATGCAAGTAACAGAGATGATATTGGATCTTTCGTAGATGATGCAAGTGACAGTGCTGATGGTGGATCTGTCGTAGATGATGCAAGTGACAGAGGTGATGCTGGATCTGTCGTAGATGATGCAAGTGACAGAGGTGATGCTGGACCTGTCGTAGATGAAGCAAGTCACACTGGTGATGCTAGAAGAAGAGTGTTTACCTCCAGCGTGGACGCAGTGGCGGAACGGAATGCAAGAAGAAGAATCGACAGACACAGAATCAAAGACCAACAGAGGCTAATGAGACAAGAACAAAAATGTCGGAAAAACAATTACAAACAAAATGTGCAACTAAAACATGAATTAAGACACAACCAAACCGATCACCGACAAAGGCAATCGAAAGTAAAACAAAGGCGATGAACGTCCAAACATCCACAAAACCAATAATCCAAACAAGAACAACGATGATGACACGTAGACGCAATGCAGAAAAAAGGAGATGGAAAATGATGTGGTATACACCGTTGCACTCATAATTAAGGCATTCAAGACAACAGCAACGCATAGCTGCCTGAACATGGCATTTTATCTTACATTTTATTTAAATTTTGGTGGCAGAAGATTATCTTCATGAATAAAATCTAAGGGATAGTCGCTAAAGTGTCAAATGTAGGCACTAATGTTAGCACTAGGAAATGACATGTCGCAGTAGTACTACTTAACAGCTACTTAACCTTATCAACATTGTTAACAAACACAAAGCCTGGCGGAGGTTTCGCGCATAATTTTGACTGTTGACTACACCGACTTGTCAGAGAGCTTTATATTATGCTCTATATTAGCAAAATAATGTAGTGTTGTACATGTATAAATAAGGATGATAAATTATTATTAATCAAATAAATATATATATTTATTTATGTTATTAATAATAATTTAACATATATATATATATATAAATATATATATATATAGATTAATAACAATTTATCGTACACTTTTAGCTACTATTTGTACATTTATGTAAAGCGCCTGAGAGCAATACTATTTATTCGGGCGCTATACATGTAAATTGTATTATTATTATTATGTTTGTTTTAATTTGTTGCTCTGTGGTGTGCGTAGACGGGTATGTTTTCCCATTAAAATAGAGTTTTAATCTTTGCTATGTAACGTTTGCTGCACAGAAATACTAATAATTTACAAGGGGCAGCGACTGTTCTTATGGACTAAGACGATCTGAGTGGAACTGATCCCTTATCTACTGGGAGATTGGGAGCGTAGCAGAGAACCAGCATGTCAAGCGTGCATGCTCCCAATTATTAATTATTGTTATTTAAATCCTGTGCTGTCTTATTATATGTCAGTTGTACATTTTAGACGACGATTCCTTCCAAAAAGTGTACAAACACACTTATGCAGTTATTATACAGAAATACAACCAAAAGTGGTTTGTCAGGTTGCGCTCGATTCGTAACAGTTGTTATACTACAAACTGTTATTATATCATTATTAATCAATATAAAAATATTATGTTCCCGTATAATACGTAATAAATAAGTTATCGTGAATAAATAAAGTGTATCATTATTATTATTAGTAGTAGTAGTAGTAGTAGTAGTAGTAGTAGTAGTAGGCTGCTCGAGACCCTGGTTGATCAAGGGCCGGTGTTCTCGAACGACTTTTGAATTTTACACCGCCATTTTTTCGCCGAAATGGAATCGAAATTTCGTAAATTACGATTTGTTTAGTAAATTATATTCCAGAAACAGCTACGATAAGAATTTTCGCAAATATGGCATACATATTTCATCGTAGCTTACGATAACGCAATAGGTGGCGTACGGTTTTCGTAAATGTCGTGGTAGTTCATTCAGACAGAAATTTCTCCGTGATTTTGGGTAGTACAACATCGCTAACATATATTTTGTAAATACTGTGTGCTTCGTTGATATCGTGTATTTGTATTGGCCGTTGTTACGCCAGTAGAAAATGCATAATAAAATTGAATTGGTGCATTTTAGAGAGCCCAACTCCATCAGACCAAAGTGTGCACGACATTTTTTCTAATTATTTTCCTGAATGCGTAGTTTCTATAACATGTTATATTTTGTGTGTATTGTTGGCAGTATTTTTGAAAAGAATATGGTTATAATATAATAACACTTCAAAAGAAACATGAAAAACCTTGTCATAGGTGGAGTTGGGCCCTTTTTAATTGAGCTGTCTTTCTATGGAAATGACACGACGAATGTCTTCATTAATGAGCATTCGTTAAAAATAATACAGTGTATTATTTCATATGGCATATTTGTTATATATTATATAAGTAATATGTTGTAGTCAAGCAGAATAAATGTATTGTGAGAGCGTCTTTACGTCTTCCACCTTGTCTTCTTTGACTCCCAACTGCGCAACGCAAAGACACTGTCCAGGGCATGACACCTCACTCTTAGTCATTGTAGTCTGATTCCCGACCGGCATCTGCATATCGATCATTTGTAGCAGCTAGCTGTACAATAAATTGCTGTGCAACAGGAGAAAGGTATTGTGAGAGCGTACATCGGAATATCGCACAATATTTTATGTTAACGTTCGTTTCGGCCCAAACGCTAACCTTGTAAACATGCTCTAAACGCAAACAAATAGTGCGTCTGATGCCAATTTGTGTCCTGTCTGACGTCATAACTGGGCATCCAGAAAGCGTGGCAAAATATGCATATTCGAAAACAAAAGTCCAGTGGCACAGCATAAAATGTTGATTTTATTATTGTTTTTGGCTTGGTGCAGAATACGTGTATTATAAGTGATTCAAGCTGTTTTTATTTCATTTAAGCAGCCATTTGTGTTTTATCAAACACATTTTGTTTGTGTTCAGGGCATATGTTTGGCAGAAATTATAACCTACCATTAGGTCTACAGTGTTTTCGTAATATAGGGGATATCTGTATTTTATACCGTTAGTATTTATTATTAGTTTTACTATTACGTATATGTGTTTTATTCTTAATATTAGTAGGGTTATTAAGATATATTTTACTGCTATAATATAATAAAAAATATTATAGTTAATTTGTATTTGTACATATGTGCTTGCGTGCGTGCATGCGTGCGTGCGGCGTGCGTGCGTGGGTGCATGCAAGCGTGCATGTATGTTGTTTATGTCTAACTCAGAGCAGCTCTTTCTAGGAAAAACAATCCTGATACTGAGCTAGTGGTATTTTCTGTGTTTTGGGGTTAGTGAATCGCGCGCGCGTACACGCATACACGCACGCACGCATACACACACCACACACAAAAATTCATTTCTACTCACTTGCACTCGAATAACTAATTGCCGCGATATGCAGTAAAAATATAATGTTTGGATTCCGTCAATGGTATGCTAATTGACAATTCGGCTTGCCATAATTGGGGACCTCGAGACCGTGTTGATTTCTGCTTCGGCGCGTAGGAATGCTAAACAATCGGCCCAGGACAACTCGGCCCAGGACAACTCGGCCCCACTCTGAGACAACTCGGCCCCTTTCCAGAGACAACTCGGCCCCGATGTCTGCTCGGTGGATTATTATAAAATATGATGACGGCTACAGATAAACGAATTCACAATGCCTGTGAGGGATATTATATGGCGGCTACTAGATATAATTCAGTTAATTGCAACCCCAAAATGTGTATATACATGGGCAATATTTTACTTTCTGTTTCTGACGTAACCATTAATTAAGCAACGTCTTACAGCCGCCAATCTTCTTCTCGCATAGGACACACTAGGGTACAAAATAAAAGAAAGCTTAATTGCTGTAAATAATAAAATTAACAAAACAAACTCGCACAAAACTCGAAATCATCTGCGGCAGCTCAGCGATTACCATATCATCGGTGTTTTAACGTGGCGGCGCTGCATAAATGAGCTTTAAAATCAGGTTTTATCCTAGCCATAAACTAACAGCATAAACCGTAAACGTGAACAGCGACGCCTCGACACAATACGGATATTATTTTGGACGAGTTTGTTTAATTTATGAATATTGTTTGTCTTAGTAGTGAAAGTCATTAAAATGTAGTAACCTACAGTGTAAGTATAAAATATATGTAATGTCTAATGAGCAGTTTGGCAGTTGCAGGTTGTCATTGTCATAGTTAGGTCAGAAAGTGAAATTACATTTATCTCAGAGCTTATCGATCTTCACATCACACATTTGTGCTGTCTTTGTTCACATGAAGACGGCAAACAATATCTGTTTTAGAAGTATCTGCTCAACGGAACAATGACAGGGCAGCTGGGCAGTTAGCTCAGAGTGCCTCTTCACACATTTGCGCTGTGTTTATACACATCAAGACAACAAACACACAAACAGCAGACTTCGCGTTAGAAATATACGCTCAACGAAACAATGACTGAGACCGGATCAGTTACCTCAGTGCCTCTCTTCACACATGATTGCTGTCTTTGTACATATTAAGAGGACAAACAATAGAATTTGCTTTAGAAGTATCTGCTCAATGAAACAATGACAGAGCAACGGACCAGTTATCACATTGCTATTTTTATACACGTCAAGACAACAAACAACCTAATTTGCTTTAGAAGTATATACTCACTAGAATAACTACATTTTCCATGAAGTTGCCAAAGCATAACTTTGAAAGAATCTGGAACTATAATAATTGAAAGAATACGAAACATTACTTACCGGTCAAACTATAAACACATAATGCGTTTCATGTATTATATTTAAAGACTTACCGACGTAAGTGACATGTTTAATCCCTATATGTAAAGAATATAATGAAATTGTTTAAATGGAAAACTATTCCCAGTCTACAGTTACCTTATTTTACTGTGTAATATTATTTGCAACCGAAATCACATCATGTTTGTAATCATGTTGTTTCTGATTATCTATTTATTTGAAAGGAGTCTGACGGGTTGGTGAACAGTAGGGCACGATGAACGATGATATACTATCTAAAATACAAAATACATGAACATGCAAGAGTGTTGATTCTCACAAATCTAACATTGACAAAAATATTAAATTCCTTCAGGTTTCCATTATTCTAATAAAATCAATTTAAAACGCTCATTGTCCACGCTTAAACCAAGGAAGCTCCGCTCACCAACTACGACAATACACTGTAGCTAGATAATAGAAACCAGAACCACTTCATGAGGTGCCAATAAAAGGGACAATGCTCGGAAGTCATTCATTGGCTATATGGCACTGTCTGGCGGGAATGAGCGGCAGGCGTGGCGGTGACTACTCCAAACTTGCTATATAAGGGCGTGAAATCGTAATTCCTAACAACTGCAATTATGGCATTCACGAGTGACACCTACGATATGATGAAAGCTCTGGAAAGGTTCGTGTTCAGCTTCTTTCTACTGTTGTCTATTGGGGTATCCGTAGTTTTATTACTTTCACAATGGATACACATACACATATGTCAACTGTCAAGGCTTACTGACATCTTGTCGTGAATGGAATCGAGGAAATTAAAACTTAATGTCGATAAAACGAATATAATTATTATTGGTACAAAACACCAACGAAACAAGATTGTTGACAACTTTCCAGTTAAAATGCATGGTAACGATTCATCACCATCAGAAAATTTTCGAAATTTAGATGTTGTCTTTGGAAGTAATTTCAGCTTTAATCAGTACATTTCACAAGCATGTTTACAAATCATATACGTTTCTATCATATCCGTAATTTCCAACTAATCCGCCATCATTTGTCTTTATCGTCTACTAAAACAGTATTAGTTGCTCTGAATAATAGTCTTTTAACTATTGTAATTCGCTTCTAAATAATGTTACTCAAAAAAAGATTTATTTCAACTCCTACGTGTACATAATCGCTTAGCACGCATGGTACTTAAAGCCCCCGTTTCTCCTAACTAATTATAGGTTTCCAGTTGTGTACTGAATTAAATTTAAATTGGCTACTGTTACATACCGTACTGATACGCTGATCTATTATAATAACTGGCGCTTGGTTTCCGAGATGTCCCAGCGTTTGTTAACACCTATGAGGAGTTTATTGGCTTAAGGTCAATTAAAGAGTAAATATGGAGCATGGCATGGTTTGTTTTGTGCCGACATCAATGATCAGTCGCATTTCACTGGCCTCGCACATCTGCGCTTCGGTAGGATCAAGGCTTCGACCGTGCCTCAAATCAATGGTTTGCAAATTGCAACGAGATTAATAGATACTTCTTGTTTGGAGATCGAATAAATATGTTGCATTTCATTATAACAAATCAGTATAATGCTAGGCTGAAATGGCGATTGTATCGCAAAACGTAACACTTCGCCACGCAAAACAGTCTTGAAATAATTGTATCAAATTAAAATGTACCACCCCAGGGAAATATATGAAATGTGGGTGAATACCTGTTCGAACATAATGTGTCTTTATTTTGAATAATACATTTTATCACACATTGTCTTAACAAACATCAGCACTCTCTCTTTGATAGTGTTTATTATCCCGACGAAAGTGAACATTATATAATATTAATGAAATCCACTCCGATTTGCGTCATGTCGTCATTGCGCAACACTTAGGGGTGGGGATACATGTTTGGTTCGTGAATGTATATAATTTATCTCTATTTGCTATTGCTTTGCATTGTTCAGTAGGTAAACGAATATAAATCATTTAATATATTACATGAACATATTGGTTACATATTAAGGTAAGTATGACTATAAACACGTAATTCCTTACAAAAAATAGGATTTTGGATTCTTTGTACCAGTGGTATTGAATGGTATTTAAAATTACCGTTGAGAGTACCACTGAGTCCTGCGGAAATATCATTGATACTGAACGGTATTCAATGGTA
>OZ024864.1:49425132-49440132 GCA_964017155.1 Oasisia sp. SBJ-2009 | reverse complement strand
TTAGTGTAAACTATTTATAATGCACATAAGAATTGTTAAATAATCTTCATGAATTAAAATAAAATTATTATGTTTTGGCGAGTCACGTGTTTTAATATGTTCCTGTTCCAGAGAGAGAACGCGGGGTCGGCGACGTGGCGATGCACCAAGAGGAATAAACAACTGAATTGTAAAGCCACTGTTAGACAGACTGCCGACAAGTTCGTTTTAGGTCCGATAAAACACATCCATGGTCCGGAAGCCGGGTTGGCGACGTCGTTGACGATCAAAGCAAAGGTAAATACATTATCTATTAATGTAACTAATACTCATTGTTATTATTCTAAATAACTAACTATTGTGTGTGTGTGTGTGTGTGTGTGTGTGTGTGTGTGCGTGCGTGCGTGCGTACGTGCGTGCGTGCGTGCGTGTGTGTGTGGCCGCTAGGAGTGGGTTGTGCCCGTCGTGATTACGTCGTCGACTTGGTCTGGATCGCGCTCGTTTATTGCCGCTTTACGTCGAGTGTCGCTTATTGGTGTAGCGGGGTTTTCTGTTTTGTGTCGTGAGTCTCTTATTGAGATTGCGTAATATTATATGTCGTAATAGTGTGTGTGTGTGTGTGTGAGTGTGAGTGTGAGTGTGCGCGCGCGCGCGATAATAAAACATTAAGTAATAAGTACAATTATACTAGTAACAATTCAGGATATAATACCGTCGTCATGTCTGCATTGTTGTTTGCTTCCCTTACAAAAACGTGCTAATGGTATACCATTGAATACCATTGAATACCAATGAAAACCATTGAGTACCGTTGGACCATTCAATGGTATTTCAGCAGGACTCAGTGGTATTCTCAACGGTAATTTAAAATATCATTCAATATCACTGAACGGTACACTGAATACAAAATATCATTAAAAAAACCATTCAGATACCATTCAGATACCATTCAGATACCATTCAAATACCATTGGCCATTATACCCCCTAGGACCATTCAATGGTATTTGAATGGTATCTGGGTTGCTTGCTGCAGATCAAAGCCAAGGCAAGGCGGGAGGCATTCCAGTCTGCTAGCGAGGTTGTTGAGAACGTTTTGCTCCCAACCCGTAACACTCATCAGACATGCGAGTCACTACCCGGCACGATCAGTCTTGCTCGCTCCGCCAACCGCATCAGGGCCAAGCTGAGACCCCAAGACCCGCGAGATCTGGACTTGAAGGTACGATCTGCGTAACAATACTTGAAAGAGTGACTATGCAAAATATCAATATATCGATATACCAATAAAATAAATCGACGATACATACATTTAGTGAACTTGAAACCGACGAATCGTGTGTGTGTGTGTGTGTGTGTGTGTGTGTGTGTGTGTGTGTGTGTGTGTGTGTGTGTGTGTGTGTGTGTGTGTGTGTGTGTGGGTGTGGGTGTGGGTGCGTGGGTGGGTGCGTGGGTGGGTGCGTGCGCGTCAAGAAACTGGTACATACTACAATTCACATCATTTACAGTAATCATGCAGCTACACACCATATTCAGTAAGAATGACTAATTATGGCTGAGAATGGTGCGATAATATTCAGGAATTAGGCAACAATCAATAATTATGGCAGCTATCAGTGGACACATGATAGTATTAATATGAATAAATACTTTCTTTTGTATTAAAATAATTTCTAAAAATAATAACATATTAATTCTAGGTATAGCCCGCCATTGGCAGATAATGGTCAATTTTATTAAAGTTATTTATTGTTCTCTGTGATCAGAACTACTTTCTTGTATCTTACCTACGATAACATTGTTAATTTGCAGTGGAGCATGTTCGTATAGGCTATTACCTAAGCTAAGCGGGGTATAATAATCCACCTGGGATATTGACCTCAGGTTACACTCACCTAGTTCCAGGTCACAACCCTTCCTCCAATGACTAATCTGGAACAATTAAGAGCCTACCCCATTAATGAATCACGAGTCGATCACTTTGTCAAGGAACCCAGTGACACATGACATCTCCAGCAATCAATAATAGTTCGCTATGGTACTTCCACAAATACACGGGCCGAGTTGTCTCAGAGTGGGGCCGAGTTGTCTGCCCACCATTGCCGCGATATGCGGTACAAATATGGGTAAAATATGTTTGTATTCCGTCAATTTTGACAATTCGGCGCGCCATAACTAGGGACCTCGAGACCGTTGTAGCGAAAAACTGGGTCTTGAAAAATATGGTCATTTTTCAATTGTGCGCATGCGCACAAGTTGCACGTGACCACATATGGGTCACGGGCAAACTTCGCTGAAATATTCGGTCGTCGAATGTAACGTGACTTGTGGTCACGTGCAAATGTCATGTGACTTGTCACGTGCAAATTAGCCGCCAAATGTCAAATGTAGCTGAAATATTCGGTCGTCGAACTTGAGCAAGTTCGACGAACGAATATGGGATTACCATTTGCACTGGACTAAAGTAGTTATTACATGTACTCCCTCAGCACTAGAGCTATGGTTCGACGTTGTCGATATACACTACATAAAAGTGAAGTTAAGTTGTTTATAAGTTAAGTTGTTGTTAAGTTAATTTTAGCTCAGTGTCCAATGATCGGGACAGGACTGCTCAAGGCACTTGCCAGTTGGTGCGCTGTTATCTGTCACTGTGTATTAATTAGAATAAGACTATTACAGACGGAGTAAAGTCTCCTATTGGTGCTCTGTGAGGATCTATAATTTCACTGTGTATTCATAGTTGTATGGGCCCCTTTTCTAATTCCACTCCATTAGCTATAGCAGAGGGCTATATCAATAACACAGTAGATCCCTGTTAACTTAAACTGGGCACTTCCCTTCATACATGTTTTAAGGTATATATTCAATATAACTTATTTTGTATAAATGCAACTTTTGTTTTTTATGTTTGTTTCATTCTCTTTAAAACATGTGACTGGTGTCTACCAGTGAAGTATATATATATATATATATGTATATGTATATGTATATGTATATGTATATGTATATGTATATGTATATGTATATGTATATGTATATGTGTGTGTGTGTGTGTGTGTGTGTGTGTGTGTGCGTGCGTGCGTGCGTGCGTGCGTGCGTGCGTGCGCGCGTGCGTGTGTGACATTTTTTAGGAATTACATTTGTAACTACATCTGCCATGTGTCAGTGGTCACTGACTCACTGGTCACTAGTCACGTGAGATGTAGTCAGTCTCTTCTAGCATCTGACTTTTCTAACGCCATCCCTCCAAGCTGGTGAGTGTCACATAATTTATTAATCAAAATTATGTTATTTTGTAAAAAAAAAAAGAGTATGATATGTACTGTGAAGGAATTGTGAATAAGTTGATATAAGTTTAATGAATTGTTGTAGTTAATATTGGGAGTTAAGAGTAGTTTTATGGTCAGGACTGTGATATGACCTCAACTGGCAACTGTCACTGTACATGTCCTTGAATGTGTGCCAGGCAGCCTCCACTAATGGGATTCTGTAATGGCTGGTGATTAGTAGAAAGATACCTTATCTATGGGATTAGAACATAGCAAGGAAACATTGTAATTACTCTTTAGTCACAGTATGAGTATATATCATATGTTAGCTTAATATTAGTGTTGTAAGTGTTAGCTTAGCAAACGTATGCTGTATGGAATGTGTGTCCAGTGGTTGCTCTAAAGCCGATGTATTCAAATGACAAATGATCTACTGGCCAGTTCCAGCCAGCAGGGCTTCTCAGAAAACAGCTGCCCACTAGTTGCAGTGAATCACTAGTTGTTGTAGACAAGAGACACCCAGCTGTGTTAATGACTCTACTGCCTACACTGCAGGGATAAAGGCCATATACCACCTAAACGTAGTAGTGTAGTTCTGCTTAAAAGAATTGCATTGTGCAGTTTTTGAAAATTTCTGGAAGGGTTAAATGTAAGACTAGTTGGGAGGAAATGATATTTTTGTGCAGCATAGCGTCTGGGCTGTGAAATAATGACATTTGTCAGACAGTGATCAGGTGCGTATGTATACAGTTGTAGTTTGGCCTAGGGCTGTCAACATTGGCAAACGGCGGGTGAATGGAGCAAAAATGGAGGGGTGTAAGGTTGTCAGCTTGATTGTAGGATAAGGAGATATGTCATTTTCACGAATTTTATATATGACAGGTATGAATGGATGTTAATTACTGTCTGAAAATTTTATTACCGGGAAAAGATAATCCTAGTGGGAAATCAAAGAAACGTTATAATGGTCGCCTATGGAGAATTCAATGGTGGTTTAAGCCCTAAAGTTACACACACAGTAGTTTGCTTGGGTTTATTAGATTATGGATAATAATATTATTGTTCTTTATAATTACACTGTAACATTACTTATATAATTAGATGAGTTAGTTAAAGCTTTATCTTGTAATGTGGATCTAGTATGCTCTATTGCAAACACGATGCAGGCGATTTCCAAACAAACAGACCAGATGTGCACAGGTATGTAACCTAATGAAAGGGGCTTCATCAACTTGTTTTGGTACATTTCTGGCCATTTCAACAACTGGGATAATTACCCAGCTAGTAACAAAGTGACAATCCACCATCACATTTATATTTGAAACAAATTTGGACAACCAAGTCCCTATCATTAAGTGGTTTGGTTGCAAACTCCCTGGTTAACAGATTGGTGCAATCTTGAGCCCTGCTAAGTAATGATTTATTTAATATAGTATGCAAATCTAACCATAATATGCTAATTATACGTCACACCCATTACAATATTTAAAAAGTTAAATATAATGCTCTTTTGTTCCAAACTGTGTACTATTTGATTAACCTGTTTAAATGTAAGAATAATGAAGGTGCACCAGCAGATGCAAAAATGTCTATTTCACTGACACATCATTACCTTCAAATAACAAGTCATTTATTAAAGGCTGTTTGTTGTCGATATTGTCGCTGCTATTATAGGTCTTTTACTCATACAAATACCATGCTTGTATTTTAAAGATTACAATTTGCTGGATGTGCTGGACGAGGAGTTGTTGGCATGGCATGCTGCTGATATGGCCCCACATGTGCAGAAGGCATACAATTGCATTACGTCATGCACACCGAAAGAGTTTGCGGATAAGGTAGTAACACTTGGGGCAAGATGGGGCCTGTGTAAAAGCAAAATCAGCTAAACCATAAGTTGGGTAATAAGTGATGGATTTTGATATTTTCAGCAATTTTAGTATAGAGATCCATCACGCAAATTATGCATTTTATCCTCCATAACTCATTTGCATGTACCTCATTTGCATATTCAAACAAAAATGGGATACTAAAATATACATCTGCATAATAATGATAATTTGAATGGATGTTTATTTTAAAATGTTTAAAAGAATTTGCCAACATTTAAAATTGTCTGTATTTTAAAATGATTAAGAGAATGTCCCAACATTAAAAAATGTCTGTAAGTCACTTTTTATGACCAATTCCATTTGATGTGTTTACAGGTTCGGAAAGTTGTCCTGAAAGACTTGCATGACATGTTCTCTTTCAAAGAACCAAAGTAAGTTAACTATTATAATAACATTAGTTATTGTATCATTTCATTGTCTTTATCAGATACACATGCATCTTTAGTTCCATCTATTAGTATTATTATAAGAAGTGCAGCCAGCAGATCCAAGACAAAAATTAAATTTTCTGAATAAACACACGTGGTGTTATCAAATTGCAGTTGCGTATCAAACTAACTGCTATGTATCTCTACAAGTGATATTTGAATGTTTCTTAGGTCAGGTTGCATTCCACAAATTTATGGCCGTCACTGTTCAGCATTGAGGGGCTACGGACTGTGTGCAGCCTCTCGAGTGACTATGCCGCCCTGCTGTCTTCATGTCCTGTGGTGAGACACCAAACTCTTGTTATTGATATACATTATAGTGAAACATTTGGTCTTAAAATATTTCATATGTTTTCACTTGAGCACATGGGCGGCACGCTACAAGGGTCATATTACGCAACTTGAACATTTCCTGGCCAGCCTACTGAAATAGTCAGTCATAATATTATGCAAGTTCCAAATGTCTTTTGAATTATATATATTTATAACTTTAAGTTCCAAATGTCTTTTGAATTATATATATTTATATTTCAGCGACCGAATGTTTCACCTAGATACTGAAACATTCATTTATCTATTTCTAATTGTGCGCTTACGACTACTGTACCAACCAAATATTTCAGTGACAATGACCAAATATTCTCATTGAAAAATATTTTGTTAAAACGTATCAATGTGCTTTATTTGTTCTATAGCTTCCTTTCTTTTAAAATAACCTTTCGTTTTTTATGCATTGTTATTACAAAAGGGTATATATTTCTTAATTTATTGCCGACACATTTCAGGTTGCGGCAACACTGCTTATTGAAGCGAAACAGGCATGTCAGCAGACAAAGAGAGTAGATTTATATACAACACAAACATTCTTTACTGTGCCTGACAATTTAAGGAAATTGCCATCTTTGTAAGTACAAGAATTAGGATAACTTATCTAATTACACATGTATATTTGTATTTACAAGATATGGCAGTTGTTGATTAGTTAAAATCAAGCAGTATATATTACTAGCACCTGGATTGTGCTGCTGTTAAGGTAAAAGGATAAATGTTTGCCTACTAAATGTCCTATCGCTACAGTCTTTTAAAACTGCTGTCTATATACATGGCTTGTCGAATCTAACATTTGTTTGTGCTGAACTCTACTATGTTAGTAGCCTATTTATATTGCATAGGCAGACTAATAAAGGTGCACGAGCAAATTCATTAAGCAACACACTTCTAAGGGAGGTGTTCTAACCATGATTCCTTGGAAAACTACTGGATCGATGAAAACAGTGCAGTTTATATGTATTATCTGTATCAGGATGTCAATGACTTCTCCTTAGATATGTCATACATCTCATTGCAGAGCATCGTGCAAGAGGCATGTTGTAGAGCCATTCTTGTTGGGAAAGACTCTTGAAGCCCTCGGCCTGACAGAAGAAGAGGTCAATGCCATATGTGGACTTTAATAAACTGTGTGACAACTGACTTGATGTTCACTTCTACTCAATTAATGCACTCACTCACAATCTATGCAAACTTGGGGGAAACCCTAATATGTATCATTGAGTATAATAATATTCTGCTTACAGGTAGATTATATTTATAAAAGCCATTTTTATAAATTGTACTCTCTTATTAATGACAGATACATAGGAAAAATTCTCACAATTCATTTGTACATTTGTCAGTACAAAACAAACACCATCAGATGCTGAATATACAGATTGTGCCCAGGATAGTGCCTAATAACAAAATCCTTAGTAACTTTATTATTATTACAATTAGAAGTCTAGTTACTATTCCAAAAATAAACCAGGACTTGCACTGTACCACACATCTCCAAGAAAATGAACAAACCTTATTTTGAACCAATACAATGGTCATACCTCCATGGATACAAAACTTCATTTTTTCTTAGTTGTTAACACACATTTCAGGAAGACACCAGGGAAGTTTCTAAGTTCTGTAACCTATACCTCTGGTGATATGACCATGTTTGTATTACTGAAAAATATGATTTTATTGTAAATGTGTCATGCAAATACATATATGTGTCATGTAGTAAAAGGTCTGATTCATTTTGGAATAGCAACAAACTTCAAAGGGAACAAAACAAAACATCAGTCACTAATGGGTGTCATATGTCAGGATTGTTTCGCCTAAAAATATGAACCAGAATAAATAAATACCCAACTTGCACCTGGTCTTTTCACCTGGATACACTAAATATTATGGCAAATTGGGATTCCCCATAATTAATTGAACTATATATATTTTATATATAGCGTTCACAGCGCTTTATTACTTTCCTAAAGCAACAATATAAATAGTAAATATGTTACAAAACAATAATAAATAAATTAAATAGTAATATGTAAACATCCGTGTATCGCAATAAAGACATAAATAAAACAATTATTATATCATGGACATGACATGGTAATTAAATAAAGCGCCTATTTTTTCCCGTTTTACCCGGATACAAATCTGAATACATTACAATAAAAACTATGCCAATAATATATAATTACAGTTAACTATCAACATATTTTATAATGAACACGAACAGTTGTTCCCGTATCTACCAGTGTCGCTGTCGACGACCGAATATTTCGACGACCGAATATTTCAGCGAAGTAGTCACGTGCTACGTAGTCACGTGCACATTGAAAACCCAATTTTTCAACGAACACATTTTTCGCGTACGTAACGAAAAATCTGGTCATTCTAGTCCAATATAGGTCAAACATGACCAGATTTTTTAATGACCAGATTTTTCGCTACACCGTGTTGATTTCTGCCTGAGCGCGTCGGGCTCGAGCCCGTAGCTGAGCGGTCTGGCGTCGCTGACATGGAAGGAACGGAAGATGTTTATAAAGGAACACAAACTCACGTTGTAGTTCAGAAACAGTTAGAAGATGTAATCCTTACACAACAAGCAGCCTACGATAAACTTCGACAATCTGTAAGCATTATATTGAGAGAATTAGTAGGACTAACGATCGTCGATGTTGAGGAGTAATTATTGGTGGGCGATATTTGGTGAATTATTCATTCCTATGTTTGTTTACTTACTAAATGTCCACATCTGATTGTCCACATCTGATTTGCCTAACCTGATGTTTCACTGTTCTGCGTCCGCATGCGCACACATGCACATACACCATATGGTCCAATGAACAATTTTGTGCAATATAAATTAGTTTTCAAAATACATGAACGTATTCTTTTCAGAATAAAAAACTGTTCAAAAACCTCATTTTGCATCTGACTTTGCGTTTGACTGGGTCTGGGTTCCCTTTTAACTTTGTCAATGGGAATGTTTGCGTAGATCCTAAAGGGACCAGTCTCGGTTTAGCTGTGCTCTGCCCTGTAACGTTATGGAGACAAGAGTCAAGCCAAGAGTAGGACATTTACAGTGTAGAGTTTGTACATGCAGCAGATAATGAAGTATACCGTGGATTTCCATTTCAGGTTGATACAGAACACATGGTATCCAGCAAGCAGTACGAGGCAGTGTTTCAAATGCTTGAGGTAAGTAAGTTCTGTAAATCCAAGCCATAATATATATATATATATATTATATATATATTATTTATACATATGTGTGTATGTATAATATATATATATGAGGCATTCCGACGAAATCAGTCGGATGTCGCAGATTCCAATTATGCTGCACAAGCCAATTAATAAATACGGGTTGATATGGACGATTTAGAGATTTTGATACTATCTAAATACTTCATCTTTCCCAGCACCAAACCTTTTATCAAAATATTTATTGTAAATATCAATAAATGACACTTTAAGTACAGGACTTAATTTCGTGTTAGGAGAATGAGCAAAAACAAAGGCATGACATTTAACTTTTTCAAGTGCCCATATCTGAATATTCCCTCGGTCAATCTCCATATTCCATATATCGTCAGAAAGCTAAGTATATCAGCTCTCCGAATATAGAACAGGTTTCGTAAAAAAGAATCACCTAAACAATTTATTCAAAGAGGCATGTTGCTACCGCGTGACCTGATATGCGTTGGCTATTGGACGATATCCATTTCCGTTCCGTTTGTCGTCTGTGAAGATCGGTTTGTTTGGATTGTTTATGTGGTAGAATTACCATTGATTTGTTGTTTTATAGCAGTATTTTAAGAGAGTGCGCATTTATGTGGAATGCTATTGAATAAGTATATCGTTGACAACCGGTTGTACCAACGAACTTGAGTTGGCTCGGCTATTGAATCGAAATATTGGGCGTCGTTCCAAGCTCAAGGAGCTGTCATTCACTGATGACAGCACGAGTTTAGCCTTAGATCATTTCCTAAATGATTATTTGTTGCAAAATGAATTAAGTGATGACAATGATTCGTCGGATTCTGAAATAACAGAAGAAGAGAGCGAGGACAATTGCAATTCGCGGGTCACTGTCACTGACGCAACGGCGGCACTTGACCAAGCAGAGACCCACCTGGGAGTGATTGTTGTTGACACTGACTGACTGAGTCTGAGTCTGAGAGCTCGACTATGACTGAATTCGCCAAAGTAATAATTTGAAAATGTATACACAAACAAGAGACTATGTCTACACAACACAGTCCAAATTTGAGTACTCTAGCCTACATAAACGTGCCCGTATCCACGGTGTTTGTATAGCTAATCTTGAAATGCGTTTTTCTCAGATTTCACTTTTTCAACAAAACGATGTTCAAACTAACATATCTTCGCCAATTTTTCAGACATCTAATTTATAATACATGAAATGAAAGGCAATTATTTTGGCTTTCGTGTGGTGTACATATCTCAAATTTGCTTTCTGACGACATGTGACTGATTTTGTGGGAATGCCTCACATATGTATATACAGTGTATATATATATACATAATATATATATATATATATATATTCATGTACAGTAATCACGTCTGGTAGGAACATAATAAGTTCCTGTTTATTTCACAGTATGCTGAATAAATGAACATTTTACAGAGTTTGTATAATAATAGTAATAATATATTTTATTTCATATAGCACTGTGTCCAATTATAAATTGTTCGTGTCGCTTTATAGCATATCAAACTTTACATGACGTGTTGATTGGTGGGCAGGAGGAGAGGGCCAGCCATAGTGAGACAAAGACCAAGTTGTCAGACACACTGGACCAACTGGCCTTCTGTCAGGGCGAGGTCGAGGTACTGAGTCGTCAGATTGCCAGAGAAAAGGCACAGTTTGAACAGACGTAAGTGTCATCACCCAGGGGTTGACATAGTGGTAGTCTGAGGACAGAAATTCAGTCGGACTACCAAAGATGGTGACAGCAGTAACTAGTCTGATGGACTACCACACATATTTTTTTTATTTTGTGTTTGTAATGTTGTTTAGCTTAAATCTGGGCTACCAGTATTTCCTGACTACCAGATATCTCTGAGGACTACCAAATTTCTACCCTTGCCATCATCCAAGGGAGTTTGTCCACTTGTTTTGTTATACAATGTAAATACTAATAGTGTAGCTTCTAGCATATCTATATCCGTGTGAATATCCGTCTGAACTCAGTGGCACAACATACATTAAATGTAAGCATTATCATGAATGGGGACAACATTCTCGGATCTTGACATCATAACATGGGGGCGGGGTAGTGTTACAAAAAATCACATTTCAAATTCATCCCAAGGATACATAACATGATAATTAAAAATGCATAGCTTTAGTTTATACAGTGATCCGTTCACCTGTCATTTGGATGGGTAAAACCCGTTGGGGACGGGTAGAATTATCACTGGACAGGTGGTGTGTGTGGTGGGCGGGTAAACTGGAGGAAAAAAGAAAAGGTCTTCAAAATTAATAGACATTGTCAGTTATGCCTTGGAAGTGTGTGTAAATGGGTGTTTTTGTACCTTATATTTTAGGTCATAAAACACATTGAAAGTTAGCATAAGTGGGTGTTTTTGTACTTTATATTTTAGGTAAAAAAACACATTAAAAGTGTGTGTAAATGGGTGTTTTTGTACCTTATATTTTAGGTCATAAAACATATCTCAACTGGCATCAGTTGACATCCAAGTGTCACCCAAAAAATGTGTGATTGGCACAAATGTTATCCATGTTTAAATGTGTCTGTTCTTGTAGATTTGGTCTACTGAAGACAAAGGCACTGACAGAGACAGTGAAGAACATAGAGCTGGAGAACAAATGCCACGGTCAGAGACAGTTTTGCTTTGTAAACCATGACAGTTTCAAATAAACTTTGTATATTGTAATGCCATAAAGTAAACAGCAAACTTATAAAGAATCACTAAAATTGTAATGACAACTGAAACAATTAAGACTCACATTTTATAGACATGTATCATCATGGTATGTAATTGAAATGATTAGTAAAGATTAATTGTAATTGATTTGTTTTGTGCAACAGAACCCAGCTCTACTTGCTGCTAATAATTACCACTCAGGATGATTCCATATTATGGAGCAGACTATAAAATTTTCATTTTCTGTTAAGTCTTTGTCTCATCACAAGCGTGTCGTTTTCTTATTTTGCAAATTATAATCTTCCTATGTGTTACAGAGATTGAAAAGCAGTGTGAAGATCGCACAGACATCCTCTCTGATAAGGACCGTCAGATCGAGGCTCTCACCAGGCGGCTACAGTCGCAGAAGGACCACTATGAACGTAAACTGAGTGAGTTGACGATTCAGATGAAGCAAGAGGCTTATATTGCCCAGACACTTGTGGACGGGAACACGGGTCATAGGTCGTGACAGAGACAGTGAGAGGAAGAACTTCTGCAGACGAACAATGTGACGGGACACTGCAGCAAAGTGGAGGTTGTGAAAATATATTGTAAATTTATATGCCTTCCATGATAATAGTACATTGTACATAAACAGAGCAGTGTTCCATTATCATTTTAAAGGATTTAGATATATATTTATTTATTAGCTTAAGATAATAATTTTAAATGGATAATTCCTCATTTTAAGCAACATTGTACATATGTTTTATTTATAAGTCAGGGCACATTCCAGTGTGATATGAAATGTGTACCCCAGGGGTATGTCAAAATGGCAAATAAAGCTATAAATCTGTCTATAATTTGTTACATCTCCTCTCCTTTAAGTTTATGTAAAATGCACCTGTTTCCCATCACATTTCCAGCTTTCCTCCGACCATTTGACCTGGCTCTTATCCTGTACATATATATATATATATTATATATATATATATACACACACATATGAAGTACCCCCAAAGTACATGTAAATAATCAGTAGTATGAATACTTTAACATACGCAAATAAAAGTACAAGTAACAAGTGTTTTGTCTCAAATCTGTACTCAAGTGTCGGAGTAAGAGTAGCAAGTATTTCAGCCTATCAGTGAATGTAGCTAGGACTGTATACTGCCTTTTTTGTAATAACAATACATGTTGCATGTGTATATACCTTTATTGTAAATAACACAGTTACTACATTAAATAAACATTTGGTATAGTTAACAATCTTGAAATTGATGATTGCGTATTGCCAAACAATTACATTGACAGTTACATTGACAATGAATTATCTTTATCATACAAAGGAGACTGGGCATGTAACGATGATTATGTGAAACAGAAAACACTAATTGTAGCAAACAGTTGTATGGAATTGCAACTCGGATTTAGAACGTATGTAAACTCTTTGTTTGTATACAGTATAAGAAGATAGCAGAGTTCAGCATTCATGTGTTAGTTACATAGAAAACGTTGTGGATCTAAAAAAATTATGTGGTGGCTGTAATACCAAGGTGTTAAGTTCAAACAATCATATATTGATGATAATAATTCGGTGATTACAAATTTATATACAATTATGCTGTGAAACATAGTGAACGTAAAAATGTACACGAATGCATAATATTAGTACATAATCTCCTAAACTATGAATAACATACAATGTGTCTTCGAAATACAATAATTATAGTAACAATGGTGTTTTGGGGCAACCTATATAATTTCAAAAACCAATTGAACCGTTTTCATATTGTCAGATACCTACTGTGATTATATTTCCAAATATAATACAAATACAATCCATAGTGATTGTATATTTTCAATGAAAAAAATGACAATGAAAATAATAACTGTTATTCATTGTATGTCTCCAAGTAGCCGAAATTTTTATTATTGGTTTCCAAATGCATACCATTGTCGTATTTACATTGTTCCAGGGGTAAAATTCTTTCCAACTGACGTTTCTGAACGTGCACGAGTCATTTGTTGTCATTAGGCGTGTTTACACTTCCCGCTGAATGGCACCTTAAATACATATTTAGATGGATATATTAGACCCTGTAAGCAGTAGGAAGAAGGTAATTTCAATTTCCGGTCTCAAATAAAAATTAGGCACTACAGCTGTAGCATATAATTTTTGATAGCAAATGCAAATCACATGACTTCAGTGCACCATATTCTGTGATCATGGTGGGAACAAATGTAATAATTATTATTTCAATTTATCGGGTGAAATTTGTATTAACTTTTCACACTAGTCAACACAGGCACATTATAGAACAGGCTGTGGTATTTATATATTTATATTATAAATGCTTTGCATTTGGTCACACATTGGTGATTTTACATTTATCACAAACATGCAGAAATGCTGCCCAGAAAATGTTGAATGCTGGGAAGACTGCAAGTGTGAAACCGTCATTATCGTAATTGAAAGAGACGTGATTTCAAAAGAACGTCAACTAACCTGCCATTGTTCATAAATAAAATGCGTGAAGTGAACTTGCAGAGTACATGTTTGTTGTATTCAACATGACCTGTTTAACTCATTCAGTGCACATGCAAATGTAATATTCACCTGTCTATAAATAAATTATATACATACATGTATGCAGATTATGCACCATATTGTATAACATGTACATTATATACTAATATCTATACATACATACAACAAAATGTAAATCAGCAGTTTGTCATAAAACATTCTATAACTAGTCCCTGTAGTAACCATAGATATTATACTACGACATTCATACGGCTGGACGGATTCAAGTAACGCTAATTCTAGCTAATAATATAAACATTTAAGTGTTTATGTCTCAGTAGTATCCCACTAATATCTACTACCACGGGGGGTAGTTTGTCCATGTATGTGTAAAAATAAAATACATATGTAAAACTACTTTAAAGATCAAATAATTTACCTTGAAGATTAAATAAATTAACGTTACACAATTCATAACAAAACAAGAGACAGACAGAATAATGAAATAAAACACATATTGAGACCAAAAAAAACTGACCAAAATATTATTTTGATAATATAATCATATTATAATGTGACTAGGCATGATTGACAAAGTTGATCAAAACATATCAAATATAAGTTATAATTGCTTTCAGAGGAACATATTGAATAAATAATAAAATAATAGAAACATTTATA
>OZ024864.1:49382632-49420132 GCA_964017155.1 Oasisia sp. SBJ-2009 | reverse complement strand
GATCTCGTCCAAGAGTGATGCCTTCTGGGAAGTGTCGAGGATGGCCATGAGAGGGGACACGAGGCCGTCCACTCCCCCCGACTCTTTGTACTGAAACAACACAGCACGCATGTTGACATCTAAATTTCACAAACAAAAACCTCTTGTGCTTTCTAAAATGCCCATCAAAGAAGAAACATACACACACATTACAAGCTGGTGTACATGCACAAACACTCACATACATACACACACACACACACACACACACACACACACACACACACACACACACACACACACTAATGAACACGCTTACGCACACACACTCACACACACACATACACACACACTCACGCATACGCATACGCACACACTCACACACACACATACACACACACTCACGCATACGCACACACACACACTCACACACACTCACACACACTCACACAGACTCACACACACTCACACACACACACACATACACACAGCCTCCTACCGTGTTGATGTGCCTGAGTACTGCTGAGACTTCGTCTGTGTTGAGGAGTCGAGAAGCTGAGTGTTTGAGCGTCTCCATCCTCTTTCTGTCCATGTGTGGTGTCGATGCAGCATCTGTATCAAAACTGATGCCGTTGTCCTCTTCAATACCTGGTCACAAACATCTGGTATCAACGATAACATAACTACGTGACACCCTGCAGCATATCAGATACTAAGATGTAATTATTGCTGTGAGGACAATATAAAATTGATATTATTATATACTTCATATATAACCATAGGTAGAGTAATATTATGTAGTATTTAGGGCATCCAGTTGCTTCTTCTAGTGTATCCTTTACTAGTGACCTGGCATTTATTGTTAACATGTACACCTTGTCCTTTGTGGAGTGTCTGCCAAACAAATAAAAATGCATTGAAAGTCAGGACAACATTTAAGTTTTACAATGTTTTAAGTGAATTTGTTAAGAGGTTAAGGCTAGATATATTCAAAACAAGACTGATTTTGCAGACTCATGTCACACAGGGTAAATACTATGAGTGGGCAAATTTGATATGTCTTAGATAGATTTAGCACATCGATACATTACGGAAGAATTGGTTCGGGGATACTTAAAATGGCAAAAGACATTAGAACAGATTAGTGTCCTCCCTAGTATACTATTTGTTTTGTTTATGCTGGTGTTGTGTGTGCAAAGATAACCTGTGGAACAATAATCTGAACTTGGGGCTTCTAAAATATCCCAAAGAAGAAGGATGTAATATTACAACACTTGAAAAACAAAATAAAAAATATTCAGATCAATAACATCTACACACAAACCTATAAAAAAGCAATAAATCTTCTGACTCAACGAAAATGAATTTTTGTGTGGAACAAAACGATATTCTCTCGCTATAAAGGTCAGTTCACAAAGCACCCACCAGAGTTGTGCTTTCCACTGTCCGTGTCTTTAGAACTGCCCAGTTTGAAGTTGATTCCACTCAGAGCCTTCCTGGATCGAGGCTTCCTGCGTGCACCTGGGGATGAACCAGAGACCAACATCATCCTCGTCTCTTCTGCTTCTGATTAGTTCATCACTCTATATGTTAGTTCACATGTATGACACTAGGGTACTGTCAAACTTGTTTTAAGAGTTTCCTTACTAGCAGTTGAATGGTGACACATTTTATATTATTATTTAACTCAACTAGCATATAATTTTAATTATTTATTCATTAACAGTGTTCTATTTACATACAGTAACAATGATGTAGTCAATTATTATTAATTAACTACTATATAATATATATATAATTATATATATTGCAATTGCCTATATAGATATGTTATATATATATATATATATATATATATATATATGTATATGTGTGTGTGTATATATATATATACATATTATATACATTATATAAATATCTACTTCTATTTCTTGGCTATATTGATATATAACATAAATTACAACAATGCCATATTTGATTTACTTTCAGTTTCTCTAGTTCCGTTCTGTACAACAATGATTTAGCTACAGGCTGTACACATATTCATATGTTTTACTTGTACTTTTATTACATTTATTTCTTATAATCTTTGACTACTGTTGTCTACACTACTAAGCCGAGTTTTACTTTGGATTTTAGTGTCTAAATAAAATTTATAATTATTTATTATTACTCCCTCTGTGGGATGTATTACTTCACCAAGTGTAGACACTGAGCAGTAGAGGCCAAAAGCTCCTTGTGTCTCTTCTGGAAGACACAGAAAATGTGAGGGGTAAGAATTTTCGTGTTTCTAAATGACAACTGGGAATGGAATTCAAAACAAGGTTCCTTCAACTGACAGTCCCATGGGCTACAGCCTTAATCACTACTTTCTCTCTCCTTCTCTCTGCCCCTCCCTTTCCCCTATCTCCCCTTCTTCCCCTTCATACAGAAAATGTTTACGTTCCTGAAATACGAATAGTGTGACTCATAATTCATTGACATAAACATTTTCCATGTGACATCGTGTAGGATCCACTAATGGGTGAGGTCATCATGACCCTCAACCACCCTGACATGGGTCATGATGACCCTAGCCCCTAGGTGATCGTGTTACTGTGTCACAGTAACCTACCTTCAGTTGCACACTTGCCACTCGAGCCCTTAGACTTGGTGCCAAAGATGAGTTCTCGGATGCTGCGAGATTTCCTCCCCGTCTTCTTGTGTCCAGCTGATGTCTCCTTGGAGGCTGGAAAGGAACATTTCACGTGATGTCCCTTTGATTTTAATTCTCCTTGAAAAGAAACAACATAAAGTAGTTTTCATGAAGCAAAATATTTAAGAAAAAATGTGAGAATTACCACTTACTTTAGAGCATTGTATTGGTGGATTGAAATGTCATGTTTCCAATAAAATGCTGCAAGGTAAATTTTTATTCTTCTAACATCTACATAATGAAAGTAAATTGCAACAATTTAAGAAAAGATTAAAGTCAACGTTACCTTTTTTCGTATTTATGAACAGTTATCACAATGTTAAGATATTACCATTACTGTTACTTTGTATTATATCTTGTAACTCTTATTACAACTACTATATATTTTAGTTTGAAAAGGACATAGCGCCTTACAAGTCACATGACTTCTGCTATGTCCCCTTAACAGCCGAAGCGACTCACCAATCATTGAATTGTATTATATTGTATTATCTTTACCATTATGTATTGTATTATCTTTCCCATAATATTACTGTGTTGCTGTTGTTGTTTTAAATAAACTTTCATTCATTCATTCAAATAGGGGAAACAAATTCATTTATGCAAATAGTTCAAAAACGTCAGAATGAGCACTTACTTTAGAGCATTTTATTGGTGGACTGAAATGTTAAGTTTCCAACAAAATGCTCCAAGGTAAGTTTTAATTCGTCCAACACCTACGTACATAGCACGCACACTTACTTGAATCACACGATTTCTCTTTTTCCCACAGACTCGAGAGTTCCGGATGACTTCGTCTGGTTTCATTCTCCATCGCACGCACTGCGATGGTTGACTTCGGTGATTTACTCTTCGCCACAAAGTTCGTCTTAGCACCATTAGTTTCCACACTTGTCTCCAGGTGTCGCTCCTGCATGGTGACGTCATCCTTCATTGGTTGCAGGACGCTGTTTATGGATGCGTAGATCTCCGAGGGAGGGTTCGTTGGTTTATATCGCAGGTCAAACAGCTCCATTGCGTTACTCTCGTCAAACATATCGTTGTCTTCGTCTCTCACAAAGTTGGCAGCACTTATTTCGTCGTCCGTGTCGATAAACGATGTTGTTTGTTCCATCTGGAATCCCGGGGGAGGCTCGGGTGTTGTCCTGGGGGAGTTTTCCGTAACTGGCACGGAAGTTATGTGACCTGTGGTTCCTGAGAATGAAAGGGAAAGAGGTGATATTTACACATATATATATATATATATATATATATATATAATATATATATATTTATATATTTATATATATATATATATATATATATATATATATATATATATATATATATATATATATATATATATATATATATATATATGAAATTGCTTGAAGTTCTGTCTGTCTCAGTTTGAATGTAACAATATCTTCAACTTTTCAATACAACAATATTATTATAAATACTGTTACAATGTATCAACAATGTCACAATAATCGATATCGTCACAATGTCAGCAACGATCTCTTCAAAAATGTCACAATATAATGTTTTAACGTGATATTTTTAAATGGACAATAAAGTCTCTTTTGAATCTTGAATCTATACTCAGGAACAGTCAGTATTTTCAATAATGTCCAAAACTCAGAATTTATTGAACATCATCATACTGTCTTCATCACCGTCACGATATATTCAACATGTCCATGTAACTAAACTACTACACATCTTCAACAACAGACCATTAAGACAAAATATCAGGAAGCATTCGGGTATACAATAATTACTGCTCAAATACTACCCTTTTCGTAACGTACACAATATTAGTTCACAAACACTGTGCTCGTTTTTACAGCTCAGTGAACTGACACACAGAACAAACTTTCCCCATCTTCAAGATGTTGGAAACAAAACTGACATTTACAAACATGCATGCATGTTGACATGCATGTTGACATGCATGTTGACATGCATGTTGACATGCATGTTGACATGCATGTTGACATGCACTGTAGGAGAAAGCATGCACATGGCTCAGTGACATGTAGTGATGGTGTACCAGCCCTGTGATACAGGCTTCCATCATTAGGGACAGAGTGTAATAACTGTGACATTCTCGCAATTACAGTATCAATAACCACACTAACCACGGGGAGCAGTAGTTGACATTAAACTATTTTCAACAGAAATCATTCCCGTCATCATTTACCTTAAGATGTCACCAATGACGACATTGCATGCTATTCATAAACTGAGCATTTATGGTAATATTTACCCCACCAGGGCTGATGACTCAATTTGTCTACTGAGAATGTAAATAACTGTAAATAACAAACGTTATTTGGCATTAGGTTTTTAGACATTGCCAACTCATTCAAGCTGTGTGGAATGAGTAAAATTGTGATATATACCAATACATGAAATAATGTCCATTCAAGAACATGCAGAGATGTGCATCTATCTGAGTATGTCAATAACTGTGTTTTGTGAACAAGCAAACGTCGTTTGCTAACTAGCTCGCCGTGCTGTGAATACATAAGCCAAGAAGCGTAGATGAAAGTTGAAATACCGCCAAAGTTCTGGCGCTGGTAAGTTCCTGAAATTGAGCACTTCATTTTAAAATGTATAATTACCAGGTATATGTAATATACACATTATATTTCACCACTGAGATTGCAGGTCAATTGGATTCCAATTATGAGTATATGACAATCATGTGTGTGACAATTGCTGTGTGTTGTACATGCTCTACTGTGCTAAGTCATGGTGTTCTCAGACGTATGAGTGAATCTTACAGAAAGCCATAACATACTGTACTGGGGAATTATTTCAAAACTGCTTTAAAATATTAGTACACTGTGTGTAATTAATCATAACGTATCTTCTCTGTACTGTGGTACAAATAGAACAGTGGCACTGTTGACATGTTTTACTTGAAACTTAGCCTCATAATTTATTCAGAAAACAGTATTATGTTATTATATGTAAAAACAAATTATTCGTTAACTTGTTTTATTTATATGTATGTAGTAATCATAAGTAATGTGTATGCATGCGTATATGTTTAATTAATTACTCCTGTGCAATGATTGTTTTTTTTTTATTGCAAAGAATAATACACTGTACTATCTTACATTTATGCTTTAAATTTTATTGAATTTGATTGTTATTATTGAAATCTGATGGTCATCGATATGAGCCCAACATGGCTTCCAGGTGATCTCCACGGTTGCAATACTTGTTTTTTATCAGAATTATCAATCTAGTGTACATATGTTCACCAATTTGTATCTGTGGCTGAAATAAAGTTCAATTCTTTGACAGAGTATACAGAACCACACAGAACCAAACAGTAGAGAGTGAGAGGTGACTCACTTGACTTAGTGACGGCTCCAGTGACTACGTCAATCCACCTGTACTCCGCATAGATCTCCTTATACACAGGGTAAATACCCACATCCTAGGGAGAGAGAGAGGGTAACATAGATCTGGGAAAGGGTGACACAGAAACTAACACTGTCGACCTAGTAGAGTTATAGCAAAGACAAAAGAAGACGTGCTCAAACAAATGTTAATAAAACTTAATGTTTAGCTAAATAACGTGTTAACTTACTTGATGTTATCAAGGATTTGTAAATATGTACAAAGCCATACTCATAATTTTAGTCTAGAAATGAATGTTGATTTGATTGCAAAGGCTGTTTAATGATTTATAACAAATTTGGGCCTGGTATCACAGAGTATTTGTACATATGAATCCTCATGCAAGAGTTATTGTAATATACAATGTTATTCCTCGCAACACTATGTGCCTTCTTTGATTGTTCTAAATTATATAATATACATTAAACATCCCAGGAAGTAGAAACGTTTCATGAACTGGCCCATGACGTACACATATAATCATGTTATGTGCACAAACGTGGATGCTGCCTGTGAGATATATTTTAACAATAAAGGTTTTAATGTTGACACAACCATTTGGTCCAACAGCAATAACTGCACATGATGTGATGATGTAGATATGGTGTATCTCTGTGAGTATTGCATTCAGTCCCACACATCCGTCTCACTGCAGAGTACAGAGAAGTGTGGGAGGCTGCTACATACATACATTGTACTAAATTTGCTGCTGAATGACGATGTAAATGGTGTATCATGACATCACTTGTGTTTGTTTACTCTTGTGTGGACGGACATAATGCAACAGTGAAGTCATTTAAACAACAGAGGATGTTCTTGCATGATTACATGGGACACAGCATTATGTTGGAAATGAACTTGAGTTGTCTGTGGAATGTTTGTCGGACAATTATCCTGACTACAGTTAATTGACTGTTATTGATGCCTTGAGGTGTGACCGGTGATCATTTGGCTGTTAATAATTGAGTAACCGGGAAGTTCACGCATATTTTATTAATGAGGATGGTTGATGATGTTAATGATAACATCAACATTGCAAGTGCAGTGATTTTGAGACCAAACCAATAACAGAGATGACGCGTAGTTATATCACGACGTTATGACATATGGTGATGACGCATACAGTTATATCATAACATGATGACACATGTGGTGATGACACATACAGTTATATCATGACATGATGACACAGATGGTGATGACACATACAGTGATATCATAACATGATGACAACTGTGGTGATTACACATAGAGTGATATCATAACATGATGACACATGTGGTGATTACACATACAGTGATATCATAACATGATGACACAGACGGTGATGACACATACAGTTATATCATGACATGATGACACAGATGGTGATGACACATACAGTTATGTCATAACATGATGACACAGATGGTGATGACACATATAGTTACATCATAACATGATGACACTGATGGTGATGACACATACAGTTATATCATAACATGATGACACTAATGGTGATGACACATACAGTTATATCATGAAGTGATGACACTGACAGTAATGACAAAAAGTAATGATGACACAGACATTGATGACCATGTCACATTTGTTTTATAATTCTGATGACACAAACACTGACGACGCAGGCAGAGATGACACTGACACTGACACCGACACCGACACTGACAATACAAACAGTGATGACACAAGACCTACCCTCACTGTCATCACGAGCTGTTTGTCGGACTTCATGATTTCAACGGCCTCCATATGCGTCACCTCCTCGAAGCTGTGTCCATTGACGGCTATGATCTGATCCCCGACCTTTAACCCCTTCTGTTCAGCTATGCCGTCTGGGTCAACCCTGGGGGCCAATTTAATACAGCATTTATAAAATAAATACTAGAACACAAACCAATGTGGAAAAACCAACAGACTACAAAGCTTGTTCTCTCAATGTTGCAATATTATAAAATTTGGTTGTTCAAAAGATATGCCAATGGAAAGTAATTCTTAACTGCATCACAGAGTTGTTGGGTGTGTCAGATGGATTCAGATTATCAGGGCGTCAAGTCCAACTGGATGGCATGCCATGTAGTCAACAGAAACAGTTACATTCACGGAACACAGTGGCTCAGGGACTGGAGTATCAGACCCTCAATCTAAGAAACCTGGGTTTGGGCAAGTTCATTCACTCTATATATTTTGGCAGTTCCATGCTTCAATTATGACTTTACCTGTCCCGTTTATGATTACTGAACAAAAGTGACAGAGAATACTGTGTAGAGTCGTTGATCAGTTCTGAGGACTGAATGAGAATTTGTAAAAACAATTAACATAAGAACTTCTCTTTACTTTTAATTTACTTGACATTCAACATGAACATTTGTGTTTTCGTACGCATTCAAGGATCCAAATGACTGTACTAACGTCTGAAAAATTCAAATAAACTTCCATCATTTTGCATCATGTGAATATTCTCTAAACAAAAATCCTCTTACCTTCTAAACAAAAATCCTCTTACTGTTTCTGTTGCCATGACTACTCACCCTGACACATAGATACCGAGGGCGTATTCCCGGCCCCCTCGGATGTTGAATCCAAGGTATTCCCCCTCGCGTCGACACATCAGGTTGACGCGTCGGTTGACGTGTCCGTTGACGTGGGCGATGGCCGCTGTGCTGTGAAACTTGCCGTGTTCCTCCAAAGTTCCCGTCACTATACGGTGCTGGACAACGTCAAACCTGCAACAACAGGGGGCGCCACATGTCACTGCATCATGTCAAACCTGCAACAACAGGGGGCGCTCCGGGATAGTATCTATGTTTAGAAAGTGTTTAAAGACATATCTTTTTATTAGACATTTAATTCAAATTGTTTTGAAATGATGGACATTGCTTTAGAATTTCTTTTTAGTGTCATACATGTTTTAATCAGTGTTTGTGTTTTAGATTAATTTATAGATTTATATATATATATATATATATATATATATATATATATATATATATATATATATATATATATATATATATATATATATATAGATTCGTACACAGTTTTAGCAAAGGTTTTAATTTTATATTAATTAATATAATTTACATACCAGGTTTTTGTACTAAAAAGAAGAAGCAGTGTTTAATTCATTTTAAGTTAATTTATATAATTTACATACAAAGGTTTACTAGTACATCTTAAAACCAAACATTTATATGATTTATATGAATTTATATAATTTACATTTGTATTTATTAATATACATTTAGTATATTTCTTGTGCAGCGCATCGATCCGCCGTGTGGGAATTAGCGCTATATAAAAACTGTATTATTATTACATGTAATTGCATCATTTCAGACCATGTGAAGCATTGCAGAATAGTGGTTATGACATCATACTACGAAACAAGGGACTCTTGTAGCTGGTTAGAAGTTTACTCTTTGTCTTAGTTCATCCAATTATACAAACAAATCCCTGGTTAAAGTTGATATAAACCGGTTTGTGTTGTCACTTTAAAAAAGTGAAATATTAAGATGCATTTATAAAAGAACAGCCAATTGCACGTATATTTAAATCAATCTGAAAGCATTTTCATTTACATGCCCTGACCTTTTGAGAGTAAAATGTAATGGGACTTCAATGAAAAATAAACTCTTAGAGCTAACAACAGGCTACCAGGATGTTTTCTCTTTTGCTGATTTGAAGCCGGGAACTTTTCCAACCCGCCGGACGAGAATGCGCAGACGATTGCAGCCAATGAGAACCTTCACAGCGCTGCTGGACGCGATGTTCTCAAAGCTGACGCTGTTCACTTCGATGACGTTGTCGCCCATACGAAGTCCAGCATGTTCTACACAACAAACATGTTCAAACATTTACATTATTACAACAGCCTTCTGGTCAAATTTTAATAGAACATGTGCACCCCTAAATAAAACAGTTTTGGACAGAATGCTTGATGTTTATTAATTTCATAAAACTACAAAACATTAAAAATATACAATTTAAAGTATAAACAATTAATTATTTCACCTTAATTTGAACCAGAACACATAATATTGTATTGTATTTTTTACTCTTTTTTTTTTTATTATATTTTATGTAAACTGGATTATTTGTCCGAAATAAACATACTACTACTACTACTAAATCCCTAATATAAATATGACCAATGCATTTCTGAAGTGATGTAATTAGCTGCTTGTATAAGACAAGCCCGTTTCATTTACCTGCTGCCGAGTCTTCTTCTACATCACTGATAAAGATGCCGAGTCCGTATTCTGATCCACCTCGAATGCTGAAGCCCAGCTGTTCATCAGTGTCCTTCACCAGGGTGATGACCTTGAGAGGGGCGGGGTCGCTGGCAGGAGATTCTGTCATGCCTGGGTGGTCACGGCGATAATAGCATATGATAATAGCAGTAAACACTGTATATTTAACATAACACTATATAATTATACATTTTAATCTTTGTGAGGTTGCGAGCTTAAAGTATAACTATACAGGTCACATCACATCCACTTTACCATTTAAAATTATACAATTCAGGGTAGATTGTATAATGCACTAAAGATATATTAAAAACAAAATTTAAATAATCAAGCATAGCTCAGAGAATTTGGGAAAAGTTATGAATAAAATTCGTATTTTTTAAGTTATAGAAAAACAACAGAGAAGGAGAACAATGTTGATGTTTTCTGCCTTAAATTCAATATAAAATTTGAACCTATGAACATGTTTAAAAATGATTTAACTAATGCAATACAGCTGAACACACACGCACCCGCACACGCTCACGCTCGCTCACACATACAAACACACACACATTCACACAGACACATATGCACACATACACACACATACAAATGCACACACCCACACACACATACAAATGCACACACCCACATACATATATAAATGCACACTCACACACAAACACATACACACACAAACAAACACACACACAGACACACACACAAACAAACACACACACACACACACACACACACAAGCAAGATTTTCTTCAGAAATTAATCACTTGAATTCACACCCACCTAGCGGATGCCTCAAGGACCCTGGTGAACCCTGCACCGACACTGAGGGCAACTTCTTCCCATCACACCGACCAAGGCTCTTTGTCGACATCTTCAGCGGATGTGCCATCTGATCATATGGTGCAAACCGGTCGTACTGAATCGCCAACGAGGCCGGGACGAAATAACGTATGTCTTTGAGAAGGTCAAGTTTAGTGGGCGTGTCAAGGATGTGTGTGAGGTCATGGAGAAACCTGTCGAGATGCCGTGCCAACTGGAAATCCTTGACGACAGCAAACAGCTGATGACGTTCCATCTCAGTTAGGAGCATCTTCGTCCTGTGGTGGAAATCTCGCAACTGTTGACGCCTTCGTAGCTGCGCTCGTGAGTGACTTGCTACACTCGCCATCTCCAGTGAACCGTGAAAAGTCAACTGTGGATCATTCCATGGCGCAACAAGTGAACCGTGTCGTACTCATCTCTTCATCTGGTGGAAGCCCTTGGGACAATAAACAAGGATACACAATTAGAGCATCCTGACTCCAGTTGTTTTCGGGTAATGGTAGTCCGAAAGTTACAACTATAACACTTTGTGTCAGCAGAGAATAACTAAACCTATTCATAATTGGCAATTTTTTTACTGTAAAATTATTCTAATTATTTTAATAAAGCTGTATAGGATTGTAATATTCAATGTACATGTATATATCAAACAACTGTAAGCAGAATATGTTTAGCATCTAATTTAAGCATGCCAATTTTCAAATCAGAGCAATTTAATAAATCTTGTTGTCCGCGTTATTTATTTATACATCTAGAACATTTTATAGAAACGTACACACGTAACAATATATATATATAATTATATATATATATATATATGTATACATATATATGAATACATATGTATGTTATATATATATATATATATACTGTTACATTTCTTTAAAACTTATCAAATCTGTTATAGCAGCAACATCACCCATCTGGTAATTACCAATTTACAATTTCAACATGTCTCATACGTTATTCCAAATACAAGACTTTGTTTTCCATATAGAAACATTAACATAGAAAACTATGCACATTTAGGATAAAATGGGTTAAGATGAAAACTTATATCTGCATGCTATACAATTACATTTATTATTAGTATTATTATTATTATGCTGGCCAGTTAAATATAGTAGTGTTACTTAAAATGTGACTTTAAAGGTGTCATAAAACTTGTATCTGAAATCAAACAAATAATCCTAAGATTGAAAATAAGAATAATATCACAGAGTCTGATCCCTATGCAGGTAGAACATTCAACTCAACAGGGAACAAGAAAAAAATTGAAAGGGAAATGTAAATTATTTAAAATAAAACAGAATATACTTTTATTAAGACTTATATGTATCTCAATCAAATTAAACCTTTTTTCTCTCAATTAGACGGGACAATGGAAATATTATTACTGTGTTGTTATACATGCTTGAGTAATCTATAATGTCTATTAATTAAAATTAAATGAAAACCACGAACGGTACACTCTGGCCTCTGAGTCTGAGGCTCTGTCTCTGAGTCTGAATACATTAGATAAAGTTTAAATCATTGACACATATCATGATCTTTACGTTTGGCCTCTAGACCTATGTCCTGACACCTGCTAAATTAACTCTCCCAGTAAACAGTTCCCCTGGCTAACTTCTATTCTACGAGTGAACACACTAATCCAGGCTTTACAATGTGCTCAGTGATGCGTGTCAAACGAACCGTGACGATGGGAGTTTGACTTTCACTGGGATGATAACTCGATAAAATAAATACAACGCTACCTTCGATGTGAACGATTTTTAAACCTAAACATTCCGTGCGATATCTACAACATTTTCATTTGGAAAAGTATTCAAACGCAAAACGAGTTTCACGTGTGGGATCATTATGAAGACCTGAACGCCCCGGCTGTCAGAGCAAAGGCTCAAACATGGCGACATTACGAGCACTATAAACAATCTCGTTGATTGGCTGAAAGCGCAAATTTGTTATCGCATTGATCGCTAGATGACACCACTAATTTATTGGCGCGCCGTAGATGTGAATTTTGTATATAAGATTCGTCCCATCCATAGATACTAACTCGGTGGTCCCATCATAACTCTAGCAATACACCCACCCAATATAAGACGCAGCAGTTGTCATGTTACATTGTGTTGAACTTGAATTCTTTCCCACAATAATATTTTTTTTATAATATATTATGCTCCCAATCATGACATATTAATCGATAATATTAATTATATTTCTTGACATGCTCTTTTGTGATTTTCAATTCAGTTACCAATACACAACATTTCTGTATTCAAATACAAATACGTATTTTAACCAAACCCTGGTTACAGCTGTATATGTGTACTATTTGAAAAGTCAATTATATACATTCCTTTATTGACACCTTTTTGTAAGTACTCGTGAAATTTTTTGCATGATGTTACTAACAATATTAAATCGATGTTAATAAAAAAATCACTCTCATTGTGATTTCAAATGAGGGCTTTCTGCACTGCTCTGAATAGAGTTGTAATCAGAATGAAAAAAATTGCAGATGTCGTCAATAATTGTATGATTGACTGTATAAAACATTTTATCATAGTAAAAAATTTACTATGATTTCTTGTTAGTTAAACCTACTTAAATGTTACAAACATTTAATGTTTGTAACATTTAAGTAGGTTTAGCTAAACATTTTCTTTAATATTTAAGAGTGTTTCAAACCTGTTTTGTGTGCTATTTCACAAATATGGCATCACTGTGTTTACCAGTACCAATAATCTATCTACATGTTGGTCACAAAGGCAGAGTAATCACATTTTGCAAAAGTTATTGTTTAATGAATGCCAAAGTATGCCATTAATTGAACACTGGCAATTAATAACAGAAACCTTACACCACATAGCCAAAACAGCCAATTGTAAAAATCATGAATGCACAATTATGCAATTAACATCAAGAGATTTCCATCGCTGTACAATCATTAGTGTAACAATTATTTAATAAGAACAGTCACAACAGATGCCAGGGTTGAACTTAGGTGTACCTGGTAATAACAGAGATGCTCAGACGAAATAATAGACAATGGCAAAGTCCCCACTTGAGTCGGAGCTAATACATCCGAGCTGGGGATCTTCAACACACAGCGCCCTCAAACAGATACCGTACTATACGACGAGACGTCCGAGATTGAGCGAGATCTGTGCCCGTTTGGGCCCATCACGGGGAAGTGCCCCAGCTCCTATCTAATAGCCATGCTCAAGTCATAATACACCAGGCCCACAGCATTCCACAACTTAAAATTATAATAAGCACCAATAAAATGGTGCCTATAACAACAAACATGACCACCTTCAATTCAGACCTTCACACAAACATTTGAAGGTAGTCAAATGTTGTTTCAAATACTATATCAGGAGAATTTCACCACTTCCCCAGTAGTGAAATTACAAGATTAAGGACAAATATTAAATGAAGCGTAAAGCCTGGAATATTCAAGTCTTCATAATGGGTATTTTGCCGATTTATGAGTTCTAATTTCACGATACGTTGATAATTTGCCCTTATTATATTTATTAACTGGATAATTATTTTCTTTGTCTAAAAACATTATTAATAAATCTGAATCTACTCAGGTAAACATTTCTTTGTGATGTCGTAAAACATGCATTATATGACCAATGGCAAAAGAACAAATGAACATGACAAGTTCCACAGTAACTTTGAGTTGGGCACAAGAGTATTATACTTGGAATTAAAATCATTTTGTCAGACCGGTTGCAATATTAAATGTTCATAAAATAATTCAACACGTTGAGATAACATTAACAACCTCTGCAAAACTTAACAATTTACTACTCTTCTGTTGTGATTCACTGCCATATCTAAACCAATTAAATAAATGAATTAATGAATGAACTCCGACACTGGAATATAAAAGCAAGATAAGACAATTGGTGTCATAAGAACTCGCATAACAGAACATGTATAAATATCACCAAATAAGTACAACAAAACAGTCAGATATATATACATAATAAAATGTACACAGACATCCAATCATATTCCTTCTCAAAACACCGGGATAAACATTAACATTGTACAGCAGATTTGATATCGTTGTTGATTCTGTTATGACAAGTTTTTACACCATCAGTGCTCGGAGAACAAATAAGTACCCTAGGTACACTGTCCCTGTTGAGAACAGCACCACAAGACTGAACATACTACACTTGCAGCCAGTAACGTCAGCACTTCATACTTCACTCACAAAGACTGCAGTCTTACACATCTCTTGTCTGCACCATTGTAAAAAAGTGTCACTTATTAAGTACAAAAACAGGAATCAGCCAGCTGTGAAATGTCAGCCACAGTCTATTGCTCTAAATGCCTTGATATCACATCTGACTTTAATGTCATCATCGCATATGTCACACTGTCTCATTTCAATATATTGGAGTAATTTCTGTCAATGAAGTCTGTTCAACATCTGAGAGTTCCTGCGTATGAATATTTCAGTCCATTTACTCATTATTAATAATTTTAAGAACTGCAGTTTTAAGTAAAATCATAGTCCATCTGGATTCATGCGGACCAATGTTTTAACCCACTCTAACGTCAGGTTTGTTCATGTCATTCCTTTTATCTGTTGAATCGTTTTCTAACCAGGTAGGCTCAATTTCTGGCCCGTCATATGTGTACTGGTCACAGAAGAATTCATGTGGCTGCGCTGTTTCCATGAGGCACACTACTCCTCCGAGATTGCTTTCATCTTGAGCCCGAGGTGTTTTACCGACAGGTGACAATGTCTTGTAATAGTGGCATTTTCGTACATGGTCGTATGGTGGCGACAGTATGTCAAGAAACGCCATGGGTCCATCAACGGCACACACTTCGTGGAAGTTCCCTTCAACTGGGGTTAGCAGACATGGTTCACTGTCAGAATTCACCTCATTCTCTTTGCATTTGGACACCACTCGCGTCATTTGGATCTGCCATGGATGCAACTGGGGTAGGACTTCTACTGGAATTTCGTCCACGCTTAAATCGCTGTAATATTTCAACTTTGCTTTGCCATCCAGGACCTTTATCAAGCCATGCATGCCCGGGTGATCGTGCAGGGGGATCTTAGCACCGTTTCGCAAGACGAATATACCCATTGAGAAAACGTCGTCTTCCCATAAATGAACGTACGTCACGGGTGGTTTGCCTCCAGGTTCAGGCTTGTACACCTCCTTGTTTTTAACGAGCTGAGAGTTAAAATTCACTTCTACTTTTGTGATCTGATTCATCAAGTCTCTCAGTGTGGCTAACTGTTCGCGAAATGCATCTGTTCGTCTGCATTTCGAAAATGTTTGGAACGCTTGCACCGCAAGCCTCTGAATTTTCGTTCCGTTCATGGCTGCAAGTGACGTCACTTCCCGGTCGTTTTTCGGTACAAGAAGACTGTCCTAAAATTAACCAAATGTAGTGATGAACTTAGCTCAGTCAAGTTTAATTATGTGCTAATATGTTGCCGTGGCATAATTATTTATCTAATAAAAAAAGTTTGACATTTGACCTAATTAGGTCAAGTTAACATGGCGGATGTATGAGATTTAGGGTAGTCGAAGAGCAACAACAATAACAAAACACAAGATGCTACGGCGTATTCTGCATCTTCGTTTAATTTCTTAATACATCAATATGAGTACTTTTCGGTATGTTGGTATGGTTGATTATTACTGATATTTGATAAAGGCAGCCTGTGTTTCACTATGTTTGCTAAATCCCCCACCCCGTCGTCCAACGTCCGACTCCGAGTACAGGCTACAGTATCGTGACGTAGAAGGAGTATCGTGACGCAGGAGAAGGCCAAGACTGGGCTCTATTTGACCCGTTATTATTTTTCTTTGGGATTTACCAACGTGAATTATATTTTAGCTTGTGTTTGAAGGGAAATATGTAATGTGCCAGTGGCAGTGTCATTTTGATATGTTCTCTTTCAAAGATTTCTTGAACACTGACAGAAATACTTCAAACAGCAAGACCCTGTTTGAACAGTAGTACGTGTTGATAACATTAAAACATCAACAACTAAATATAATAAAAAGATTAATTACTTCCAGTACATTTTAAAGGTTAAATGCTACATATAAAGTTAATCTTGGGATTAACTGCTGAAACATGTTACGTTAAATGATTCTACATGTACTAATAATGTTTATAAATTTCTTGCAGAAATCCCTTCAATCGACATCATGTGCCAAAGAAAAGTGCCATTTCAAGAACAGTAAGTACATTTTTGTTGGCCCGATTGTTTTGACCATAACCTGATAATATCTATAAAGTCTAATATTGTCTGTGGTGAACTATATATTGTCGACTATGACTAGTTGACTATATAAATGTGTTTTTGAACTGGAATGTTTTAAACATAACCTTGATAGTTATAAAGCCTTTTTGTTCAGTACGTTGTGAATCCACATTTGATGATTTCCAATTTATTTAAACATAGTTTATCTGGGTCACACTGTCACAGGATCATGTGATCAATGCCAAAGTAACACAAGTAAAACTAAACTTACAAGCAACGTAATCTGGTCACCACGGAACTTTTAGACAAACCATATAATGGTCAAAGAGGATAGTTTACGGTGATTCATTAAAATAAAAATGAACCAACTTTTAAGTACTAACATGTGCCAGTAGTTAGTGTTTTCAGTTTGGAATATTCTATATACAATCTGAATATTCTGTGGTCATTTTAATCAAATTAAAGCATATTTCTAGTATTTATGGATGGAGTATAAATAAATGTTTTGTTTTTGCATGATATTTGGTATACACTGATTTAATTGGTAAAACTAATTGCACATTAATTGTCATTTGTTCTTTTCAGGAAGAGCGCGAATTTGAACGAGACGTGAAGAAACTCGAGCAGTGAGTTGACACAATTTTACTTTTCGTACTTTTACTGGTATTGACAAAAGAAATTGATTGACACAGTTCATTATTATATTGAGCCAATCTCTGATAATGCGATAATATTCAGTAACAACACATCGCAACATATAAGGGTGTAATATCCGACCAACTACTTTCTGTAACGCTTGCCTAAAGAGTGAAAAAAGGGCATCATTGAAAGACACCCCATTTTTAATGACTTTACACATTATAAATGTACTTATTATAGTACTGATTTTTTCTAAATGGATATGAGCCAGAAATACATGCTGTGTGGCATACTTTATAAGCTTGGCCTAGAGCACATACTGTTCATTTCTGTGCATACATCTTGGTTGAATATTGAGAATGGTGGTCGAAACGTAGAAGTAACTAGAACTTTGCTAGTTGTGTAATTATGAAAAAAAAATGGAATAATATACTGCCAACTTGATGAACATTTTCACGAATGTATAAGTATTCACTGGGTGGAAGAATGACAGTACAAACACAACACATGATATTGTCACATGTGGCAGCCATAACTTGTTTTAGGGACATTTCATGAAGCGAGATGGCACCAGATGTCACCACACAAACAATGACAATGGCTGACCCATGGTCAATCTTCAAGGGAACTATTAGAAATGGGGAAACAATGGGTTAATGCCAGTGATTGAAATGCATGTTACACATAGTAACATCAGCGTACATGGGGCAAATTATGGTATCCAATGGGAACAGTTTTGCATCAGTCTAGTCAGGTTTTTTTTGCCACATAATATAGGGTCTATGATACTGGTGTTTATTTGGTGCACAGTTCAGCTTCATTGTTTCAGGTTGGATGATAACACAAAAAAGGTCTACAAGGACACAAAACGATGCATCGAGGCTCAAACAGGTATTTCAGATAAGTGTGTCGGCGCATAAAACCTTATTTAACTGATATTGATTAATAAATGCAGAATTTAACTTTAGTTTAAATTATTTATTAATTGGTTTTAGATGTACGTATTCAAACTTTTATACTTGTATTACATTTAATTTACTTCTTACATTGTGAACACTACTGAACAGAGCTTGTACTTTGGATTTTAGTGTTTATACACTAAAATCTAAAGTACAAGTTTGAATACGTATATCTAAATCTAAAACCAATTAATTAATAATTTTAATTAAATTTATATTCTGCATTTATTAATTAATATCATTTGAATAATGTTTCATAAAGTGTATTATTATTATTAACTTGCCCACACCGTATACAACCATACATAATTATTCAAACATGAGTGCCTAATTTCATGCGTAATCATTACTATGCGGTTATATAAGTTTACCGTTGGATGTTTTTCTCCGAGTGAACTTTTACCCCGTGTTTCAGCGCAGTGCAAGAGCGAGGTGAAGATGGTGCAGGATTTGGCCAACAGCGCCCTCGTGAGAGAAGAGGAGACACTACAGCCCCTAGCGGACCAGTGGAGCGGCACAGTGACCAAACTGGAGATGATTTCTAATGAGTTGGTCAGTTGTTTGGACTTTGTAATGAATGGGTGGGTGGGTGGGTGGGTGGGTGGGTGGGTGGGTGGGTGGGTGGAAGAACGGACAGACGGACGGACGGACGGACGGACGGACGGACGGACGGACGGACGGACGGACGGACGGACGGACGGACGGACGGACGGACGGATGAAGGAAAGTTTTTAGTAAATTTTTAGAAATGTCACGGAGTTCTATTGATAACAAAGGCACCAGGGATCTGTGCATGTGTATGAGACGACCCCTAATGTCCATGATGTGTACATACTTAATTATAATATTATCTCAAAGCAACACAAATGGTATTGTACAGTTTCTGACTGTGAGTGCAGTGATAATGTCACACAGCATTAAATTGACTGCAGTTATGTTGTGTAATCATGTTAAATATGTGAAATGTTTGTAACATAAAAGCAATACTTTTAGAAGGCTCAATTACACACATTTTGAAATGCAGACAATGTTTCAATACAATTTGGAAGTGTTTAAAAAGTGTTCAAAACATTTTAAATAAATATACCGGGTAGGTTTTGTTGGTATTGCTAATTGACTGGAATGCTGTGAAATTAAATATTTCATTCACGTGTTGATGACTTTGAAAGTATATAAAATATTCAGATTCTTCAAAGGAATATTTTAATACTAATTAATTAATGTCATATTAATTAATTAATGTCAAATACTTAAAATGAGTTATTGAAGTAATTTGTAATATAAATATATCTGCATATCAGAACCATGTAAGCCATAATTTCTTGCAATGTACTACATTTTGTAAATAGGGATTATATTTTGAAATACTATCTATTATTAGCAATTACATTCTACAGTTTGCAGAGAATAAATGCATGTGAATTAACTAACAAGTCACAATCGTGTTCATTTTATTCAGAATACGAACTACCAGAAAACTGTTGTTGAACCAATGAAAAAGTGAGTACTGTTACTGTGTACCAATTAATTACATGTTTTACACTGATACACTAACATCACCAGGTCAACAGATAATATTTGTTATTACAAGTAATCTAGATTACCGTGTAAGTCATATTGAATTGAGAAGGGTAAGACGAAGACAAAAATTAAGATTGACATTGAATGTGAAAATGATGGTAGTAACATCACAGAAGCTAAAGAAAGGGGGAGAGAAGCTGCAAAAAGGATAGACCAGACTGGAACTCCCCTCCCCTCCCCTCCCCTCCCCTCCCCTCCCCTCCCCTCCCCTCCCCTCCCCTCCCCTCCCCTCCCCTCCCCTCCCCTCCCCTCCCCTCCCCTCCCCTCCCCTCCCCTCCCCTCCCCTCCCCTCCCCTCCCCTCCCCTCCCCTCCCCTCCCCTCCCCTCCCCTCCCCTCCCCTCCCCTCCCCTCCCCTCCCCTCCCCTCCCCTCCCCTCCCCTCCCCTCCCCTCCCCTCCCCTCCCCTCCCCTCCCCTCCCTCCCCTCCCCTCCCCTCCCCTCCCCTCCCCTCCCCTCCCCTCCCCTCCCCTCCCCTCCCCTCCCCTCCCCTCCCCTCCCCTCCCCTCCCCTCCCCTCCCCTCCCCTCCCCTCCCCTCCCCTCCCCTCCCCTCCCCTCCCCTCCCCTCCCCTCCCGTCCCCTCCCCTCCCGTCCCCTCCCGTCCCCTCCCGTCCCCTCCCGTCCCCTCCCCTCCCGTCCCCTCCCGTCCCCTCCCCTCCCCTCCCCTCCCCTCCCCTCCCCTCCCCTCCCGTCCCCTCCCGTCCCCTCCCCTCCCCTCCCGTCCCCTCCCGTCCCCTCCCGTCCCCTCCCGTCCCCTCCCGTCCCCTCCCGTCCCCTCCCCTCCCCTCCCCTCCCGTCCCCTCCCGTCCCCTCCCGTCCCCTCCCCTCCCCTCCCCTCCCCTCCCCTCCCCTCCCGTCCCCTCCCGTCCCCTCCCGTCCCCTCCCCTCCCGTCCCCTCCCGTCCCCTCCCGTCCCCTCCCGTCCCCTCCCGTCCCCTCCCGTCCCCTCCCCTCCCCTCCCCTCCCCTCCCCTCCCCTCCCCTCCCCTCCCCTCCCCTCCCCTCCCCTCCCCTCCCCTCCCCTCCCCTCCCCTCCCCTCCCCTCCCCTCCCGTCCCCTCCCGTCCCCTCCCGTCCCCTCCCGTCCCCTCCCGTCCCCTCCCCTCCCCTCCCGTCCCCTCCCCTCCCCTCCCCTCCCGTCCCGTCCCGTCCCCTCCCCTCCCCTCCCCTCCCGTCCCCTCCCGTCCCCTCCCGTCCCCTCCCGTCCCCTCCCGTCCCCTCCCGTCCCCTCCCGTCCCGTCCCGTCCCCTCCCGTCCCCTCCCGTCCCCTCCCGTCCCGTCCCCTCCCCTCCCCTCCCCTCCCTCTCCCTCTCCCTCTTCCCCTCCCCCCTCCCCTCACCTCCCCTCCCCTCCCCTCCCCCTCCCGTCACCCCCTCCCCTCCCCTCCACTCCCCCCACCCAGCAGGGAAACGGGAAAAGCATAGTAGACCTTCTTATCAAGTGAAAAACTGCTTTGTTATTCGCATTGATAAATATGAGATTGATGTAATCCAATACCGAATTCAGTACGTTAATGGTGTCATGAGTGGCAGGTGAAACTCTCTCTGTGCAGGTTCAGCACCATCATGCCCAGCACACAGACGGCCGTGAAGAAACGAGAACAGAGTCTACAGGTGGGTGAAGAATGGCCTTGTTATGTCCAGTCATTTTATCTAAATGAAATGTTAGACCTGATTCAGTGTAAGAGTTCCATCACAGCAGTTGAGAGGACGTATGTTTAGTTTAGCTAATGTAAGCACTCATAAACATAATTTTACTCTAACTATCAATGTGTGAATAATGTATGAGCTGAAGGTCCAGTGGACTTACAGCATCACTCTGCATGCGCTGTCTGCCATTAGCCCTGAGATCTCAGAAATTATGAGGATCAATTTTTTTAATTTTGCATAGACATTTCTTAAGGTGACTATGGACAACAAATGTAAATTTGATTGACACATTTATAATATTCTAGGGTCCTCTAGGACCCTAAAATTAGAACATTTAATTTTTGTGGCAAATGTAGCTGAGGGTATTTTCAATGTACACAAGACATTTGTAGTTCACTAGTCTTTTGTAAGGACATCTCAGGGCCTCCCAGGAAAGCAAAATGTAAACATTGTGCCTGTTTCTACCTGGATTTTCAGCTGATCTCAGGATACAATCTTCAGCTGTTAATCAGTGTATTCGGACAATAGAAGCAGCCCTTAGCATAATCAGTGAAGCTGGACACTGTCTTCTACTGTTCATAGGATTCAAGGCCTCTTGGCCCATTTTTTTAAACCCCAAATACCTGGAAGACGTTAAAAGTTGTTGAACCTGTTTATGCTGACTAACACTGTCTGTGCCAGGGAATATCAAAGATCAGAGTAGGATTGGTCTCACTTAACCGACTGTCGGTCGGCTACTGAACTACGCCGAGAAGACAGTCTGGTGACTTTGCCGGCTTTTGAATATTATCCATGTGGGGCTAAACAATGCTGCCATCTCACGGATACTGGTTAATCCTGCCGTAATTCCTATTTTATAAACAACTGGAAATTTTTATTTCTATTTATTTTGTGTTAGTATAAGTTCAGCGTCTCTACCCTAATCTGGGGTAGAGGGGCTTAAAAGTGCTGCCACCTCACGAAGCCTGGGTAACTGAGGCTAGAGTAGGATACGTTCTGTAGATGAGAAAAGAAGGTAAACTGGTGTCTGTTTCAGGAATACAGTCGCTACCTGGCCAAGGTGGAGAAGTACCGGGAGAAAGAGAGGACAGGTCCAAACGTGGTCAAACTGGACGCGGTCAGTTCTTTACTTACTTATGCCCATTGTGCCTCCTGGGACATAGTCCGTTGACCATGGTCTTCCAGAGTCTTCTGTCCTGGGCTGTTATTTCAGTCTGCCTTAGGTAGTAATTTATTTATTTTTATTCCAATTTTTTTATTTTTTTTGCTATATTTTAACGCATTACGCAGTTTATTAAGTAGTCATTTGTTTAGTGTATGCACAGTTGCATTAGAAATCACGACCCTTAGGAAGATAACAATGAATGTACATTTTATAAGGTTTTCATGAATCGATAACATTTATTATTATTATTTCTACATAATACCCACACAAAGCACAGCAAACCTGGGGCAGGGAATTTCACATTACAGTATTTTGATAGTAAACTAATTTTAGGCACCATGTCATTCCTGTCGCCATCAGTTTCAGCGTCACATGTTGTCAACAGTAACTTCCTGGTAAATCGAACATGACGCCACAAATAAATTATATGCATTTTGTTAAAATAATTTCCTTTGTTTTTAAAATAAAAAAAATTCTTCTGGATGAGTGCAATAACAGTAAATTTTGCTAAAATGAATGCGGTGGTATAACATTGTTTTTTATTTCAGGCCCGTAAAGCCCTGTTATGGGCCAAGGATGACTTTGAGACCCAGAACAGTTTACTGACGGGGGAACTGCCGAGGTTCTATGAGCGGCGCATTGACTACATGACGCCAAGCTTCCAGGCTCTCATCAAGTCCCAGGTCAGTGGCAGCTGTCACCTAGTAGGACTACTTCAGAAAGGACAGCTTGGTAGTTCTGCTCTAGGTGATTGTCGTTATATTTATATCAGACTTCAAGCAATCCCGTTTGAAATTTGGTATTATATTAATCACATAACTGGCATGAACCCGTGATATTTCCTTCATTCCTGAATCCCTAAAAGTAGGGTGTCCGAAGTTAAAAGGGTCAGGAATTATCATTACGCACATGCTCGCTCACACGCATGCACACATGCACATACACACACACACACATGCACCACACGCATGCATACACACATGCACACACAGACACAAACATACACACACACACACACACAAATACACACGCACCACACGCATGCCTATACACATGCACACACAGACACACACACACACACTCACACGTGGCAGCTTGGTAATAGGTAGATTTGTTTGAGACCTCGTTAGATCTCTTGCCACTTCTCACTTGTTCTGTTTATCTATGGGGGAGTATGACAATAATATTTCTTTCAACCACTCTCATGCATGGACACATGTTTTATGCGTACTCAAATGTGTATGTGTGTGCACCCTTCATATGGAGTGTAAGTCCCTACAGTGCACCCTCACATGGCAGGCAGAAAAAGATCAACACCAAACAAACTGATTGTGAGTACGACCGTGTTTCAGTATGTACCATAAATCTAAATTATCAGACGTAAATCCACCGAAATCCGCAAAATGAAACGTTGTCATTTCTGACAACAATGAGAGTGCCAGCACTCAGGGTTGTACACATATTGTGTGCACCTATTGATGTGTGTGTCAGTGAAGACATTCTGTGACCTCCCCAGCCTCGTCACACATTGTCACGTTGTTGTCTGTAGGTGAAGTACTACACAGACGCACACAACTTCTACACAGACCTGTCACGACAGTTGAGTGGAGAGAAAGCCCTGCCGTCAGACGTCTACAACCAGAGGGTACAACAGAAGCTGGCTGAGATCAGGGCTCTGTCCATCACGCTGGACGACTGACTCATCTGCTAATGGCATCGTAGCTGCAGCCAACGTCATCAAAGACATAGACAGTGACTTAGTAATTAATATTTTATGTTATAACCGTCTCTTGTGACAGTGAATGGTATATTAGCGGGGTGGTGTCTCAAATTGTGACAGTCACTAACATATGAAGGTCAACATCAGAGATGATGCAAAGATCTGTTGACTCTAAAGTGTTTGTGGTGACATTGGTTGACATTGCATGGCTCTTTGTGGTGACACTATCCGACAGAAGTTAATGATGTGTTGTATTTGTTGAGATTTGCTAGCCACCGTGTGGTAGTTAAGTTTGTGTTTTAGACAAACTATAAACACTAGCTATGTTTACATTGTGTTGCATTCCAGCTATGTACAAATGTTTTAGCATGCCACACACTGCAAACCTTACATAATCTGTACTAAAATGAAACGTTATTTTCATCTATTTCATTTCCACTGTTCCATTTTACAATGCTGTAGCATAGGTCGCAAGCTTTTTGATCATAAAAATAAGGTGAATATTGGCAAACATCTTTTTCTGTAGTTGTGCCAACAATCAGGAATCAAACCGTTACTATAATTAAATATTCAGAAACTATTGCCATATTTCGTCAAAACATATTTGTTTGAAATTGCATTTCCATAAATATTTGGTGGGCCCGTGCTATAATGATGAGTCTTGCATGTCCGTGTTTATGATTTTACATAATAATTTTGTTTGCTGCAGCTCTGAGCTTGAATTTTAAAGGATATGAGAGATATAGAAGTATTACAAATACTACTGTTATTACCAAGTATCTGGCAAGATATGGGAAATTTAGAAAATAAAATAAAAGCATTGCGTTTCTTCTCGATGGTCGAGGAAGACCCTCTGAAAAATTGGGAAATACACGTACACGTGTTAATTAGTTCTGCGTTATCCGAATGGTGGCAGCACGTTATGGACTCTAAAATACAGCTATTCATAATTTTTATGTTAAATCGAAAGGGGGCGCTACGTTTACGACCGCGCCATAAGGATGGTGACGTCTTACGTGTGTGGACACCCCCCCCCCCCCCGCCTAGACAACGAATCGTCATGTTATTATAATTGTCCCCACGTGTTCCTACCAAATAAGCCCTACAGTAGAAACGTATAGTCACACACTTGTTCCGTTTAAATGCGGAAAAGATGTTCGTCATTCAACAGCGAAGGTGACCATCTTCTTTATCATTCACGTCTCTAGCTGGATCTGTGTGTGCGTGCGTGCGTGTATGGTGTGCGTGTGGTGTGTTTGTGTGTAGAGTGCGTGCGTGCGTGCGTGCGTGCGTGCGTGCGTGCGTGCGTGCGTGCGTGCGTGCGTGTGTTTGGAGGTGGGTGACGAGGCGTGTCCTTGCCGCAAGTGTCTGTGGTCGTGGCACAGGACAGTGTGGCTGTTAGAGCTGGGTGTCATGGACACGTTACTAGCCCGAGGTTTGCGCACTGTTCGCTTGGTTTTGGCCGTCTCGATGCGGTGTTGCTCGTAGGTAGAGGCTCCCGCCGAGGCTGCAGTATGCCAAGCTGGTCTGTCCTGAGCGAAGGTGGGTTGAAGTCAAAGCCCTCCATGGACGGACACAAGCGTGCTAGCATGGAAAGGCGGATGGGCGCACGTAAGGAGAGGCGGGGTTGGGACGGAGGGAGGCGGGGAAGTTGCTACAGCCTCACTACTCCCCACACACCACAAACAAACACGTGCGAGAACTGATGGAGATATATATTAGCAAGCAAGAACAAATGTTGACAATTGCGAAAAGAAGAAAGTTGCCGTGGCTTGGTCACGTGATCAGATGGAAGTGGAGCTAGGCTAACACCATCCTGCACGGAGGACCTGATGGGTGAAGAAAGAGAGGAAGACCAGCAAAGTCGTGGATTGACAATATCAAAGAATGGACTGAGTTCAGATTCAATCAACTTATCAGAACAAGTGAGGATACAGACGTGTGGAAAACCTGCGTGTCAGGGTCCGCCATTTTGTCGCCCCTGCGGCCCCTAAGCTATGGGACATGGATAGATAATTTTTTCTCGCGCGATCTTATTTATCACATACGTAATCACCTACGTCAGAATACGTAACGAAACACAAGTGCATTCTGGATAAACAGGCCAGTCCATTGTTCACGACGGGGTAGTATTATGTTTAAAGCAAGGATACCGGCTACTGGATTTTACTTTTCATTTAATATTACATTCTTATTACAACAACAGGCATGTTGAAGGTTTACTGCCTGACCAATTGTATTTACTTACTTTATTAAGCCCGGAATCGCAATTTGAAAGATTTCGCCTGCAACACGCTCAAATAGTAAACGAAACATCCAGTTTAACAAAAATGATTGACAATAATCCCGAGGCGAGCAGAGACAACCGTAATATCCATTATATCCTTTGATGTTTAACTTGTCCACGTTCTAGACAGCAGATTTCCCTCCCTTTAATATAATGGACACGTCCGTGCTTCGCGGAATAGCAGATTTTAGTCCAATCAGATGCGAGGACTAGTGTGACGTAACGCTACACGTGTTGCTTGAACGTTACGGTTGCCAGTTGAACGCGCCAACTCGGACCGAACAGACGTGTGTCTTGGACGGCAAAAGGCAAACGTGGCGTGACGTCACATGTATTGTTCGCCGAGGTAGAACGTTTAAAAACAGTTGTCTGAGTTGAGCGCGATTCACTGAAAGAGGAGAGCTTTACCTCAAGCCGCCGAACACCAGCGGCTACGCCAACAAGCTACAAAGAGAAGATTGATGTTCTTGGCGATTCAACACGCCATTTTGTCGCCATCTTCTCTGCGTCAAGTTGTTGCAGCCGTGGTCGCTGCCACAGTTACTATCACTCTCGTTACCCAAAGGTAAGCATTCGCTTTCGTAAACATTCGCTTTCGTAATATAATGCAAATGCAAACCTTACCAGTTACCTATACTACATAATGTTGCGAACTATTTTGTTATGCAATTGCGTTGAAGCATTACGGTTATTCAAAAGCCGCTATTGCATTTTCAGGTCCGCACACCCACGGTCACGATTCTCTCACTCTACGCATGTGCAGTCGAATCTGCAAACGTGACGAAACTATCGTCGGCACAGGGGCAGGTCCAACGTACGCCACATCGCATTGGTACAACTCCATCCATCGCGCAAACACGTCCGCCGACGCCGTCACGATCGCTACCGTCGAAACCGGTATCCGGCCGCACGTTTATCAGAGTCGTGTCGAATCGTGGTATCATCGCCATCGGACATCATTGTCGTCGGGACATTACAATCAATCTCACCGACCAGACATCGCCGCTACGACTGCGTCTGTCGAATCCGGGAGCGTCAGCTCCAGCAGCTCTGCACCGTACGTCCTGTCCGTGTCTTGTCTCTTTCTCTGTGGGCCACTACGACGTATCAGTGTCAACGCCCGATTCTATGTTCAGTGTTGTTTAGTTTTGTGACGAGGTGGTTGTTACGGGGGACCGTTGCAGTTGCCGGATGAGAGCCAGGCCTAATCGACTGAGCGTCCTGAAAAAGTTCGCACTGTTGCTTAGATTCGCCTGTTGTGTATCCAGACCTGGTGCTTGTGATGGTTTGTGGACGGGACAAATGTTGCTTGTCTGTTCGACTTACATGTATGTTAGGTGTTTGTACTGTGTCTTGTTCGATGTGCGGAGGAAACCAAGTCACCAAAAGCGTCCGATCGAGTTGCAACAAGACGTGAAAAACGAAAACGCGTGACATTGCAACAAGTCGTGTAAACGAAATGCGTGACATTGCACGTGAACAACGAAAGCTGTATTACAACGAACGACTTGAATCTGCACGAATTGTTGGGAACAAAAAAAAAACCAGTTATAATTCGTAACGAAACACGCTTACTTCTTTCAATAAAATGGTGACAAACTTTAATAACGCCTCTGTTGTAGTTATGGTTATCAGGCAGTAATTAGTACACGGCGCGGTGATTGCATAGAGTTTGTCGTAGTTTTGTCGTCCTTCAGATATATGTCCAGTAAAGTCTTCTTTGTCGCCCTTCCCACTTACGCCCAGTGAAGTCTTCCGGGGATGATCGTAGGCATGTCCAGGAGGTTTAGTGACTTGTGCACCGTAAACCTTTAAATTGTTCGATATTCTGGAACACTTCAATGTGCCCTATTACCTGCCGTCCATACAGTTATTTAGTCCAGACAAAGCTCCCTCACTCCTCCACGCTCCCATCGCGTCCCCCTGTGTTTCGATGTCGTGATCCGAGAGAGATCTCGATAGTGCAACATCTGGCGCCGTCGACGTTTTGGGGCGAGCCTCATCAAGGCGTGCAGTTGAAGGCTCCTACGCGGCACTCTCCGGGACCGCCCACGATGATGGCGATCGAACGGTCATTTTTGTCGCCGGCTTCTCCCGCTTGTCCTGGCGACTCTCCTGTTATTTCGACCTTGCAATGCCCAAGAACTCTGAAAGAAGAACGCATATATTCAGTATTATAATGAGGTGCCACAATAACTAATCCGATCGAGGGCGCTCTAACGCAACTAGGGTCTTTGTGCTGTCTTTTATGTATTCTTGACGTGTGTAAATGCGGCACCGTTATGCGGAACGCTTGTTTAAATCATCCTACAATCAGCTGTTGAACTCGCAAGACTCCAAAGCATCACACATACCTAAATATGGATACAGTCTGACATGTACGCGCCTGCACAGTCAATAGCTTACCCTTCATATATACGAATAGGATGATTTAAACAAGCGGTCTGCAAAACATGCAAACAAATGCACGTTAGTAGCTAGAGCTGCTGATACTAGGGTCTAGTAGCGTATTAGCGCCTCTGGCGACTAACGTGGATTTGTGGAACCCCATTATGTTCTCACCGACATGTAAGAAGTAGTCACGTGGTGTTTAGTTTCACGCTATTGTAACGTATGATTCTGTATGTTTCAAATGAACACAATCACGGAAATTTCGTAGGCCTACATGAATTCAGGATATTGTGTGAACTATGTTTCCTGTGAAAAAGACATTTATAGCCTACATAGGGACAATTATACAGCCTGTATCTAATACACTAACTATTCTATATTATGCAAGTGTATAAGAAACATTCCTTCTTTGCTGAACGATGAATGGCAAGTGCAATATCACACAGAAATGGTACATTATCGGGGCAAGCTACCGGGCTGAATGTCGTCTGAGATATATAGAAGCATATGTTTTCGAAAGTTATGTGAATAATGCTGTTGCGCAAATGGCTAAAATGGCTATAAATATGTATCGTGGCGCCACCTATTAACTAAAATAGATATCAATATTGTAGTTAGTAAAATGAGAATCTCGGGTTGCCAGGTGTTTAGATAATGTTCACACAATGACATATCCTCATAAAAATACCGGTCTTTACGGTGACTATGTCAAATACGGATTGTTTAACGTTTGAACTGGAATGTAATTTATAAACACATTTGTTGCACACCGTCGTAGTCGATCTGCCCGTCGCCGTCTTTGTCCACTTCTGCGATCATTTCCTCCATTTCCTGTTGTGACAACTCGAGGCCCAACCTGAAGACAAATCGAAAGTGCGAAAACAAATCGAAAGCGGGACAACGGGAATGCGCTAAATATAAACATGTTTTGCTGCTTCGACATTACACCTACTGATATATCTGCCAATCATCTTGTAGTTTCGCTTCGACCTGACAACACTTGCAACTTTCGCTTCAGATCTCCAATAACACCTCTCTCTCTCTCTCTTTCTCCAACAACATATTCTTTCTCCAACAACACCTCGCCCTCTTTCTCCAACAACACCTCGCCCTTTTTTCCCAACAACACTTTCCCCTCTTTTCCAACAACACCCCCCACCCCCCTTCTCAAATGATATCTCTTCCTTTTCTACTCAATAACACTCCCCCGTTTTTTCAAACACCCTTCTTCCGAAGTCCAATCCAACATGACGGCAAAGTTCCGTCTCACAACAGAAAACAGGACAGAACAGGACCGGACGGTTGAGATTCACGTACAATTCAAGTGTCCGCACATTATTGTACACAGGGGCCTTTTGCGGGGCGAGGGAACATATCCACGACCACCAACATGTACCAACATGACACGTCGATCTGGCAGTACACACCGAACCGAACGCGAAGTACCGTCAGACATCCCAGACATGACAGAAAGCACCGCGTACAGGGGTGAGCTGAACCGCCAGGCTGCTCCCTCGGCGCCTTCCGCTCTCACCTGTTCATGATGTCCCTCAGGTCTCACCTGTTCATGATGTCCCTCAGGTCTCACCTGTTCATGATGTCCCTCAGGTCTCACCTGTTCATGATGTCCCTCAGGTCTCACCTGTTGACGATGTCCCTCAGGTCTCACCTGTTGACGATGTCCTTCAGGTCTCACCTGTTGACGATGTCCCTCTGGTCTCACCTGTTGACGATGTCCCTCAGGTCTCACCTGTTCATGATGTCCCTCAGGTCTCATCTGTTCATGATGTCCCTCAGGTCTCACCTGTTGACGATGTCCCTCAGGTCTCACCTGTTCATGATGTCCCTCGGGTCTCATCTGTTCATGATGTCCCTCAGGTCTCATCTGTTCACGATGTCCCTCAGGTCTCACCTGTTCACGATGTCCCTCAGGTCTCACCTGTTCACGATGTCCCTCAGGTCTCACCTGTTGACGATGTCCCTCAGGTCTCACCTGTTGACGATGTTCCTCAGGTCTCACCTGTTCATGATGTCCCTCGGGTCTCATCTGTTCATGATGTCCCTCAGGTCTCATCTGTTCATGATGTCCCTCAGGTCTCACCTGTTCATGATGTCCCTCAGGTCTCATCTGTTCATGATGTCCCTCAGGTCTCATCTGTTCATGATGTCCCTCAGGTCTCACCTGTTCATGATGTCCCTCAGGTCTCATCTGTTCATGATGTCCCTCAGGTCTCATCTGTTCATGATGTCCCTCAGGTCTCACCTGTTCATGATGTCCCTCAGGTCTCACCTGTTCATGATGTCCCTCGGGTCTCACCTGTTCATGATGTCCCTCGGGTCTCACCTGTTCATGATGTCCCTCGGGTCTCACCTGTTCATGATGTCCCTCGGGTCTCACCTGTTCATGATGTCCCTCGGGTCTCACCTGTTCATGATGTCCCTGGTGTCTCACCTGTTCATGATGTCCCTCGGGTCTCACCTGTTGACGATGTCCCTGGTGTCTCACCTGTTCATGATGTCCCTGGTGTCTCACCTGTTCATGATGTCCCTCGGGTCTCACCTGTTGACGATGTCCCTGGTGTCTCACCTGTTCATGATGTCCCGCAGGTCGGCCTGGCTGATGTAGCCGTCCCCGTCCTGGTCGAGGATGCGGAAGACGTCGATGAGGTCGTCGTCTGCCTGTTTATCCTCCGTCTTCAGGCGCTGCATGACGCCGACGAACTCGTTGAAGTCGACGGTGCCGTCGCCTGCAAGACGCGGCGGAGGAAGGTCGTGTAAACAGCGAGCACTCGACCGCCACAGGGGCGAGAGTTGACACGAGATACCGCGAGGATAAGAGAGCGTGTGAATCCGTAGAATTGACCCTTTTAGAGAGAGAGAGAGAGAGAGAGAGAGAGAGTGTGTGTGTGTGTGTGTGTGTGTGTGTGTGTGTGTGTATGTGTGTGTGTGTGTGTGTGTGTGTGTGTGTGTGTGTGTGTGTGTGTGTGTGTGTGTGTGTGTGTGTGTGTGTGTGTGTGTGTGTGTGTGTGTGTGTGTGTGTATGCATCTGTCTATCTGTCTATGTTTGTTTATTTATTTATTACATTTTAGAACAATTTCTACTAACTTCTTAACAACTGTGTTTTTATGTTTTTTGTCATGTGGACTTTTAATCATCTATTTATCAATTTATTTATTTGGTTTATTTCTGCTTTTACAAAACTGTGCCTGGAAGCGACACCTGTGGAACAGCACAAGAACAACAAACGTGGATCACAATGCAATGCAATGCAATGCAACGCAACGCAACGCAACGCAACGCAACGCAACGCAACGCAACGCAACGCAACGCAACGCAACGCAACGCAACGCAACGCAACGCAACGCAACGCAACGCAACGCAACGCAACGCAACGCAACGCAACGCAACGCAACGCAACGCAACGCAACGCAACGCAACGCAACGCAACGCAACGCAACGCAACGCAACGCAACGCAACGCAACGCAACGCAACGCAACGCAACGCAACGCAACGCAACGCAATAAAACTGTATTTATCCCTGTAAGGGCAAATACATTTTTCGTTCAGACGAGCATTGTGTATAACGTGTTCAGCCGCCCTCCCCCAAAAAAAATTAAATAAAAAAAAACTCAACACACGCTGTACTCACCGTCGGTATCGAATGGTTCAATTAGAGCTTTGATCTCCGCCGACGAGGGGTCCTGGCCGAGCGAACTGAGCACTGTCTTCACTTCCGCCAGCGAGATAACGCCGTCGTCGTCTTGGTTGAACAGACGGAAGGCGTCCTCGAACTCTGGCGCCGGCAGAGGGCGCGTTAGTACGGCGGACAAGTGTGTGTTGTAGCGTCATAGTTACATAGTCGTATGTCATGGTATTGTAAGGTAAAGCAAATGACACACGGTAAAGACTAACCCACTGACTAATAGCGGCACGTATTCATACGCCACCCCTCCTGAAGTTATGTTCGATTTGACAAATACATAATCCCTACGGACGTACATCTGTATGAATAATTATTTATTTGTTGCATGTTTACGTTGATGCAATGTTAACGATTAACATATTACAGTAGTGTGTAATATTATTGCAAACACAGGCGTGCTTATGCTACTGCATTTTTGTTTAAATACTGCTGAAGTATGCCCCAAACCAGGGGATATTCGTATACGGGGGTGGAGATTAGATTAATCTCAGTATTCATCAAAGTGATACACTTTAGCTGAAAAACTTAAAGCCCCCTACAAACATAGCTCCGTATGCACATCATTCAGACGTATGTATGTATGTATGTATGTATGTATGTATGTATGTATGTATGTATGTATGTATGTATGCATACATGCACACACACACACACACACACACACACACACACACACACACACACACACACACACACACACACACACACACACACACACACAATTTTGGGACGAATTGTATATATATAGCATGCCAGTTTCTTCCGAAAAATTCACTCACCTTTCATTTCTTCTTCCGAGAACTCCCGCAACTGAGTAAAACAATCAAAGATTATTATTACTACAAAATCACGCTGATCATCTCTTCTCTACATTATATATAATACGCTGGCCAAGTTGATATATTGTGGCGCATCTAGTAGCTGAGTTCGGTCAGTGTAATAATTTCTTATTTGTAGAGATGTTTTATTTCTTTCAGAAAGTGACCCGTGGTTATTACGACAGAAACGTTGTTCGTGGGTCGTCACAAATATATCAGATTAAGCTTGGTAACTTTGTAGTTATTTATTTCTGTATTTATTTTCCCACGGTAAAATATTGTGTATTTTATTATATTTTCTATTCGTCTTAATTTCGTATTATATTTTCTGTCGTCTATATTTGTCTTATGTTTGTCTTAAAGTTACATATATAGTTATTTTATAATGGATATACGCTGGATGGTACCAGTTATGTAGATATTAATTGTAGTAGTTATTGTTATTCGTATTATTGTTATTATACAATTTAGGCCCATCCAGGGTCAACATAACACTGACATCATCATCACCATTACACTACTTTATACTGAATTTCTGCCGCCACCAGTTGAGACGTTGCAAGATCAGATGCAGAACACAAAGGCAGGCAGCAGAATGGTTTTAAATAATAATAAAATTATATTATGTTAAACAAAATTGACACCAGTGGAAGCGTTTAGTTGGACGAATTGTAACGCACAGCAGCCACAGTTGATGAGAGGTCTGGTGAAACATACTTTAAACTAGTCGTGTGCCTGGTAACATGCCCTGCTGTCATCCATTACTAGCGTGACCTTGAATTAATGTCTCTTAAACGAGGCATATTGTTGCTGAACGATGTAAAAAATGAGATTCGACGTGGTGTACCCAGATGTGCACGGCATCTGATTTAGTGGCTGGAGTGTATGTTCCCGTTGGATCTAATGTCGTATGTGCGATTGCATGCGTGATCTTGGTGTTTATAATTATAGATAAACATCTTGACGTGACAGCGGAAGTGTCTCGTACAATTAGCACCATTCACTCGATTTATGTAACACCGGTCAAAACCATTGTCACACGCCACAATCGTACTGTGAATGCAATGGTTACATCACGCTTAGACTATTGCAATTCGGTTTTGTTTGGGACTTCTCTTGGGCCTGTAAACATTTTATCTAGATTTGTTTAACAGCTGAGAGAACACTTTAAGTACTTATTTTACCATGGGAGTATTTTTCCTTCTAATCCATGAGTTTACACAGCATTATTATATTATGTATAATTTTGATATTTAAATTTGTTAATTTTACAATTTCATATGCCATGAACGCTATATAAAATAAAGATTATTAGTATTATCTGCTGTCACGCATGAGTAATTTGGTTTATCGTCACGAATAACTAGTTATTATTTATTATTAGATTATTCAACCACCGTTACGGAATAATACTATATATATATATATATATATATATATATATATATATATAATATTATAATATATAATGTATATATATATATATATATATATATATATATATATATATATATATGATATTATAATATATAATGTATATATATTATAATATATATATATAATATATATATTAATAGATATATGTGTATGTGTGTCTACCTGTATGTGCGCATATGTGTGTTTGAGCTCAGTAAGTATTATTTATGTTCAATCACATGTCAAATACATACCATAAATAGAAAATAGCTAATTAAGTGATCCTGTTTGATGTTTTACATTCATTAAGCCAAGTACATTTTATTTTATTGTGAAAAGTGTAAAGTTACCACAATTTCCGGCGTGTCTTTCGTCGATTTCCTTCGTGTCATGGTAACAGGGAGGTATACCCACTGGGATGCACACACGGGCCGTGGCACCTCGCGTCACGCGTGGCTGATTACTGTTTCAGTCGCAGTCTGAAGCCTACACACGTTCCATGGTTGCGGCGTGCCAATTTCGCCTTGAGTTCAGCTTATTGTCTGTACCTTTCACGTTCGTCTTTTCTTCAACTTCCTTCATTCATTGGCCGATCCAGCAGAAGTCGCACGTAAGATACATCTGTTTAACAGTTTACGGCAGTGATCAGTTGAACGTACAACCAATCGATTTCCGGCACGATTTCCGGTAGCTGCGCGGAGTCGTTTGCTTTGGTCAAGCGCAGTAATCAATAAGCATCGTGGGCTTGACCGACGCTCCGGGCAAGTTGTGACATGTAATTCACTTGTCAGCGGTCATGTTTACCGGCCGGGATCAATCCATTATTTACAGCCCTATTGAATATGTTGGCATGCCTGCTGCCAGCACCCGAAGTGAAGTGAGATCTAATTAGTAAATATCTTTAACTGATTGATGCCATTTAGTACCAACCAAAATATTAATATTACTAGATTTTGTACAAGTATGAACATTAATATTATTAAAAAATATTAGTTTTGTATTTTCATGTTGTGTCCAGTTTTGATATTATTGGTCTCGGAGAGCTGATGTCTGTTTGTTAGAATGACCTAGTCTCACTTCACCGACTGTCGGTCGGCTGCGTTACTACGCCGAGAAGAAAGTCTGGTGCTTTGCCGGCTTTTGAATATTATTCGTGTGGGGCTAAACAATGCGCCACCTCACGGATACTGGTTAATCTTGCCGTAATTCCTATTTTTATAAACAACTGCCAATTTTTGTGTGTTCAATGTTGAATACTTTTCATAGGATATCGGTGTCTTGTAAATGTATATCATTATTTGATTTTTTTTTTCATAATTGGCCTGATAGCCAATCAGCGTCTCTACCTTAATCTGGGGTAAGGCCGCCCTGGCGCTTACAACGGCAGCCCCTTAATTTCCAAGGCAGGGTTGTGCTGCCACCTCACGGAGCCTGTGTAATCGAGGCTACGAATGACGTACATATTTAATGGACTGTCAACCTGCAACATTCTAACTGAAGAAACAATAAAGTCTTGTCTTTGTCTTATTTGTTTCCAGATTTTACTTACTACTGGCGTAGTCACATTTTCATACATTAAGTAGCCTTCATTCACACGTGTACTGTATAAAATTCGGAAAATTATCAAATATAATATTCTCCCACAATCCAAACTCTAACATGAAGCCATTCACTTCTGTTAGAATCAGACACTGATTTGCTTGGGTGGTATCACAATAGGGGGTCGAAACTACCCCTGGCCGATCGTCTCCGTAAAGAT
>OZ024864.1:49365132-49370132 GCA_964017155.1 Oasisia sp. SBJ-2009 | reverse complement strand
ACTAAAATCAGTTTTGGTTCGTTGTAGCTTCCGGCAATTCTGTGCAAAAACCTTCCATGGTATTGTTTCGCAGTCGGTGTGTCGGTCAACAGATTTATGGGTTTTATTATATTACTTTACCCGCATGGTATCTCGGTCTTTTCATAGCTCAGGTAATTTCCGAGAAGCACTCCATCATACCCTGAAAAACAAAAGGTGGAATGTCCAGTTTTGTATTTAAACAGAAATAGAGGCATTGTTGATAACGCTAAACTTAGATTCTAGCCCATTGAATTGTGGCAGAAATGCGGTCAGTTGTTTCAACTATTTACATTTAGATTGGTACACTGTGCCATGGTCTAGCACTTCAGAAAATCGCGGTCATTTTTTTCAACAGTTTCAATTTAAATGGCATGTTTTTCATAACCTAACCTAGAACTGTTTTTTTAACTTTATAATTACGTTTTCGCCGAAAACGCTAAACACATGTTCTATTCTGGTGAAATGGTGGCAGAAATGTGGAGCCTTAGAACTTATTTAGAATTTAATTGGCATATGTTCTTTGTTTAACACAGTTAACAAGCTGAATGAAACGGCTGATTAACTAATGTAGTTCGTACTACACCGGAACAAAGGCGAACTGCAGGAAACTAACACACTTCCGTTTACCTCCTGTGTTTATTTATTTATTTAATCATGCATTCTTTTCATATGTTATAAATTCTATTGTGTTTTATTGTGGCTCAAAAATCATGTTTTATGTAGGAAATAAACTATTCATTTATTGTATATTTATTTATTGTTGGTTGATTTGATTGTTTGGTTGGTTGGCTGAGTGACTGACTGACCGACCGATTAATTGACAGACTGATCATTTGTTAGACTGATTGATCGTCCAACTGTCCAATGAAGGGACAATCGTTCAATTCAATCTGTCACCGGGACTTGGGCAATTTAATTCAACTTCAGATTTTTTTCGAAGATAAACTTCAAGCTGTTGTTTCCTTCCACCTGGTGTACCCAGGGGGCCCGTGGGCATGTGCCCCCTGGACATTTGTAATATGGTTTTTTTCGTACACCTTTTCGAATAGACACCGTTACGTGAGCCGTAGAAGAATCTAAAATATGGCGCGGCTGCGAATATTTTTTAGCAGTTTACAGTACCCCCTCCCCCTCCCCCGGCTTCGATCTCATGACAGATGGAACGGAACAATGTTTCAATGGCTACCCCTCTCGGTGGTACGATCCGAGACACTGCGACTTAGCAGCGGAGTCGACGTTTTTTTGGCGTCGAAAAACCCCCCAAGAAAGCCAGAAAAAAGAAAAAAATAAGAAACCCCCCAAATGCACTCAATGGGTGCAATTGGGGGGGTTTCTGCCCCCTCTACACACATCTCTCCAGACGCGCCCATACAACCATATATGCTCGGGAATAGGCGACCATGAAGACACCGACCACGACGTGGACTGTAGTATTCAGCTCCCATACCAATGTTTTGGCAAGTTGGGTGTTTGCGGTGAGCCATCCAAAATTAGGGAGTTTCTAATCAGGGGATATTTAGGAATTCTGGTAAGTAACAACGGGGGGAGGGCAGTATTTGTCAAAGCTATGAACTCTGAAATATAGGGCATAAAATCACGTTGTATAAGTAGTGTTATATTATGCACTAGGGGCGCCACCGGTTATTTCGGGACGCCTTGATCGAAGACTCGTTAAAGGGAAAACAAAGTCAATGTTTGGATCATATGGGATTAACAGAGTTAATAAAAAGTAACAACTTCCAACAACAATCATATTTTTAACGTCAGTGGTTTACCAGGAAAAAAATGTAAAACACATAGACATAGAAAGTCTACAGACTACGCCATTTTAGAAACAAAATGACGTCAGAGAGTCTTCTTGGTCGGCGTGAACTGTGCATGCATATTATTATCTGTTACTTTCTAACCTAACCACGAAAACGACCGCCAACAGCCGCCAAACTTCTCCCCACATTTCTTACATACATATACATACACTACATTACAAAAAAATCACTTGTATTCGTCTAACGAAGAAAATTCACAACAGAAACGCAAATCTTGGCGAACGGCAACTCGACAACTTCGACTACCGTAAACTCGCTATTATAAGTTAGCTTTACACAAAATACCGCTAGATGGCGCGCGAATATTTATTAACCTTACTGCATTCGCACGCGCGAATTAGTTTAATTAATTATAAATAATATAATAATAATTAGCTGCATCACTATGATCTGCAGAAAATGTTAAACGGCAAACTAAGGCAACGCTTTGGTGATATGGGTCTAATAGAGTTGATAAAAAATAACAATTTAATATACAAATATATAATTTTATTAGTTTATTTTATATAGCGCCAAATCCACAATTCTCTTCTCTTCTATTCAACATACTGTTATTAAAGTATATGCAATAATAAGAATGCTACCCACAGGTAATATTTAAAAATAAATATTAAAAATACATGTGTCTGCATAATTATCCAAAATTGCCTATTAGTTATAAAAGAAAAAGGAAATTACGTGTTTTTCAATGAAGTCACATTGTTTATTTTATCAATATTTCTATAAACATCCCGCGTGTACTGCGAGCATGCAAGCTTATATTACATAAGCGACGTTTTAACAATAATAACTAAAACAATAACATGTTAATATTACTGTTTTTAAATCCTTCTTTTTCTACCACCATAATATTTCCCATATATTCATATTCCTTTTTACATTTTAGAGATTTATTGTTCCGATAATTAATAAAGTGTCTTGTTCAAAAATAATAATTATTACATATCTGATGGTGGAAATGTCATTCATGAGTAGAACAAATAGCTTCAGTAATATGTTCTTATGCATAATGGTTGTGTATGTGCTGAATGAAAATTATTATTACGTCGTACTTATTTTACTACTTTAATTATTTATTACTATTAACCATACTTTTATATTCATTTATTTCAATTGTTGTTATGTAATTTGTATGTTTATTTATGACTGATAGGTCAGATTAGTTAATGATATAGAAACATGTATTTTCATTATTTATTTTTAAATAATATTATCTGTGGGTAGTTTTCTCTTTATTGTATTTTTAATAGCATTATTTTGTGAAGCGCCACAAACAATTATGGATGTGGCGCTACATAAATAAAATATTATATTATAATAAAAACAATTGTCTGTTTATTTAATATAGCGCCACATCCAATTTAAACTTGTTCATGGCGTTTTACATACATTAAAATGCTAAACAACAAATACACACCAGAAGAAAAAAAACATAAATATACTAGAAACATATATGAACAATTATAAAAATAAAATATCAATATAAAAATAATAAAACTTATAATTTCCTGCAAATCATAGTGATGATAATAATTAATAATTATTATTATATTATTTATAAGTAATTAAACTATTTCGCGCGTGTGAAGTAAAACAATTAAATATTAGCAGTCAGAAACGTGGCGTCTAGCGGTATTTTGTGTAAAGCTTTTAAAAGCGATTTTACGGTACCGCTGAGCGGCCGAACAAGTTGTACTCGAGGTCTGCGCGTTTTTGTGTGTGAATTTTCTTCGTCAGAGGAATGCAAGAGATTTTATTACATAACGTAGTGTATGCATATGTATGTAAGATATGTGAGGAGAAGTTTGGCGGCTGTTGGTGGTCGTTTTGATGGTTAGGTCAATCAAATCGGGTCGTCTAGGATCCGCGCTGTGTCTGTGACTGTCCAAACGAATCCACCGAACCACTGTTTCAGTTCTGCTCGATTCATAGGTTAACAAGAAGACATCTTACTGATACTGTCTTTCACTGTACTATTACTATAAGCGTTTGAGGAACAGTGTGGCATATTGATGTCGCGATTTCGTTGTAAACCGACGTAAGGCAACTTTTAGCGTACCGCTTGGCTCTCTGTTATGACAGCTGAACCAGCAGACGACTCTCTGACGTATTACTTTTCCAAACTGCTGGGTTGTGATTGGTTGCAAGATCCAAGATGGGCCGGTTCATGGTGTCGGTGATTTAGCTAGATTTTCCCACTTTAAGACCACTTTCTGAGGTAACCACTAAGGTGAAAAATTGGATTGTAGATGCAAATGATTAGCTAGTGTAAACTCTTTTAGGTGCATAACACTAAACTGTAGCCTTTTTTTTCACTTTAAACGTTAATAAGTCTGAGTGCCATGTAGTGTAGGTGTGTAGCTTGTTCACGAAGAACCAACACCAGTTCATCGACTACTGCATAGATCAGAATCAGTTTCTTAGTGTAATTCTGCTTGAGCAAGCAATAAACATTACACCGTGTGTGTGTGTGTGTGTGTGTGTGTGTGTGTGTGTGTGTGTGTGTGTGTGTGTGTGTGTGTGTGTGTGTGTGTGTGTGTGTGTGTGTGTGTGTGTGTGTGTGTGTGTGTGTGTGTGTGTGTGTGTGTGTGTGTGTGTGTGTGTGTGTGTGTGTGTGTGTGTGTGTGTGTGTGTGTGTGTGTGTGTGTGTCTGTGTCTGTGTCTGTGTCTGTGTCTGTGTCTGTGTCTGTGTCTGTGTCTGTGTCTGTGTCTGTGTCTGTGTCTGTGTCTGTGTCTGTGTCTGTGTCTGTGTCTGTGTCTGTGTCTGTGTCTGTGTCTGTGTCTGTGTCTGTGTCTGTGTCTGTGTCTGTGTCTGTGTCTGTGTCTGTGTCTGTGTCTGTGTCTGTGTCTGTGTCTGTGTCTGTGTCTGTGTCTGTGTCTGTGTCTGTGTCTGTGTCTGTGTCTGTGTCTGTGTCTGTGTCTGTGTGTCTGTGTGTGTGTCTGTGTGTGTGTGTGTGTGTAGCTTGTTCACGAAGAACCAACACCAGTTCATCGACTACTGCATAGATCAGAATCAGTTTCTTAGTGTAATTCTGCTTGAGCAAGCAATAAACATTACACCGTGTGTGTGTGTGTGTGTGTGTGTGAGTGCGTGCGTGTGTGTGTGTGTGTGTGTGTGTGTGTGTGTGTGTGTGTGAGAGTATGTGTGTGTAA
>OZ024864.1:49302632-49362632 GCA_964017155.1 Oasisia sp. SBJ-2009 | reverse complement strand
CCGAGCATTCAAACTGAGCATTAGTCACAGAGTTGGCACTGTTCTCATCGCAGCTGGGGCTTTCTTCATACCAGAAACAACGATACGTGAAGCCTTGCTGATGTCCGTCCGTCCGTCGGTGACATCGTAGGCGTGACAGACCATTTGAGAGGCCCATACACTGTCATTGTCAGCGCGTGTACCGTCACCGAGTGACCTACTTAACGCAACGCCGGCAAACGTGGCGATAAAAACTCGAGAAATGCCATTAAAAATCGATTGGGAACATGCAGCGTGAACCGAGCCGCGGCTATTTGTGTATAATCAAGTCAGGACAAAAAAGTTAACGTCTGTGGTGGTATTTGTGTCCCTTATCTCTGTACTGTCCAGTCGCAGGCTGACGACCAGATCGTGTATGTGGTTTCAAATCGTAGTCAAATATGTACGTGTTTTAAAGCCGAATTTCAAACATGACACGACATGTTTCTATTTGAGTTTTGAATATCACACACCTTTTACATAGGCACATATTGCGCCTAATGAGCAGGTCTGTCAAAATAGTGACATCAAAACTATTGTTCCATGATAGGCATACAAGCTAGCACCCATTTCAGCAACTACTAACACAATAAAAAAAGTATGTGTTATATAAATAACTTTGGTTCATAGTAAGCGCATCTCATCCGAAGTGCCAACGTCCAGTCCTCTCTATATCTATTCGCCTCCTATGATCATTGGCGTGTGCTTTAGTAACTGGCCACGTGTTGTGTTCTTTCTGAAGGGTATGTCTCCTATCTGAGCGAATCGAATGTTGGTTAATTCACCAGATGGCGCTGGTTGTGCCGCCATGGCTGGATGTAAGATGCTGCATAAATAGTATAAATAGCCTATTGTGTTACTTAGCGACTGTCGGTGCCTGTGACGCATCATTGAAGAGTCAGAACTCTGACGGGTTTGGCTTCACGAACCAGCGGGTTATTCCTTCAACGAAGCGTAGGGCCATCTTCGGGGAATAATACAATCACGCACATATACAGTTACGTTTAATTTCCTTCATTCATTCGAATGTTTTGTAACAACAGCACTCCTATCCGAGCATCAAAGGGCGGGCAAGATTGATTTGGCCCGTTGATTGATTATGACGATGTTAATTAACAATACCGGGAACGTGTTTTGTTTGGAAGACAGCGTTCGCGTCGCGGATGTTTTCGAAATGTATTATTTACGCCGGTTGCAATTACGCTACAATTGAGTACACATGAGCCACCATTTAATGCTCCAATCGATGTCCCGCCTGAATTTGCTGCATTTCCGCTTCGTGCATTCTTAATAAATAATTAACAACAATAATCATACATTTAGTTTTATTTAGCGTAGCTCTCCTTGAAACCTCGATAGGGTTATATAAAATGCAAGAAGACGAAAGCATACATGGCGAGTCCATATATATATATATATATATATATATATATATATATATATATATATATATATATATATATATATATATATATATACATGCCTATAAAAGTAACACATTTTCTAATGTCACAATGTTTTTAATTTGTATACATAATATATATATATATATACATATTATATATATATATATATATATATATATATATATATATATATATATATATATATATATATAATATGTATATCATATATATTATGTATACAAATTAAAAAAAATTGTGACATTAGAAAATGTGTTACTTTTATAGGCATTTACAGAAACACTAGTTCAATTGTAAAACATACCAAATATACATGCTCTACAACATCATCAAAGTAACACAACGCTATTTATGTATCGTTAATTACCTCCTTTCACCCGGCCTGTAGTTACATTATTGAATCTGTTTACGTGCCGCGACTATTACTCATAATCACTGAAGCGCGACGTGTTCATTGACGTCATTGTGTCAAAACAACTTTTACCCCATTCACCGTGGCTACCCCGAGAGCGAAAATAGATAGCTTTATGTTGACACCGCCTTTTGCGCCATTGTGTTGGCATTTCAACGGTTTGTGAATCGATGCCATATTCTGGGGTGTATGTCAGTGACGTCATTGGGCGAGGGGGTGCGATACGGCTAGTTCAGAAAGGGTAACTCGGCGCGCGAGAGATACGGCGATGACTAATCGTCTATTTTTGGCGGTTGGCGTCATAGCGACATAAAGCGCCACCAGGGACCCGTCGCGACAGAATTTGGCTCGACGGTCGACTGTGTGTCTACAAGACGAGTAAACTCTGCGTAAACACCGAATGGTCCAACGATCGTTCCAACCGTTACGCGCTTTCATGTGTTTTACATCAAAGTGTTTTGCCCGTTTTGTTTTGTGTCTTACGCCTTGGTTTATGTCGATAGTTCTCGGCGCCCGGGCAGTTGTGTAAACAAACGGGTGCCAAGTCCACTGCTTTGACGCAAGAGCGGCCATTTATTTTGTGTACTTTTTTTGCATTGTGCCTTGATTTTATTTTCATTTCTGGGTCGTTTAGCGTACGTATAAACAAAGGGTACCACGTCAACCTATTTGCGGAAGATTGAGAAATTCAAATGTAAACGTACCAGAAAAATAGACCAAATCGACATGTAACGATGACACGCTGTAAACATTACACCCGTCATACGTCAAAGTTGTCTGCCTTTTCTGCTTCGTGCCTTGTTTTATGTTGTCTTTCCGTGGTCCTGTGGAGAGTGTATAAACAGCGGGTGTCGCGTTTATCGCTTTGCCGGCAGTTAGCGAACTGATGCAACAGTGTCAGTTCGATGGGAAGAATTCCACTCTAAGTCACGGTATCTACACAGGACACAGTTCCACTTGGTCGGTTTGGGGAACCTCGATGTGGTACAGTGGGTTGGTTTTCGGACCCTCAAAGGGACGTTTTGGGGATAAATCATGTTAAAAAACAAAAACACCCTCAGCGAGTCGCTCCGAAAACAGGTGGGAATTCGGCGTTAAGAGACGTTTACCATGTGTTTGTAAGTGGCCCTAAAATGGGTGGATTGTAACCCTAGATAGAGGTGAAAGTTGACACCCCCGCCACCGGCGCCCCGTCCCGCTCTCTTAGCAGCATTCCCCGGCTGTTAAAGGGGACTGACAGGGAATCCATTTTCTTATCGGGAACGCCCCATTTTATCTATGTGGATCCGCGCGTCATAGATATGCATGTGTCGATTACATTTTGAAACATATAATAATATCAATCGGTTAGTCATTTCTCCTGATTATTTATATCTCCCCCGAAATGAATGCAAACATGAGTGCGGCATTAATGAGTGTTTTTTTTCTAACACTACCCCAAGACGTCTTGGTCTGCATTCTCTAGAGGCGATGCACAACTATATTCATCATTGAAAATGTGAACGATTGCATTATAGATATTAAGACATTTTGATGAAATTTCATTTTCAAAGTAACATCATGTATGTATATATTATATATATATATATATATATATATATATATATATATATATATATATATATATATATATGTATATATATATATATATATATATATATATATATATATATATATAGCATATATAATATATAGCATATATAATATATAGCATATATAATATATAGCATATATAATATATAGCATATATAATATTATAGCGATAGCATCAACGTATTTATTCTATCATGACCACAACTAGAGCAAAACACACCGTCGGTTTGATGTATGGTTTGACGGCTATCGAAGACAGTACTTAGGCTTATACGTACGCGGGGCCAAAGTTCCGCCCACGGTAAACAAGTTACTATTCACCGCACAATGCCGCGGTCAGTTGTTGATCGCGGTCAAGGTTTAAATTCGACTGTGGTTGGCCGAACACAGTAAAATACACAGCGACTAAGTACGCAGCCGTCGCGACGTAAAGTGAGTCACCCGTTGCCATCCATCGACCGCCACTTGTTGTCGTCCAAACCACAGTAAAGACATCACGAGTCGCTTCCGGTTAACCGCGCGCCCGGTAACTAGGTCTCGCGGGCATCTCGCTCACCGCGGAATGATGTATTACGCAATCGCCCGGGGTCGTCTCCGCAGTGACGGCCATTTTGTCAAGATACCTAATTGTGACTGCAGCTGACATTTTGCGATCGCCTCACGTGACTGGGATATCAGGATACTTACCGAAAACACAATTAAAGCAAAAAAAATGACTAATGTTGGTTTTGATCTTGATGCTTCAAATGTGCATCTAAATCAAACTGTTAGAATTCTGAATTATGTCACTGTGATAACTACCATTATGTGTGTTTATTATATATTTTAAACACCATAAGCAACACAATAGGATGTTATTGAAATTGTAGCTGCGATACATAGAAAGGGGAATATTTTAATAACATTATGTTAGTTATTTTTGTCGGCTCGCCCGTCCGTCCGTCCGTCCGTCCGTCCGTCCGTCCGTCCGTCCGTCCGTCCGTCCGTCCGTCCGTCCGTCCGTCCGTCCGTCCGTCCGTCCGTCCGTCCGTCCGTCCGTCCGTCCGTCCGTCCGTCCGTCCGTCCGTCCGTCCGTCCGTCCGTCCGTCCGTCCGTCCGTCCGTCCGTCCGTCCGTCCGTCCGTCCGTCCGTCCGTCCGTCCGTCCGTCCGTCCGTCCGTCCGTCCGTCCGTCCGTCCGTCCGTCCGTCCGTCCGTCCGTCCGTCCGTCCGTCCGTCCGTCCGTCCGTCCGTCCGTCCGTCCGTCCGTCCGTCCGTCCGTCCGTCCGTCCGTCCGTCCGTCCGTCCGTCCGTCCGTCCGTCCGTCCGTCCGTCCGTCCGTCCGTCCGTCCGTCCGTCCGTCCGTCCGTCCGTCCGTCCGTCCGTCCGTCCGTCCGTCCGTCCGTCCGTCCGTCCGTTCGTTCGTTCGTTCGTTCGTTCGTTCGTTCGTTCGTTTGTTCTTTCAAACAAAGGCATACACATGTGTCTTATAGGTGTGGCTTTCTTTGCGATATATTTTGCTTGCGCACAGATAACGTCAAGTTCTGTCCTCTGTTATTGACAAAAGCAATTGGGGTTAATGCCCTCAACCCTTTCATGTAACCAGATCCTTATTTCCCGACGCTAGATCCAGATTGCGCATATAACAGCATGTTTTTTTAAATTCCCGTTTGGTTCATTTTCTTGAAATAGAATCCCTTTATCTTCGATTGGTCCACAAAGCAGCGATCGATCCATGTCCATGATAGCCACGGTACTTGCCTACTTCGTTAAAATATGTTTAAAATCCGATTTTCTATACGACGCATTGAGAACGACAAAGGCGAGGCCGCTAATGACCCTAAATCGTTTTGGAAGATATCAGATAATAGCATCTTTGCTCTGTTCTCAGGACGACTCCTAATACAGCGCACGTGCGGTTATCGATTTGTAAAATCCATTTCCTTTTAAATGGTGTCTCTACCACTGAATCTTGTACTACAGTTTTCTTTGTCAGAACGACAATGGGAAAAGAGCACGCCAAACTTTGAAACTCGTTTACTATACCCATGTATTTGGGGAGCTCGCACTTGACAATATCAAAGCCGTGAATACGTGCAGGCGAACCACAGCGGCGACTACAACTGACATGTGTGGTCTTGCGTTTGAAATCAGGGATGTTATTCCACGGTTATACTTTCCAATTACACTACGTAATAACGCAATATTTCTATGTTGCAACATGTGACTCGTTTTTCAAAGAATTGTTGCACACACACGCACGCATGCACGCACGCACGCACACACGCACACACACACACACAAACACACACACACGCAATCTCTCGAAAGTGGGGGGGTGTAGAGCGCAGTGGTTCAGAGGTTGAGCTTCGGACTCTCCACTACGAGAACCCGGGTTCGAATCCTGGCTGCGGTGTTTGGGCATGTTTTTTCACTTTACATTGCTCCAGTTCACTCAGCTGAATAAATGAGTATCTGGCTATAGACAGTGGTGGATATGTGTACGAGCATCCTTTGCGCATTAATTGTAGCATATGGCTGGATGCTTCCCAGAGAAGCCGAGATGGTGTCTGAGTGAACAGGTCTGTCAGGGAAGTAAAGTGTAAAGCGCTTTGAACGGTCCTGAGGACTGGATACTGCGCTATATAAGAACTTGCCTTTTTAAATACGTTATTTTTACCAATGTTGTAATTTTAAACAAGCACTCTCTCAAAAACTCTTTCTTGTGAACTGAGGACAGCCATGGACGTTGCACTAGAGAACATTGGAACTACAGAAACGTCGACATAACGTCGTTGCTGCACGCGTAGTCTTCTCGGTTGTAGATGACGTTACAGAGCCGACCAGAATAACGTCTGAAGACGCCGTTGTCTCGGCTCCCTGCTCCGTCATTGTGTGGCTCCAGCCTCCTATTGATGACGACCTGCGCCCTATTCTTGGACGACACGTGGCACGAACCAGCGGCCTTTGTTGCGAATCGATATCGCAGATATTGGAGGTTACTGTCCCCGTCTTTGATTACCTTCATTAACGGGTCGGCTTTGTTTGTTATTGAATACACTTTCGCCTTATCGCAACTTCGCTGATGAATTTTATGACACCGGCACCGCAGTAGGCGTGCAAGCGAAAGCGAATGAATTCCAAATTGATTTTCAGACTAGAAGCACACTAGAAGCAAACCAGATGCACTTTAATGTGTTATTGTTATTGTTATTATGTGGACATGCTCGGCTAGTTGTCACTATATATTGATTCCAGAAGACACCCCATAAACGTAACAAAATTGTCAGTTCCGAACGAAACGATAAAGAAATGTTGGCGTATTTGGGGGATTTATTAATAATTGTAATAATCGTTTACGTGAATTAAGAATCACACCACAGCTGTAGCGAGTGCCACTGTAAAAAAGAAGTGTTAATTTGCCGCGTATACACGTGTCGGTGTTATACGTGTGTATAGCAGTTTAGTGTCTACTCGAACGGTGCCTTTTCCCCTGTTCTTAATGATTTGTTTACGGTGCGGGACATCGCAGAGACGTTATTCAGTCTAACATGTATTTACGCGTTATCGTCGGCCCAGAATGCGGAAGTGAAGCGGTGATCTGTCTCGGTGATGTATCGTTGTTTCCAACTCTCCATTGCTATCTGCCGCTCCTGTCATTGACTATATCTCTCTTCACATCATCCATTTCATTGACACCACTCATCTGTCTAAATTTAAACGTCTCTTTAATTACAGTACTACACAAAGTATACAGTTACAACACTATACATTACACGGCGCAATTACTTCAAACCCATTACATTAACGTAGACTAGACAACGACTGTTACCTTGAACTAATTGGTAAACATTTACAAGATGTATGGCCCCTGCAGTCTCGTTCACGTTCATCACGTGACGAGAGTTTCTGGTCATCGCAATCAGCCGAGTTGCACTTGTAAGTTGGTAGTTCCGTGTTGTAAACATAACTATTGCAGATGGATATTCTCATGTGTACGACCGATCTTTTGTAACTCGGTGTGTAGGGGCCATTTCTGTAATGTAGTTAAAAGCTCCTAAAACTGAGTTTACATTTTAAAATATATATGTTGAACCTTAACAGTGATCGTGAATATTTGAAACTGTCAAAACCACTACGCGTCAACGGGATATCGTGACTGGTGTGTCATGGAAATATTGCCCTCGGTAATATCGCAATGGATATTTGCATTTTGATAAAAATCATTACATTTAACAATGAATCTTGCTTAACAATTTTCCTTAAGAGCCCTTTACCTTAGTGAAAGTGAACACGTACGATACGCCATGATTATTACTATCTTTAAAACTAATTTATGTATGCTGGCTTACTACAACTGAGGTGTAGTACGTTACGTTGTACATTAATTGTATTCATTGTTGTATTAATCTTAGTAGTGTTATATGTATAGACACGGTGTGTGTGTGTGTGTGTGTGTGTGTGTGTGTGTGTGTGTGTGTGTGTGTGTGTGTGTGTGTGTGTGTGTGTGTGTGTATGAACGCGCGCGCGGGTGGGCGTGCTTGCGTGCCTGGTTCTTACACATTTCTTATGGTTCCACATACCTGTTATTATACGAACGGGTTCGTTCCGGATATAGATGGCGCTATGTGACATGATTCTATGACAGAAACGAAAATGGCTTTGAACACTATTTTGCGATACAAACTTTTAGACTGTGTAATTATCATTATCACTGTTATTACGCTCCATCATAGAGTTAGATGAGTTGAAAGTATTACACAATTCCGCGGTCATTTAAAAACTTACCTTTATAACTTGGTTTATCCACAATATCTCCACGACGAATCCATCCATTTGATGCCAAGGTGTACTCGGCTTATCGATTTTTAGTTTTGCCTTACCGAAATGCACCCGTGGGGCAGGTTTCCAAGGAATTTGGCGTAACAGAAATTACCTTATTATTATTAATTATAAATACTAAGATTCGCTGTTTTTTTAATGCGTTAGTGACGACGGACGGTGCATCTGATTATGTAGTAGGCCAAAGTACACACTTGTGACTGGTGCACTGGCCTTGATTACCTTTGCCGATATAATTAATTAACTGGCATTGACCTTTTGCGGTCAACATATCTAACCCGCGTGTTGACGTTAAAGGCACTGCCTGGAAACCGCTCCACTAACATTCTTATGAGGTCTTCTGCGTGATTTTACTATTTAATTAATTTTAAATTCGCTGTTTAATCACAGTGACCTTGCGTTGACAACGCCAGGGGGCGCCCCAGGGAGACAAATTCGTGCCGCGGAAAGTGTCCTCTTTAATTTGGCGGCGGTATTTTTTCGTTATCGTAATGCTCCTTGATGTTACGGTGGATCATGGTTACGTGTGGATCATCCTAAGAGCACCTTATCTTTGTGAAGCGGTCCGTTTGGCTGTGGTCAGCGGTTGCAGTGATGACGTATATCGGTCGCAGTCCATGTTGTGCAAGAGTGTAACTGTGTAGCCAGACTGGACTAAATCAGCTGAACGAGACAGTTGCGGAGACAAAGGGTATAGCAATCACGAGTAACTCGTGTCACAGGCAATGGCTACTTGCTTAACCACTCACGTACAAATGCCCGTTTGTGGTTGTTCTTATGTGGATTAAGGCCCGTAAGTGTGTCACGATAAATGGCGTGACTCCGCGCGATTGGAGCTCATTGGGGTCTAAGCGAGACAATTGGGGACTGGTCACAAGAATAATACACAATAAAATAGTTTACGGGATTTGCATTTTACATTGCTGTACATTATGGTTTCGATAAGCACGTATATATGACAAGTTGTCTAAATTCGCATAATCATAACACATGTGTACGTTTGCCCCAAACAGGTTGTACTACGCGAAAAATGGCACTTTTCATTATTAGTCAAGATCGCCAAACGCAAGTACTTGCCGCTATTGCCATGGCAACCACCATTATAATCGATTAAAATTCATGATTTCCGTGATCATTGTAACCGGCAAAGTGTTCCACTGCTTCTGCTTGTAATAATCCTTCGGACAGTATAACTGAAATAGTTAGACTGGAACCGTTCGATTATTACAACCAAAAAAAAAAGTCCTATACGTTAACATGGAGAATATGGACCTCCTGTCCCCAACTGCCCCTAGCCTCGGTTTCGCGCGCGAGACTTACACGCCCTATAAGGTTTAGGTTTACGGCTAGGTTTACGGTTAGGTTGAAGGAACTTTTGACAAGATTGACATTGGGTGTTTTATATGCATGTTTTGTGTCACATCCTGTTACAAAATTACGACATGATACCATCAGGCAGCAGGCTTTTTTCAGGCAAAGAAACGAAACACATTGATTGAGTAGTTTTATCCCCATATCCCACAATTCACCAATAAATCCTAAATTCGATTATCAACAAATCTCAAGTTATAAAGATTATCAATAAATTATGGATACATTTTAATGTTTATAATCATTGTATGATTTTAATAGGTTTATAAATTAATGAAACAACTGTTATTATTAAATATTTCCCTATTTATTATATTAAGCTAATTTGTAAATATTTATTTAAAATCAATACTTATTTATTTACGTATTTATTTTATAACTGACTGTGATTTGTGTAACCTTGTCACCACCGCCACGACCTGTGTGAAAGTGGGGAATACGACACTGCGACTGCCTAATATTGAATGGGTATGAAAATATTGATAGAAATATTTTGTCTCGGTTAAGGAAGGGAGAAGGACTAGAGGACATGGAAATACATTAGCAAAAGAGCAGTGTAGACTAGATATTCGAAAATTCTCATTTTCACAAAGAACAGTAAATGAATGGAACAGATTATCGTAATCTGTTGGTAGATAGGTTGGACTCTCGATAAGCCCAAGGGCTTCCTTGTCCACCTGCCATCTAGAGTTGATTCTCTAGGTGGCAATCATGATCTTGTTAAATATTGAATTACCGTTTTTTTATTGTGTTGTACTGACCACAAGATAATGTTCTCTCCTTTGAAAAACTAGCTCGTATCGTCAATAAACACCGCTAGTTCCCCACACCGCCACTTGGCGTACGAGACCATGTCCGTCATTACAGAAACACTGCCCCTGAAAACAACATCTTAGTGCGTGATGTGTGAATGTTTTCTGACAGTTTACACGGGATTTGCCTGTCGAGCGAATGCGGAATGTGGCACTGGAATGGGACGACATTTAACAATCAGGTGAGAGTGGGTTGTTTTGAAAAACGTGAGAAAGACTATTTCACGAATTTTCCACACGACAATAATGTTCATGGGCTGAGAAGAAAGTTTAAAGAAAATCTATCGTTAAGTTACGCGTCCAGCGTAAGATAATGACAGTCTATGTATAATGCTGGTGCAATCCACCAAAGCGTCAACACAAACAGCAGGGGGGGTTGCTTAAACCGCAGTAACGACAGGTTTCACGTTACAGTGTACACACGGTCTTAAACCACGACACTTGTTGCTAATTTTGGGATGGAAATTAGACCATGAGCGAAACAAGGTATCATATTGAGTCTGCCACGAGACAAGTAAACACTCCGATGGTGACGACAAGATTAGACGTTTGTTGTATATACAGCACTAGTTGCTATTTTAATCGTTATCCTTACGCCACTAAATGGACAGCCGTGCGTAAAACAGAGCATCAACATAACTGGAGGGGGAATTAAACAATTAAATTAACTGAATATACCTAAAATAGTAATACACGAATAGAACTATCCTATAGGGCGGAGGTCTAATCCGTCTTGCTCGTGAAACACCGTAATATTAATGTGACTGTTCAACGGTGCGGAACGACATGTGACGGTTCCGTTTTGCCTGTCCTAAATACCTCTTACATCAACAACAGAACCGGTAGATATGATGCAATTAAATGGTTTTATTCAAGACAGTTACATCCAGAAATACGAAAAGTTGTGAGATGGCAACGAGCGTCCAATCGCCATGTCGGTGAAGCAATTTACGCAATGTCCACGTACAGCGAACTACACATTACGTAGACTACACGGAAACGACTTTGTTCCGCGAAAAAACACACGCAATTCTCGCTATCACTGAAAGCGTTTACGGAAGCAACATTATTAGCACGCAGACAATCTGAAATCGCAAACAAAGCTATAGATACAGTCCGCACTATGTATAGCGTAGCGCTGACGACAATACAACGTCAACGTTTCCAATTACCTAAAAGTGTCGTTCGTTGTGGATGGATGACGTCTGTCTGTCTGAAGGAGAGGCTTGGCCGATGACGGCGGAGTGGTGAGCGAGACATGATCGCTGTTACGACGTGCCTCGTCGCAGTCTTCTTTCATTGTGTATTCCCGGTGTGTATGGTGTACAGGAGTGGCCGCTATGTGATCCCAGCAAGGAATGGCGTCCTGTTCATTGTCTTATTCTCCACGATCTCTGTCGCCTCCCTATCTCTCCTCACCGTGGCCTTCCTTCGCGTTTTTTGCTCCACGCTGTGGTTGTCATCGCGATCCCCGTCTTCTTTCTCACTATCATGTGTTCATTGTACGAACCGTCGAAGTCCGATCTTTAGTTGTTGTCCTGTTACACATATCACACATGCCGTCTTCCGTTATCAACATCCGTATCCTTACTAGCACAATACTACAACAGCATACCATCTCAGCATCCTCAAGTCCAGCGACCTCGCTGCGCTTGAGGATGCTGAGATGAAATGCTGCTGTATTATGGCTAGTAAGGATACGGATGTCGACGACGGAAGGCGGCATGTGTGAGGTGTGCAACAGCACGCACTCGCCGTGTTGGTGAAGCAATTTACGCAATACACGCGATCACGTTAACGTCTTCTTACTTTGACACCGAACGTCAACGACACAGCTGGTCTATCCGCGCCAGAACAGTAACTCTGGGACCAGAACACAACTCCCGGCTTATAACGGCGCCGTGTCGGCGACAGCCTCCCGACTGCCTTCCGTCAGCCTGGAACCTCCGTTCGCCCGACGCTGGAAACGTGCCCAGCGGATAACCTATCGCGTCGCTCCGTAATAACACACACTCCGCACTACTTCCTTCGGGCTCTCCCGGGAACGTAACACACACATGCCAGGAAGCAGGTCGTGAACTCGATGTTGTAAGCAGAGAGCGGCCGGGCTAACCTGCGTTTCCGGTTCACGGGTTGAGAATACTCCCGGGCCAGGAATAGGCCCCTACTACGTCCGTGCCAAAACCACACAGGAGTAGCTTCTAAGATTGTTTGCAGTATTAATAGATGTTTACGCATTTAAACGTTATTTTGCATAGCATCAAAGTAAATGCAATAATTTGTTAAACTATTTGCAGTTAGACACAAAACAGTAATAAGAACGCACACAAACGACAACGAAACATAAATTTGCAAACAAATATTTTATAAATCAAACCCCATAAACCGACATAAGACTCGAAGTCTGCTTCGTAAACATCTTAATACTTTTTTTCTAAAAAGAAAAGAAAATATTAACACATACCCAAGTAGTACAAAGACAAACTGGTCGATTGGGCCGTGCCACCCAGTTCAGTGCCAGCTACATTGACGTCACGACACACACTCGCCCAGCATCGGAACTGACCGTATTGCGGGAGGGGGGGGGGGGGATTACGTTCCACTCCCTCGGGTGCTCGCCGGGAGATCGGCTGTGACTATAGTTGAGCGTTTGGTTTGCAGCTGTGTTCCTGTGCTTTCTTCCACTGGACTATTTAATGTTCAAATTCTGACGCCAATAGTTTGCCTGATACTACGGAATGTGGATTATGATTTCGTAACGAACCCTTCCGACCGGAAGTGCAGCGGAGTCTGCCGACGTCTACGCCTCAATGACAATGCGCGTTGTGAGCTACGTGAACGTGATATCATTAGCAATAATTTCCGTCTTGCGGATGTGTACTATATAGGCCTACACGTAAGCAGACGTAGTAAACGGTTTTCCGAAGAACGTTTGACAATGATGACGTAAATGTGAACCGTGTTTCGTAACACTGCGGGTGTGTTCAGTGACTGCGGTAGGTCACGTTACGGTGAACGTCCGAACTGATCAGTGAACGGTTTTCGTAGCTCGCAGAAAACATGCAACACTGGAAACGGCAAACGTCCCTTAAACGTCCCTTTATATAGAAAAAGCTAAATTCGCTACATTTGTTCCACTGGGTTGTAAACCAGTCACTGACTGCTTAGTGCCCGATAAGCAATTCGTCTATGAAGAAAATGTCAACATATGCACATACATACGTACATTCGCTACCCAGATAGCGTTTGTCACTGAGCGATAATGTGGAAGAGATTCTATATTCCGACTCTCGCTGTACTTATTACGATAACGTTTGGATAGGTCCGATCAACGATCAAATCAAACTATACGCCATAATAACAATAATAGGGCCTAAAGTGTTTTTTCTGTGGCAGCCAAAGCGGTACAATAAAAGCATTGAATGAATGAACAAAGGTTTTATTTAACAATAACAACAACGCAGGAATACAACATATTATAGGAAAATAATACAATACATAATGGTAAAGACAATACAATACAATACAATTCCATGATTGGTGAATCGCTACTGTTGTTAAAGGGACATAGCCAAAGTCATATGATTTGAAAGGTGCTATGTCCTATGCATAGTAGTTGTGGTAATAGTTACAAGATTGAATACAAAACAACAGTAATGGTATTTTATATCATTGTGCTAACTGTAAATAAATACGTTACAGCTACATTACAACTGATAAACCAAGTAATTAAATATATTAGTAAAACTATATATATGAAATAACAACTATATATAAGAATGTATGAAATTGTTAATAATTAGAATGTCTGGTAAAATTATAAAACAATAAAATAAAGTAGGACAATAAAACTGCAGTTGGCCTGTAATCTGAATATATGAAATTTGACTAATTAAAGTGTCAGATAATTATAAAACATTTAGCAAAGTAGATTATTAAAAATATAAATGGAACATTCAACCTGAATAAGTCAAATTGCAACTATTTAAAATATCTAAATTGTGTAAAATATATGTATTTAAGTGCTGTGATATATCACACAAATAAAAACTATTCTAAACACATAGGACCACTCAGACGTGAGCGAATCCGCCGATCAAACATTCAACCATTTATGCAGCCAATCGATCAATAAAGACACGATAGAACCTTCTGGTGTTAGACGCCATTAACCCGCCGTGTCGCAGACGAGAACGCCAACAGGTCGCGTCGAGTGTTTGAGCCGTCCATTTTGTGTGTCGTTCTGCAACAGAAAAAAGCAGTCTCGCATTTAGGTCGTGAAGGCAGCCAGTGGTAGACGCGTGCAATATATTGCAGTGCAGGCACGGTCGAAAACAGACCGACGCCCAATAACGCAGACTATGCTAACACCGTACAAAAAAGCCTCGCTCTTTTTTGGCATATGCCATATGCGCATATGTTTGGGATCAGCTACGTGCGTGTGCGTGTGCGTGTGCGTGTGCGTGTGCGTGTGCGTGTGCGTGTGCGTGATAGGGGCAGGCACGTACACACATGCATGCACGCATGCTGCATTCACGTGCCTACACGTGTGCGAAGGAAATCCGCCTGAAAAACTGGCGATGAACGTTCTGAACAAAACCGCCCTGTCTAAGAAGCCGGGAAATGGCAATGACAGTTCAAAGGACCGTGAATGTGCAGTCGTAATGGCAATATAGTAACGAGTAGGCTTACTATCGTTACTATTCTATTACATCTGCGGGTCTGTGTGTTTGTGTTTGGGTGTGTGCGTGTGTGCGTGTGTGCGTGTGTGCGTGTGTGCGTGTGTGCGTGTGTGCGTGTGTGCGTGTGTGCGTGTGTGCGTGTGTGCGGGGGAGCGTGCATGCATGGGTTACTACTTTATTTAGTCGGTGCGTCTGTGTGTGTGTGTGTGTGTGTGTGTGTGTGTGTGTGTGTATGTGTGTGTGCGCGCGGATGGTCATCATCGTTACCGTCGTAGCCTTCGCTAGGGCTCACCTCATTAAAGTAAAATGCGAATGACTATACTAACAGATATAAGAACGTTATTGCTGACAGCATTTTTACCGAATCACGCTGCAGCTGAGCGCTAACCTTGTATTGCATAATATTGATTCAGAACAGCGTTCGACAACGGTATAATACCTGCATTATATGTCCTCAATAATGTAGTTATAATGACAACTAGCGTAATAGATGGTTCACACCCTTCCGTTATTGTATTAATATATTAATAGTTCATGCTGCACGGGGCGCATGCTTCATTCACAATTTCTTAAGTTCCACACAATATCTTTAAATTATACCATTATGTTCAATGATCTACGAATCCAAGTGCGCGACACACAAGTACTCGATTATTCTGCTATAACCACAAACGTCGTAACACACAAGCACACACACATAAGCACACACACACACATACTCAGTCATTATTCTTTCGCAACCACGGCCTTGAAAACACATGCACGCTCATACACACAACTATTCAATTATTCTTATTTAATCATGAATCTTCGAAATTCTTATGCACAACTGCATTAAATCCCTCCACTTCGCTGATCAACTTAGTTCAGCCTTTTGCTGGTTTGACTACGAGCAACGAAATCGTTTTTATGTCTTCGATTACGTACATGTTGGCATGGCAACGGGCTCCGTCGCGGCAAACAATAAGTGCAAGAGGTCGATGTGCCGAAAGAAATGTACAGGGCTTCACTGTTCGGTTCACAGACTCTGTGACCGCTCAAATAACAACTCGCACCTGTCACCAGTGAATGACACGCGCACCTTTAACAACATCTAACAAGACTCGTTCAAAAAGGTAGATAATCACAGAAAGGGTATGCACGTCGCGCGGACAATAACACTTTATTGTCCCGGACCGGGATATTCGTTTGCAGCGTTCGTAAAAAATATAATAATACAGGAGTAAAAAGGTATACAAATACAGATAAATACATTACCAAGACAGTATTTGTAGCCAGTAGCTATCAAGAATCAATGTTATTTACAGTTATATTTACAGCGCGTCCTTATAATAAGATATTTGTCAAATATATTCGAAAAACATATATTCACAGTTCTAATCCAACACACACAGTTTGTTTTGTAGTTGTCTTATATTAGCAGGCGCTATACATCTCACTAACTTAATATCTCATTAAAATAGATTAGTAGAGTAGTAGAGCGCAATTGCCTAGGGGAGAACTTTGGACTCTCGACTAAGAGGACCCGGGTTTGAATCCTGTGCTGCGGTGTTAAAACCTTGGGCAAGTGTTTTCACTCTCCATTGCTCCAGTTCACTCAGCTGTATAAATGAGTACCTGGATGTAGACAGTGGTGGATATGTATATGGGCAGCATTAGCGCATCAGTTGTAGCATATGGCTGGACAACTTCTCAGAGAAGTTGAGATGGTGTCTGATTGAACAGGTCTGTCAGGGAAGTAAAGTGTAAAGCGCTTTGAGCAGTCCTGAGGACTGAATACTGCACTATATAAGAACTTACTTTTAACTATTTAGATTCAGCGTGTCGGTATTGTGGTTATATTTTATTCACACTAACAGTAATACCTGGCGTTAAAACGACAATTAGAACTTCGATAAGCTAAAGGCACCCGTGTTTAATTTGTCACGTCGAGCGAGTGTCGTTGGTCGCTTGTCATGGTAGTAAACGATTCAAGTCTCATTGCGTCAGAACGAGTGATAGATAAGTGTGTTCTTTATTTAGAATGGTGACACGTACACGTTTAGACTAGTTTTACTGCACCTGTCTATACGCCCACATCAATATACTATGTCATTATATGTTATGTCATTTGGATACGCATACACATATATCTACACACATCACTATTTGCGATACAAATGACGCGACAAAAACACAGCTTAAAAGGCCCTTGCGCTATCTAGTTAGCGACGATATACAACGCCAGAAGTATCACAAAATGTCCTCCACGAGAGATGCATTGAAATTCTGACATTTCTGCACTGCTCAATTCCGTAGTATGAAGTGAAGCGGCCCACTCCCCCGCAGGCGTTTTGAGTGATGGATCAAGTTGACGGATGAAAGGATGTATTAAATTGTGCCATACATTACGTATATGGCAGCTTCGACGTCGGCCTCAGCGCACGGCAAACCTCAACTATTCACAGGCCGGACGTTTATCGCCTGTAGCGTAACCGATACGCGCGGCATCAATGGAAGACAAACCCCGGTAACGCTTCCTCCGTCGTTCCCCAGAGGCTAGGGAAGTTGGCCGCTTCAACGGGATGGCATCGGATCCCGGGGTCGAGAGCCGGCCCCAACGACCTCGCTAGAAGGCTCGTAAAAAGTGATACCATTCGTCGTTACACCTAGCACCTGGACGACACATGGACTGTATCGTATCATCCGTACGGTCGAACTCCTTTCATCTGCCCCTCTCCCTTCCCACACGCACGCACGGGCGCACGCACGCACGCACGCACGCACGCGGGTGGCTAACACACACCGCGATTTCATACACGCGCCTAACTTTTCGATAGGCGGTATATATGCCCATAATACATTATTACCAGTCAAACTGCGATTATTAATTTGTCCCGGACATGCATCAGCCGCACCACTGCCACAAATTAATGTCCCGGGTGTATTTGAATACGATGCTTTCGACGCCAAGCGCCTGTATGTGGAACGTTTGGTAAGGGTTGAACAAATCAGATTTTTAGTTGACTAATTTCGCTCAGTCACGGACAAGTAAATATGTTACTACATCCCAACTTGTATAGTCTGTTCGCGACCTTTCTGTGCTCCTTTCGGTAGAACCAAAATGTCTAGACTTCGGCTCGCGACGGATTCTATCTATAAATCGATGCGGTAACCCGGACGAAGTGTACTTTTATCACTGCAGCAACATGATTCATCACTGTGGTGTAGGATTTAACCAGAGCTATTAGATAGGAGCTGGGGCATTCCCCCTCCCCCCGATGGAACCAAATCACTGACTCAATCTCGGACGTCTCGTCGTTTAGTACGGTATCTGTCTTAAGTTATGATTCCATCCGTGTGAGGGCACTGTGTGTTGAAGAACCTCAGCCTGGATGTATTAGGTCTGATTTAACCACGAGTTACGTACGACGTTGCACGACGCAAGGAACAGAGGCACGCCCGACGTAAGGAACAGAGACACGTCCGACGTAAGGAACAGAGACACGTCAGACGTAAGGAACATAGACACGTCAGACGCAAGGAACAGAGACACGTCCTACGTAAGGAACAGAGACACGTCAGACGTAAGGAACAGAGACACGTCCGACGTAAGGAACAGAGACACGTCCGACGTAAGGAACAGAGGCACGTCACACGTAAGGAACAGAGACACGTCAGACGTAAGGAACAGAGACACGTCAGACGCAAGGAACAGAGACACGTCCTACGTAAGGAACAGAGACACGTCAGACGTAAGGAACAGAGACACGTCCGACGCAAGGAACAGAGACACGTCCGACGTTAGGAACAGAGACACGCCCGACGTAAGGAACAGAGACACGTCCGACGTAAGGAACAGAGACACGTCCGACGTAAGGAACAGAGACACGTCCGACGTAAGGAACAGAGACACGCCCGACGTAAGGAACAGAGACACGCCCGATGTTACGAACGCAGCTGCGACACATCACGTGCAAGATGCTCCGCAGAACGAGCAGAGACAATGTGACGTATCACACGTATTTCATACCAGACACAACGACAAAAACCGACAGACTGAACCATATAGCAACATTTGAGGTAAACAACACAAAAACGTGACGAGTCTACAGTAAAACGTCAACGGAGTTGTAAAATTACAGACTAAAGTCACGGAAGGTATCGTAATAAGTAAAAGTTATAAAAAAGCAGTAACAAAATATGCTTCGTGACAAATTCGTTTCTACAGCTGTTTGCCATTTTCATATAATGATATAAACTCTATCAAAACACGTTGGCCGTGTATATTTTCCGCCGTGTCACACATTATAATGTAATGTAGGAGTCATTATTGTCGTAATGTGATGAACACGAGGCTGAAACACAACTAAACTCTCAACTGTAATCATCCAACCACCCCTCCCCCGATGCACACTAAACCCACACACGAACGCACGAACGCACGCACGCACGCACACACACAATCGAACTAATTGTGTGCATAATCATGTATATCCCAACATATCGCGCATAACATTTATCATGTCAAAGATAACGATGTTCTTTGCCGAACGGCAACGAACGTCAGCGTATCCTTACGGCTAACTGGTTTATCTTCGTAACGGCAATTGAGTGGCATTCTACTACACCATAGCAACAATTCATAACACTTAATCTCAACACTTTTACAATACGACTGCATACGCCAATACAGAACGTTGGCCGAGCTTTCGTGAACACGTAAGAACCAAACCAAGCGTATCCGATTTGCCAGCGATTACCGCAGTGTGACACTGGAAACGTTTCATTCTTCGCACACCGGGACTGTCTTTAAATAGGTTGTATAGGATCCGGATGAGATTGCAGGTAACTTGGGACAGCGCGGGCGCGTCTGATTGCTGACGATGCTTTATACCGCTGTCTGCTATGATACGCTGTATGGCTTCTCAAAATAGCCAGACGGCTCAAACAACGGCACCGAATAACTCCGTCAGAAGTTGCCCGTCTGCGTCAACAGCCGTTCGATCATGCTCGCGACCGAGACCGAGACAAGATCAGACACGTGTTGGTTATGCGGGGTGACAGCTGCGCGCGGATCTGTCGATAGGGGGCGCTGCATGGTGCAGCGAAGACCGTCGCTGTTACTCGTATGAAGTTCGCTGCCAGTTCGACAGTTGTTAGGCAGAAGGCAGCATCGTTGTACACAGCAACGTACAGATGTGTGCGAACGGGGTCGTGTTCATAGTGTTGTATGTGAATAGGTCGATGGTTATGAGTAGGTTAACCTGAAGGTACATTGACAAAAAAGGTTTTCTGTATCTGTAGAGTAGGCCGTCTGGCGCGTGCTCTTTTTCTGTTGTACGCGTGGTCCTTGGTGTACAGTGTTGTACGCGAGGTAACCACAGTTGTACGCACAGGGCTCTTTATGACACGAGGGGCCATTTATGCGTACTGTTGTACACGCATACACTCTTGTATACAGCGGGTACATGTCGTCTGCTGTTGCATGTGAGTAGCCAGCTCATTGTTATGTTCTGTTGTACACGACGAAGGATCCTTGATATTTGTTGTTGTACACGTCGAGTCCTTGGTGTGTTCTGATGATGTGTACACCCTAAAATGGAGCTGTGTTACGTGTACAAACAGATGTATATGACGAGCACGTGATGAGTAGTGTTGTATACAAGGACTGTTGAACAAGATAGGCCCCCAACGTACATTGTTGTACAGGAGAGCTTTCAATGCGTCTCGGTGTTCGCAAGGTCTCTTTCCCACGACGACCCCGTGTACAATCATTACGACTACACTTTGAATTTAACATAAAGTTCAATGACAGTGCTTCTGGTAATACACCTGAGCGGCCAAGTGATACGATAAATTAAATACGACGTTATCACAAATGTATACTTTTTACGTCGCCTTAGCATCTATTACATTGCAGTTAAGATAGATTTAAATTAAGATACGCCGAAATCTTATGAAAGCGTGGGCTTTGAACGGCAAGTAGACAGTTGTTTGAAAATTACGAAGGTACGTCTCCACTCAACGCTCATTCGTGTTAACCTGATCTATATTCTATTTTTATTCGCTTTCCATGAGTCGCATGTGCCTTGTGTATAAAACATCAGAAATAGACGCGCACGGTCCAATAATTCAACTATTTGAATAGGCGACTTCTTTAGTAATGAACAATAAAACTACCCGGCTAAATTATTTACTACCCCAGCGACCTGCCCCTCTGTGAAATGTGCGACGGACATCCACATTACCTCAGACGATCACAACGCTGTTTAGTGGTGACAAAATTGTCACGATATTACTTTTTATAAGAATGTTTAATGGGTGTATACATGCATTAATGTCATATAGACCCTACCATATTTGTCTGCGAACAATAGATACCAAACAGCATGATGCTGCACAACACATACAATTTAAAAAATACAATGTCTGTCACACACGAACCTACATGTATACTAAAAACGCAACGGTAGTTTCAGGTTATTTACTGTGTTCGGCGACATACTGAGTGATTGGCCATTACATATGTAGCAGTGCAGCTATTCTAAATTAAATTAAATTGCTGTAATTGAAAACAGCTGAAACTAAAATGTCACTGGAAAAAGTTCAAAGTTCAAAATAATGTAGTAAATGTTGCACTAGGCTTGTTGCTTTCAACTGGCGGATGTAAATTAGTAACCGACAACACTATCCGCACGTGGATTTTCGACTGAACATGTTATTTTAGATTTGTACCAGTTATTCTATAATATCATTATGCCCCTTAATTCCATACGTTAGTTGAAGTTTGGCAAAGTCGAATGTGTACAGCTTAGTCTTCAATTCAAAGTTATCATTTCGAAACATTGTAGGCCTTACGCAGAGTCCACAATAATAGCATACCACTTTATAAAATCATCGCATCTGCCCGCAAAATCTCAGTATTTCCACCCAACAAACACAACACACGATTATCAGTCAATTGTTTTGCCGTAAAACTACACATTCGATTTGCTAATGGGAAACTTGACGACATGGCCGTCTTATCAGACCAGACGCAGGGACGCGGTTTGAGTTGGTCCCGACGTCGCGTTGACCCGGTTGCCCAGCGACGCACGCTACAGCAGCGTACAGCAAAGTGTGTCACCAACGAAATGGGTCGGCGACGATATTTCGCAATACCAGTGACTCACGACGTATCGGAGACAAACACAGCCCCGCCCTGACGATACACGCGAGACAAACTGGAAATATGGCGGACGGACGATTTGCTTGCCTCGTCTCGCTAATTTTATAAACCTACGGACATATGCAATTTGACAGCGTGGTGTATGTTGAAGCACTGGTTATTGATAAAGAAGGGTAGAGTAGTTATCTTCACGCTCTGTTAATTGTAATTGTTGATACAGTACGCAGTGACGTTAATATATTTCACTGATCATAATGATTGTGTTAGAAATAAATGGACCAGCCGCCATATGCATCGAACAAATGATCGAGCTGGTGTCGGATTCCGCCGACGTGAACTAAGTACGATGTCACTTTGGCTCCAGAAATATCGGCAAATCGTGTATGTTTATCTCAGATAATGTTTATTAGTCGCGCAAAAATATGCACAGTGGATAGACGAAAATATGAAACAGTGCCAACAAGGATCACGCCAGACCCGTGTGGTAAACAGAGAATAACTACAATATGCCAGCCTCACAATTCACAACTAGATTTCAATAAAAGTGTTTAGGAAATGTTGGGGACTAACTAGCAAACATTGAACAACGTTCTTCTTAACTGCTCAAACCCAACCTGTTTTTGTTTGGGTAATACTGATTACAAAGTATATATATTTAACTACGAACTAACGTTTCAATTGCTGCGTATATAGACCACAAGTATGCACAAGAAGACAGGCAAATGTGGATCCATTGTCACTCTCGATTATACCATATCCTTATAATAATTCATCAATCGAATGGATTGTCATGACCAACGTATGTTTAAAGCATTACGATACATTAAATAATTGACGATGCATTTGGAGTTTTTATAATACGTTTAACTACACCTACTTGTCTTGCATGAATGTGATAACCGATCATTTATTGCCGAGTACATATGCATCTAACGAGAGCCTTATTTGGCTAAGTATAACATAATAATAATGTGATATAAACGTGCTGTTCTCGGGTTAGCGTGCTGGCGACTGCCTACCAAACGTCACGCTCACACTAAATCCACACGCCTGCTGTGTTTGTTTTGAACTATCCTTGTTTTACGAGGATATTCGTAACGTTTATCAAACGCCTCATCACGCACATTACGCTTATATATTAAACTAAGTTTAATAAGTTAGCGTTAACCCGCCTACCTCGCATGTTGTCTAATATACTGCAGCACCAGTGACGCATTCAAACCTATTCCTCAATCAAAATGCCATGAGACAAGTCCGCGTCCAAGTCGAACGTTTCAAGAGAAAAAACGAGCATGTATTGAAAATAGCTATCTAGATGAGCGGTAAAACCGTTGCGCAACACACATTATAAACACGCGAGCAGTAAACATGTTTGTAAACGCGTCACACGCGGCGATTGTACACTGTTGAAAAAAATTCAAAGTCGAGTTTAAGAGTTTAAGTTGGAAATGGTGTAGGTACTCCAACACACACAACAAAAACAGCAACAAAAACGCCGATCATTGCGCAAGTTGAGCCAACGAACAAAGCCGGTTGTCACAGTCCGTATTTAAGCTGGGGTGATTTATGTACGCGGGGGTGAGAACTCGTTTTTATCTGGCCGCGTTATGTGAAACGGTCGCGATATATGTCGACCTTAGGAGACCGCATGGGTTGCAACAGACTACTGCACAACTAGCCGTGTTTTGACAGATAAATATAGTTCATGGGTTAACTTTTCAGGCCACACCCTTGCTTGTCACAATAACCCCAAGAAAAATATACTGACACTGACGGGAGACGCGGGGCGCTAAATCCAAGACAGACAATGATGTCTGACGCAGGCTAATATTTCAAGTACGAAGTACATCGGGACTATCCCATGTAAACAACATCAATCTATCGTCAGTGCGCTTACTTAGTTGCCGTGAAGCTGGCCTACTGGTGGCAAAGTAATAACATTTAAGGGCACAGTGTTCGTTCCAAATTAATATTGTTTAAGTAGCATGTATTGTCCTTAAAAATAAAATTCCAAATATTGAAAATACGCTGCCACCATATTGGTTTTATTCAGGTCGAAACAGTGCACGAGGTTTGAAAGTTTCTGCCGCGAAATGTACAAATTATAAGCAAAGCTGTCACTTGACAAGTTAGTACTTTGATGCTGTTTCGTGTCCAAACTCCCGACTATGTACAACTGTTTCAATTAGTATTCTGCTAACAATCACTACGACCCCATTTAAGAATATCACACGGAACACGGCAAACCCAGACGCGACTAGAACAAACATTGAAACATCGCGGCCATACTTCTGTAAGCCGTCGGCAGTCGGTGTTTGCGCTGGGCTTAGCCGGGCCGAGAGTAGCGTCGTTCGATGACTTTAAGCCATAACTCGCGAATCGTTTACGTAGCTAAGTAGACGCGTTGATAGGTGGCCCAACAGCGCGGCGCGGTATCAAAGCGGGTACGCGTGAAGAGCGCCGGGGTTGTTTATCTGGACACAGGGCGGAGTTCCAGTAAGCCGGTTATGACGCACGCCCGCATACCGGCCAGTGACCGGGCAGCCGGGCCGGGCCGCATTCTTGGGTCTACACACAAGTGTAACGTATGTCTCTCGTCTCTCCCTGGACGACGCGTGACCCAGAAACCACCAAGGCCAACGCCGCGGTCGCTTCCCGCTGTGTAGAAACCTCACAGCACAAGGGCGAATCGCGACTCTGGATATTTGGAAAATAATTACTCAATCACGTCCTACTAGGACAGAATGACTACAGTTGAAGTGTTATATATTTTATAAAAATGATTTATATTTATAAAATGATTTTATGTTTATATTTATGTATATTTACATCTGTTTACTTATACTTATATTTACATTTTTATTTATACTTACGCTTATGCTTACATTTATATTTACATGTTATGTATGAACATGTTTACATTTTTCCACTGAATAAATCAGTTGCACTGAGGGTTTGTTTCAGGGGAGCATTATCTAGTCTCTAGAATTAGGGGTGCGCGGACAAAACCCCCTCCGGACAAAACCCCCTCGGACAAAACCCCCTCCATACATAACTCCCTCTAGACTTAAGCCATTTCCGGACAAAACCCCCTTGGACAAAACCCCCTCCATACATAATTCATTTCCGGACAAAACTAGACAGAGGGTAACTTGCTTGAATAGCACCTTTATTATCCTAGTAATTATAAAATATTTGGTATGTATTTACACTTTTTACATACCAAATTATATATATATATATATATATATTATTATATATATATATATATATATATATATATATATATATATATATATATATATATATATATATATATATATATATAATAAAGCTTTATTGCCATATTCAACGTGCATTACATGATGAATTGGAATGTAGTCTGGCGTTGGCTCATACAGTGCCTATATATATATGTATATACAATAAAATGAAATATGGCAAATAAATATAAGCTATAGATATAAGATATACATATTGTACATAATTTGTTCTTTAAAATGAAAAAATATTTTAATATAATAAATAAATAAAGACAAGATTTTAATAATAGATTATCTATTTAACACTAATTGTGGTGTAAACTAGTTAATAAATAAATAAATATAAAATGTCCTTTAAAATTGTTTAAAATATATATATATTATCTTCTAAAAATATAATTTCAATTAGTAGACATACATTATAAGACAACTAAAATATCATTTAAAATTATAATTGAATGCGTCCAATTTTGTTTAAAAAAATTATTTATACAATTATTAAGTTAAGCTAAAATTTCAAGAGAAGAGAAGATTGTTGTTCAGCACCACCGATCCGCTATATTTTTTATTATATATAGTATGCACAAATATACAGCCAAGCTAAGTTTACTTCTTTTGATAATTCTTGAGTCTAGTATCTATGATGAGGTGGTTTTGTCCGGAAAGAGCTTATGTCTTGATGGAGTTATGTATGGAGGGGGTTTTTTCCGAGGGGGTTTTGTCCGAGGTTTTTTTGTCCGGAGGGGGTTTTGTCCTACCTTCAGAATTAGGGTGTAGGGTGTCAACTACAGGTTAAAATATACACTTGTCCCCTGCTTAAGTGGTTTACCCTAAAGGCAATTCACTTTCCCTCACTGTCACAGAGACACCAGATAGAAGGGAATAGTAGCTTAAACAGTGTCTCTTCTGAAAGACAGAGCCGAGGTGAACGAAAATTGGGCAAGTTTCGAATGGACGGTCAGTGCCGAGATTCGAACCCTGAATCCGTCGTTCGTTGGACTCTCCGGAACTCTAATAGTATTACTTGTCTTATCGAATAAGAGATATGGTCACAAGGCTATCTAAAAGAATTAACCAGCTCAACGCGATCCTCCTTGCCCCACATTTTTGAATGGTGAAACTAAAATTACGCTAAATGTACTCCACACATTGTCATCAAGACAACAATGTGGTTCAGGATATCATATAACATACTCGATTATTGTAGCGAAATAGCACCACGATTGCAAATACATTCATGTTGTTTATTGTCCAACTCTTGACAGACACGAGTATGTTTTTATTTTGTTTAGTTCATAAAGGGTGCAATTTCACAACCGCAATAAATGTCGTAAAACTAGTACAGCCGTTACAACTTTCCACATTCTTACCAAACTCTCGGGGCTGCGCAGTAAAAGCACCAAATGACACAGTGAAGGGCAGAATTTACATAACGACTGCACGCACCAAACAGACCTCAAATTAAATGGCGCATCTGGGCTGTAATTGGGACAAATTCTCTCGTTGGAGCAAAGCTAAACACGACAACAAACACCTTTCATACAGTCCAGTGCATCTCCTCTTAAGCTCATAATTCCGAAAAGTGCCCCATTTTATGATTTCGATTAGTTATTTAAATGTATGTACATGACATTGCATTCTGCGACGACGCTCGGGTGCCCATTTGTGGTTAGGTATGCCGAAAATACACACCGTGGCACAATCGAACAAAACCGCGACCACATAAGCAAAATTTTTTTCAGAGAAAGGTTTCTTTTGAACACTTCTTAGAACCAACGTAAGGAAATAGGCGAATCAGTGTGAACGATCGCGATTACAAAGCCGAATTCAAAACATGCTCGACACGGTTTTTGGTTGATAAGATCTAATATTTGACGCAAGCAGGTAAGACTTGCGTTGGGCGAGAGGTATCCAGGCAAGGCTTATTCGTTAGTAGTCTAAAATCGATTCGAAAATATTGTACAACAATGCATTTAAAATGTTCTTTAGGCTAGTGCCACAATCAGTTAAATTAAATAGGAACAAAATGCATACAAATAACATTATTAGTTTTAGAATAACTTAAATACCTTAGAACGGAAATTAGACATATCACGTCAATGTAAACAGATGGAAATTTAAGGTTTAGCGAGACACACACCCATCGTGTCAACATCAGCTGTGTTTACACATTCCATGAGTGAAGGATTTAGGACAGCAGCAACAGAAGGGACAAGTGACGTCTTTTAAACATTATTTTGTGCAAGAGGAATTGCAATATAGCTGCCGGACGGACAACGTTTCGGAAATGCAAGTTTTAAGTGGGTGGGCGAGGCCAGTGACGCCGCGAAATGCCGCCCAGGCACGAGCAGGGTCGCATAGTGTAGGCCGCCGTAGTAGAGTAGACCGCCGTAGTATAGAGTAGGCCGCCGAAGTATAGAGTAGGCAGCCGTAGTATAGAGTAGGCAGCCGTAGTATAGAGTAGGCCGCCGTAGTATAGAGTAGGCCGCCGAAGTATAGAGTAGGCCGCCGTAGTATAGAGTAGGCAGCCGTAGCTGTTCCTGTTGATGACCCGACCCAATCGACACTTTTGTTTGAAAGTAACATTTCCTAAACAAGTTATGACGTTGAACGAAAAGACGCTCTCAACACGTCTTATGTGCACAAGTTCAAGGACATGTTGCCTGATGTTAAAAAATGTTTTAAGGGGCCTGTCTGTATCTGTATATATACCAGGTTATTGTAATTATGTTAACATCTCCGTCACTTGAAGTTGAATATATAGATAAATGTTAATGAATCAATGCAATATGTTGACCTTTCCATTTTGGTGGGTGGATGGGTGTCATGGATCCTATAAACAATTCCTGGATTATTGTATTTTTGTATTTACAAAGGCCCTAAGTGAGAAGAAACGTTGCTGTGATTTCTTGTACACCTTCACGTCACCTTGCAGCTTGTTCAAGACCCGATGTCCTATTTGTGGGACACAACGATATATGCAAACTAAAGCAACTATATAGTGAACTTGTAATATTCCCACGATGTTTCCATTGAAAGATGACCCATGTTTAGTTGATCGTAAGTCATTTATTAAATTATTAATAACTGCCAGCTGTTTAGTGCACTGCAGCCAGCAATAACACGTATATACTTATTGTGATTATTCATCGTTCCATCAAGTTTATCGATAGGTGTTGATTAGTTCATGAAATATTAAATACAAAATTTGAAACGAACCAACCAATAGACAATTCAATTAGCACAATGCTGACTAGCGAAGCTAATTAGTGGACGTACACACGTGGACGGCTGACGTGTTTGTTTGTCCTGAAAGTCATAATACACGCTTAGTTGTACAATATGGTTTGATTAATGTTATTATTTTAACTCATAATCACATATTTTGCAAACACCCCTCACGTAAACAGGTGAAACCGTGTCATCAGCGTGTACATGGTTAGTTAGTGTTGGGTGTATGCATATTAAACAGGTCGCCCGTAAATGTGCTCAAATATTTTCCGAGAAAATATCCTTTGTTAAGATTCTCAGAAGCAGTTTAAAAGGACAAGTGTATCGATGTAGCCGGTTGATGAAAGATAGGCCATAATAGTCTCGCCACGCCTTTGGATTCGATAATATCTTATATCTGATGGCATACCTGTTGGACCTTACAGCCCCACGCCACGGACCTTACAGGGCCAGAGGTAGCCACACTGGCGACAGGTACGACAAGTACCGTGTCCTGGTTCAGTGACACTACACACCTGTGTCAAGGCAGTCAACAAACTACAGTGATTGTGTAGTTAAATAATTGCACTCTCGCGCCTGGAATACGTTTTGCCATTCTTGAATTAAATTATTAATCAAACGTGTGCCTTTTAGTGTGCGAATGGCTAGCGCGAAAGCCAATGTTGACCTGTACTCTATTTTAGTGACAAACCAGTGTCATTTGAGGCATTTACTTAATTAATAGTGTTTCACACCAATTATGCCAATGACAGTCAATATTGTGGGTTCCTAGACTTGAATTGTTGTTCTTATTAGATGTCCTACTAAACACATAGCCCCCTCTAAGTTTCGCCGGTCTTATCACTTGTAATTGCCCGTCCAAGTCAGTCATCAGGCTCTCTTCCAGACGGGTAGAGGGTCTCTTCTTGTAAAGCCCATGTTTATACGACGATTCCGCTCAACAATAACGTAGTGTGATCGGTTTTTGCTAATCGTATTCCATTAAATTATTCCCGATATGCAGCAGCTTAAGGTTGCGTCTTTCAAAAACAAATGTCCAGCGAATAAAGGTACATTGTGTTGACGACACTTATATATATATATATATATATATATATATACATATATATATATATATATATATATATATATATATACATATATATATATATATATATATATATATATATATATATATATATATATATATATATATATATATATAGTAATATATAAGTGTTATCAACTCTACATTTTGATCTCCTTGTATTATAATGAACGAGTGCGAATGATGTCTGGGATGATTTTATGCTAGGTACATAAACAGCATATAGGTGCAACATGCTGGGTATATAAACACCATGTAGATGTAACATGTTGAGTACATAAACATCATATATGTGTAACATGTTGAGTACATAAACGTCATGTAGATGTAACATGTTGAGTACATAAACACCATGAAGGTGTAACATGTTGGGTATATAAACACCATGTAGATGTAACATGTTGGGTGCCTAATCATAACGTAGGTGTAACATGTTGGGTACATAAACACCATGTAGATGATCATCAAGAAGTGTGCCGAACCTATTGTCAAATATTCAATGATTCAAAGACTTTTCACACCAATTCACTGGTCGTTTTCAACGGTTTCTCAGAACGTTGACAAACAAAATGTTCTCGGAAAGATTTACAGATATTTACGCAAACATCATCCACATGATGTTTATGTACCCAGCATGTTACAACTAATGATGTCCTCGTTTTAGGACGCAGGCCTACTGCTTAACACTGGCTACAATGTACACATTTTCTGAAGACATATTCCCAGTTGCAAAATGTGCTACGTTTCAGCTCGATACGTGTACTAGTGGCACAATTTGACGTTCAAAAAATGGACGAAAACAACAGTAAACACGATTGCGTAAATATCTGCAAATCTTTCCGAGAACACGTTCTTAGTGAACATTCTGAGAAACCGTTGAAAACGACCAGTGAATCGGTGTGGAAGGTCGTTGGGACATTGAATATTTGACAATAGGTTCGGCACACTTCTTGATTCGATTCGATCGAATACCTGATTGTGACGGCCGTACCAAGCACGTACCGACCGCCGCGGGCACCACACATCCAGGCAAGTGACAAACCTCGTGTACCTTGCTTGAACTCTCTGTACAAGAGAATGGTTGTAGTCGTTCTGATTATGTATTTATTTCTCTGTACTAGAGAATGATTGTAGTCGTTCTGGTTATGTATTTATTTCCAAGCACAGCAATTAAGAATAACAGATCCTCTTATTAATAAATACAACATTGTCAACATGTAAACATGAAAAGAGTGAACAGAAGTGCAATATTTATATATGGTAATGATCACGTTAGCTGGATACTGTACTAACCATTTCTATCAGCTGTCCATATTGCAGGTTGCTAGTTTGTGAAAGTAACGGTGAACGATATTTAGATCTATCCAAATGGTACTGATAATCAGAGAATTCGTTTAACGTCCGACAAGAGTGCCCTGTAGCCAAATTTATACACGACTGGTGTATGCCGGAGAGTGGTGAAAATGTCAACAGTTCAACTGACCAGTGTCGCGAACCTGTTGAAAACATGGACTTCTACCTATCATGATGAAATTACGTTAGCTGCCAATTCACGTATACGTCAGGTATGCTACATACATATTTGTCCACATCCTGCACCAGTAATACGGAACAGTCTCTGGTTAATCTGTGGCCACTCTTGAATCACGAAAATTATCGCGATGTAACGTAAAATACGATAGCAATTATGCAATGGTGCTAACGTGTGTTTAGACTCCATGTGATTCAATAATTTTTCCTACTTATATGTGGAACTGTACTAGGAATACCAGTATATAAAACTATAATGTGTTATTAAGTGTGAACTTTGTTTTAATATATACTTTATTTAAATGCCATGTAGGTATGCGATGATGCGTTTACCTCTTAAGTAAGGTCCATGGTACGATATGCCATAAATACACTTTAGGACAATCAACGAAAGTTGAAATCGCATTTTTTCCGAGAAACATTTTCTTTGAATAATTACTGAGAAGCTATACAAAACGACATGTAACTTGGTAAGAAGCGCTTGTCAAGCAGAAAGCAAAATTCACAATCATGAATAGGTTCCACGTGCCTCGGGCCTCAATAATAATAATAATAATAATATGTCCTGATTGGCCTCCCATGTGTGTTGTTGCAAACAAAAGCATCTGTTGCCAATAAACCCCTAACTATGTGTTACACAACTGTACCCTCAAGCAGCTGTTATCTCAGCCGTGTCATGACCCCAACGGTTTGCTACAGAGCAATTGATGACATCCAAAATATATCACAACAAAACTTATATCAACTGATTACATTTCTGTTCCGATATTGATAATATGACGGAAAAGACGAAACATATCGGCGAGCTACACATTTATTGTTCTGCTGTCTGACTTGGCGACCGGTAACTTTGCCGAAGCCTTACTGATCGAATAGCACACGCTCATAACACACTCACACACACCCACACCCACACCCACACCCACACACACAAACACACACGTACGCGCACACACATACAAGCACGCACATACACATTACACCCCCCCCCCCACACACACACATAATAATTATATATACATATATACAACTGAAAAAAAAAATATATATATATATACATTATATATACATTTATATGTATATATATATATATATATATATATATATATATATATATATATATATATATACATGCACGCACGCACGCATACACACACACATATATATATACATATATGTGTGTGTGTGTGTGCGTGCGTGCGTGCGCGCGTGCGTGTGAGTCTGTGTGTGCATGTGAATGCAGGCCAAATAGATTATATTATTACATTATACTATAGCAAGTATGATCAAATAAAAACAATAACTTCATGTTCGATGCCTTTTTAGGAGTATGTCATCGCATCATCAAACTCGTGTAGATAGTCCGTATTTATAATTATGGTTAGATACTTAATTATAAGTTAAAAATAATGTGTCTATTTCGTTCAAAAATATACATATTACGGGTTATGTTTGATTTTCCATTAATTACATTTGTTTAACTCACTATAGGTATGTAACGACCCATTTAGCGATAGGGCGAGAAGCTTGATTCGGTATGCCGTAAATACTTGTTTGAACAATAAACTAAGGCGACATGCGATTGCGAATCGCAATTTCCGCGAATAGTGTTCTTTGTAAACGTACTGAGAACAGGCACAAACGAATAACTGACTCGGTTTCACAACCGGAACACCCAATTCAGAGTTTTAAACAGGTTCGACACGGTGTGGGGTTTGATAATAACCACGTAATGACCGGCGGCAGACCGCTACGACAGTGCACGAAGTACGAACCACGGTCCTAGATAACATATGTGTGTCACGTGTAGGTGTATTATATACGACACACGCAAGCAAGTGCGTTGGCTGTCAAAAAACAAGGTGTTATGATCGTCCATCGTTTAATATAAACGTGCAGTATATCAATAGGCATAAATGCAATAATAACGCTTGCTTCAACTCCACATCGATTTTGCTAAGATAAAAATGTAATGTTAACGGTGTTTCATTTAATTAATTGGATAAATATGTCGCCAAATTGGACAATACCGTCATTGATATGTAAAAAGATGGTGCGTGTAGATGTATGCGTGCTCCTGTGGGCGAGTGTCAGTGCGTCCGTGCGTGCGTGCGTTCAGGGACAAAGCGTTCTTTGTCAAACTACTGAGAAACGACACCAAACAACACGTAAATAACCACAAAGTATAACACAACCGCAACATTGAATTTACGCATAGATTCAACGTGATTTGGGGTTCAATAAATGTGTTGTCGTCGTTAGCGGGTTCGTACCATGCACGTTCTGGTACGAACCCTCGACATGTGACCGTGCCGTGTGAACGGGTGTAAAGCCCCCGATAACCTGCTCAACAATAACCCAACAGTTACCCACTGGACCAATCGTACTATGCTTTGTACTCATCGGAACCCTGTTTCTAAACGGCTTATGATAATTACCTACGATACGTGACAGGATAACGTACTTGTCAATACATTTAGCAACGCTGCACTCTGCGATCGTCTTTCATCTAAACACAAAAACTCATACCATGTCATGCGTCTAAAATCCTCCGAATCCTACATCCATAGATAGTCTATTAGTAAGTTTGATTAGTTCCGTGTGACGTATGGCAATAATCGTTTCGCATAATGTGCTATGAATAAATTAACCGTAATAATTATGACTGTTTATTTACGAATATGTTTGATAAAATATTTACTAATAAAAAACCTACTCTGTGGAAACACGAAATTTCGCTAAATATAGTTGCTCGGTGCACATTGCTGAGATCGGTCAACACTGGACATTCAGTCAATTTGGGGGAAATTGTCGAAGACGAACAATTGCTTAGAAACTAATTAACCTGCGCGTTTAATTGGTACACTAAAAACGTTAAAAGCGACATTGGACAAAACCTATATAAATAACAGTAAATTAAAGCCTACAAATATGCTAAGAAACTATTAAAATAAAATATTCAATATCTAACAATTACATAAAATGTCCTCATATTTGAATTATAAATAAACCTACACAATCAAAGAGCAAGTAGTTCAGTATTTGCAGGTGGCTGTGTAGTGAGTGGGTGTGGTTAGATATTCCATAAATACAATCGATCAAAACAATTGGCAATTTTTCCGAGAAAGTTATGTCTTTGTGAAGTTACTTAGAAACGATAGAAGACCACAAGACGACAACCACGAAGGGCCAGCCAACCGGAACGCCGAACTCACAGATATGAACCGATTCCTCGTGATTCGGAGTTTAAACATGTGTCCATGGCGATAGCATTGTCCTACACCGTATGAACCGTGGGCGGGCTCCCGAATATGATGCATGAAAACAAGTGCATTAGTTATCAACAAACCACTAATTCCTAACTGAACCAAGCGTACTAATAAACATGTTTTTTTTTCTCAGTGAAGATCCGATTCCAAACGGTTTAATGTAAAACAATATTCAAAATAACCTAAACACGACCACCAGAAAACACACTCCTACACACGGCAGCCTACCTTCTTTTCTTGCAATTATATTTGTAGTTTTTAATAAACTTTTAACAACTTCTCTTCTGTGTATTTGTCCATCTGTCAGATATAAATAAAATATGGAAAAGTTCCTAAAACGAACCCTCCATTGGCTGATGACCAATATTTTGAAACAGATCGTATGGAAAAACGACATATTTATTATTACGTAACGCGGCTGTATCAATTGACCACCGTTGCGTCGCTGCCGTTGAAAGCAAAATGCAATCTGCGAAGCTTAGAAAAGCCACATTACGTTTATAACAAGTATATGTGATTAACTATACACTTATTGGCAATGTTTCGATGACATTCAAAGGCCCCGTGATACGATAACTGGTGTAATTCACTTCTCTCAAGGCTAGATAGCTTACAATGTTAATAACGCGAGCAGAGCGTAGACACAGCCAGAGATAACCAAACATTATTCTAATGGACCGCCGCAGTCTATCATACGTTGGGTCTCACTGGTCTACTCTCCTCATGAAACAAACACAAGTGTCTGTAGGATTCTAGGTCATGTTCCAACAACGTCTGGTCCGTCTGCTCTAGACACAAATACCGTGAAATCCGACCTGTCAACTTCCGGTTTATTTTCTTCTGCAAAACTAATAAAATACACCCATTTTGAATCCTTATAATAACAAAACGAGAATGAGTATAGTAATTACCTTGACCACAACGTTGTCTTTAAAGTTCGTTTCAATTTTATCAATAAATGAAAAACTACCGAGCATATTTCAACAAATGAGGTATACTTTTATTTTCAAGATCTCAAAAGAAAACATTTTCAAATTTTGCCAGATATAACGTGTTTGAAAGTAACTATTTCATGAGATCATACTAGATCGAAATACACGGTGAACTACGACTTTCAGAAGAGCCCTACGAGAGGGTGAGAAACAGTTACAGGTCGACGGCGAGCAATGGCTGCAATAAGTCGACCTGTGCCTGGAGGGTTGGCAACAACAAAGCCACTGACGGACGACACGGCCAGAGAGCGCACGGAACAGGGGCGATGCGGTGAGGTTGATTGCGAACTCTATGTAAACACCATAACACAAGATATATTTGATAAGCATCGAGTAAACCTGGACATTGGGTTGATAGTGATATTGCTTCACATCACGTTGTTTGACGAGGACGGGTTCATTGATTGAGAGAGAGGGGGGGAGGGAGGGAGGGAGGGAGGAGGGAGGGAGAGAGGGAGAGAGGGAGAGAGGGAGAGAGGGAGAGAGGGAGAGAGGGAGAGAGGGAGAGAGGGAGAGAGGGAGACAGACAGACAGACAGACAGGCAGGCAGGCGGGCGGGCGGGTGGGCGGGCTGGCGGGCTGGCGGGCGGGCGGGCGGGCGGGCGGGCGGGCGGGCGGGCGGGCGGGCGGGCGGGCGGGCGGGCAGGCGGACAGGCAGACAGACAGACAGACAGACAGACAGACAGACCACGACACGAGTCCAGTCCAGAGACAGTTAGAACGAGGATGAGATATAGTATAGCCTACAACGACGAGACAACGATTCCATCTATCGCCCAGTTCCGCGGACATCATAAAACAGAATTAAAAATCAATCAGCCTCCTTGTGTCGTGAATCCATCCGCCAAACGACCGAACGGGGCGTTGTCGCAGCCTCCGTGTCCACATCACGACGGCCCGACCTCGAGCGAACGGAATCAATTACAACGTGCGGCAACACACTCGCCTCTCGCCGGTGGCAATTTGCGCCGAGTAATGACTATGTTTACAGCGATCTGTGCGCGTCAGGACGTGTTTACATTCGCTGCTGTGCGCCGCGGAGTGTGGACCTATAGTACACAATTCTGTAGTTAGTGACGCACGCTCACAAACGCTTGTCGTCTCGTACAAAGAAACTCTCGCTGCTACACGCGGAAGCCCCGCCGTGTGTGAAAGTTTCACAACATTTTTTCTCTCCGCGTACGTCACGCAAACGTGTTGTTGTCGTTGTCGTTGTTGACATTATAATTGGTGACGCTATGCAGTTCGGAAATGTTGACAATTTATAATTAGGACCACCACAGAAAGACAATATCTACATTATTAGCCTCCTCTTTATTCACTTTACAACTGATTTTGCTGCTTGGCAGTTGAAACAGTCAGCACCACTGTGTCACGGAAATAGTATCCACTATGATGAGCTTTTTGCTTCTTTCAAACGCTCCTCAAGTTTAAGAGTGGGTTATATTTAACGATGGTTTTCCCCATTAACTCATTAATTATTCAAATGGAACGTCTCTAAACTATGACGTAATTTTAACACGAATGCAAAATACGAAAAAATATGCACAAACAAAGCAGAAAAAGCGAGCAGTAAACCACTGCTGTTGCTTGGTATGTATAGTGAGGATTCTAAAAAGACATGCGTTGTTTACACGTACGACAACTGCATTCCTTTGTCCGGGCGTAGTTATTGTTTTTATTGTTGTAATAAATATGGCGATGACGACGTCGAAAAATAACCGCGTAAACATTCGCACTGACGCAATTGGGAACACAAGAGTGTGACTGTTGATGTTTGTTTATGTTCTTCTTGGACTATCTACGGAAGTAGTGGAACATGTATTTACGCGCATTCGCAGGAACTTGAGATTAGCACTTACACAGTAGACGTATTCAGTTGTAGGTCCTATACAAGCATGGAGGCTATATCGCAAGATATTAGTTATAAAATGCGTGTAACGGAATGTGGTTTAACAACACTACATACCAGGAGACTGACAGGAGATCAAAACTATTGAATGGTTATGAATATATTGATTGAATCGTTGTTTCTCGGTTAAAGAAGATAGACGGACTAGAGGACATGAAGTTAAATTAGCAAAGGAACAATGTAGACTAAATATTAGATAGAAAGGTCTCAATTTCACAAAGAACAGTAAATGAATAGAACAGATAATCTGCTGATTATGTGGGTGCTAGTGGTGTTAATGTTTAAAAATAATCGACAGATACCTGAGAATTAGATAGATAAGTTGGACTCTCGATAAGCCAAAGGTCTACCTTCCTATATAGAGTTAATTTTCCAGGTGGCATTCTTGTTAAATCTTGTTAAACATAATTATTCTACAACATTTGTTGTGTTGCTAGTGCAACTATACTCGGGGCCCTGTGCTACATGTTCGTGTCTTATATAACGAGTGAGTCACCCACTAGATGAGCTGCTTATAATTGTTCGAGCCGCGTAATGATTACACATAGCAGCACTGTTCTAGTGTGTCCCGTCTCTCGTCAGCACTTGTCAATTTACTACGCCATATTTACACTAACCCTGCATGTGATACTGCGTCACTCACTGTGTATGTGTAGATGTTTTGTCTTCACTCGTTTTACTTGGATTTTGTTATGTGTTTTGTATGTGAATTTATGTGTATTTGAATATTCATCTCCGATAACGGAGATTAGCTACAATGATGAAACCTTGAGATGATAACCATGACGACTTTTCAACGAGATGACGTTGCCGCATGTTAGATTACCGAAAAATCGCTTCCTCAGAGGGAACACACGACCTACACATGACATAATAATACATCTATGGAAACATTTATAACACTGGCAACGAATACAAGATACAAAAAGCTTTAATTAACGTAGACTTATATGTGAATTGCATGACATAAGCTCATTTGAGCTATTTTCCAGTAGACAAGTGTAAAGCATAAAAACAGTACAGCTATAAAAACATTAGAATTAAAGGATTAAAACCAAATAATAAAATATGGGTAAATTGAATTTTAAAATATACATGCATGTATGCAATATAAAATAAATACAATATAAAAATTATGCCCTGTTCATTAAGTTTGGTACAGTGATATGGATAACTGCAGTATTATGACATGTTTACTCGCTTACAAAATGTAAGTTATTCATATGCAGAGACACACACGCACACACACACACACACACGCACACGCACGCGCACGCGCGCGCGCACGCACGCGCGCGCGCACACACACACTCACACACACACGCACACACGCACACACGCACACACGCACACACGCACACACACACTCACACGCACACACGTACACACACACTCACGCACGTGCACGTACGTACGCACGCACGCGCGCGCGCGCACGCACGCACGCACGCACGCGCACACACACACACACACAGACAACGCCGATCGAGATCGAACTATTTTTCAAGATCCCGTCACCCGCCGTCGCGTGTGCAGACTCGAACGACGGACGGAAATCAGCGATACGTAAAATTGATTCATCATTAGCAACGACCTGCGTCTCCCGGCTAATGTCGACGCGGCGGTGCCGTGCCAGCTACCCGGTCGACTGCACTAACATTTGCCCGTCGCCGCCAGAATTTGGCACCGCTTCAGTGAACGCGATGAAATATTTATGTCGCTAAAACGCGCACTCTTTCGACCAGCCATGAACGGTCAACGATCTGATGCGATGATAATGGACGTTTGTATACGGTTTTGCCCGCTGGTATCGGTGACACAGCATAACGTTAGATAGCGATGTCGATACTACGAAACGATTCGATCAGCAGGTTTCCGATAATTATGAATTATAGTAAACAACTGATTATATCTATATGCAAAGCAGCCGATTGGTTTGTAATGGTAATAATAAACCTTATATTTGACACCATTAAATCAGAGACGGTTATCCCGTTCATGTTTGATAGTTCTAAATAGTTAAATGTTATACTAATAATAAGTCTGGGTAAGCTGAATAAATAATATTAAGTAATAACTGTACGCTTTGATTTAGAACATAGCAAGACATTTGGAGGCAATGTCGCAAGATTGGTGTTGATACTACGGTAGATAGGTTTAATTTACAGATTTCGGAGAATAGTTACATACAAAATAATTAATTATAGTTCTCTTAAATTGGATCTAATGATATATCTAATTACGATTACTGCATACAACACTGTAAACGTTATCACGAATATGGCGTCCAGGTCATAGAACGCCAGTGCAAATACGTCGCTTCCAAGAGTTCGGATAAGTATAACATAACAAGAAACATTGTTAATTTGTTATTCTGACGTACAGATATACTAATTAGAACATCGCATGCAAGTTTGGAAGCAATGTCGTAAGGATGACTGAGACCAGGTCGAAAGAACTTATGAGTGCAACAAGGTGAACGCCAAACAGAAGATAGGCCTACTTCAATAGTGCATACATTAACGTGATAAATTGTTTTAAATATTGAAACGGCTGTTGAAGTATTGATAAAAGTAGCTGAATGGATACGCAGAACATGAAGGTAGCAACAGTACAACCACCGATACACTGGAACAACTTTGGATGGAACATTGGGTTCACTGCAGAGATGGCAATAAGACACTATATTGACTACGTAGTGCTAGTGAATGCGTAAGACTACTGACACCAAACATCGACGCAAAGCCTTTTGTTCATTTGCATATATATATATATATATATATATATATATATATATATATATATATATATATATTATGTGTGTATGTATATATGTATGTATGTATATATATATATATGTATATACATATATATATATATATATATATATATATAATGTGTGTATATATATGTATGTATATATATATATATATATAATTATATATGTATATATGTATATATATATATATATAATGTGTATATATATATGTATGTGTACATGTATATATACAGTATATATACAGTATATATATATATATATATATATATATATATATATAATTATAATAAAAACACGTCTTTTTTTTCACGTGACGTCAACGCCTTTCCCAGTAATCATGCCCATCACCGAGGACACACCTGCACGCACACAATAGTGCAACTGATGCACGCGATATGCACCTGACCTTGAAATATGCGTCAAGTTACGGCACACTCGACGGGGAGGACCGAGCAACATTCCGTGTCCCACGACACACGCCGTGTACGGGGATAGTTTCTTTAGCCATGATACCGTCGTCACCCCCTGCACTCAGCACAGAACCTCCCGCCCCGCCAGCACCCATACGACGGCAGGTCGTGATATCGACGGACCGCCCGGTACACGAGTACCTCCAGTCACCTATGGCTCGCTGCCTGAGGCGAGGCGAGTTGTCATGATCGACACGCTTGATGTATTCTCCTGTCCCGGTATTGGCGCAACCGAAGACATCAGCGCGGTCGTCAGTGCGCTGCGGTCACAGTTACGACAGGTTAACTACCAGGAGCACCAGGCGGCACACCGCAGGCCTTGACCTCACGCTGTCCCACTGACTCAACCCTGGCTCGGATGGGTGCACTGTTGAGTTATGTAAAGGACTGGTGCCGAACTTTGCATTGGGAATCAAATAACCCCAACGTAAAAGTTTTCTCCAGTTTCTAAATTAGTATTGTCGATACGACGGTTCGGTGTGAATAATTGTACGTTCCACAATGCGTTGTTCGTGGTCGTGTGTTAATGTTCAGTTTGAAAGGTTCTATGTTTTACTATAATGTTGGTGGATGAAGTTATCACGTCTATTTCTTCATTGTTACTTGGTATACAACATAATTTAATGAATTTAGTGTGTGTGTGTGTGTGTGTGTGTGTGTGTGAGCGTGCGTGCGTGCGTGCGTGCGTGCGCGGGTGCGTGTGTCTATATATGTCAATTATTGTCAATATTATTATTACATTGCACACACCTTTGTTTTATGACTACAGCTGTATCTATGTGCAGCATGTAAAATGTTACAACAATCACACCACACACAGCCTTCCAAGGTTGCTGGAAACTGAAACATTCGAAACAGTTTCCATGAGACTTATTTGCATCACCACAGGAAACCGTGCGATTTAAAAATGGATGCCGATTTTGTTATTTTTCCTGCCCTTTACTGGCGCTAAAGTGCGAATATCTCGACAACGACGTAAGTTTTGTGAACCTAATCACGCCACACGCAGACAATATTGTGTGAATTCATTACGTCGTACATGACTTTCTTGCACTCAAACATTGAGCATGACCCAGCTTTGGCTGCGATGTCAAACTGTATTACACGCGCGTTGTTCGTGGGGGGTAGAACCAACACACGAAACCATAGACATGTTGTCGGGCGCACAGCCTGACTTCGTTCTAGAGCGAGCCTGAATGGTCTTCTGTGTGTTCCGTACGCCACCAGCCCGAGTGCCTCGACGTATCGCCCCTGGCTTACGACCCGACCACTCGGGTTCCGGGAAGCACGTCTAACTCAATATACGCATAACAGTCGTGTAAGTCTCGCTGAGTTTCACGGGCTTCCAAACGAATGCCATGTCGACTGGTAGTAACTGATAATACTACGCTCATTTCACGACCAGTGCAGAAGGGTGTTGTACTGAACAATACTATAGTTCATGGTTGTAATAATAGTAAAGGCCAACCAACGTGTAAGTAGTATAACAAATTACTACATTCAAAGCTCTCTTCCACTACTTAATATACTAAGTTACTGTATATAAATGTACCAACGGCAAAGGATTAAGGAGAAACAATATAAATATTGTAATGCTGATATATATACATATATATATATATATATATATATATATATATATATATATATATATATATACATATACATATACATATACATATACATATACATATACATATACATATACATATACATATACATATACATATACATATACATATACATATACACACACCCTACGGCATACTTAGAAGCAGCACCGTAAGAACGAGTCGGAAAGAATACCAAACAACGTAGAACGTATACGCACTGCAGATAGATATCTGGACATTGTCCTAAATGGCTTACTGTGCAGTATGTATGTCCTCGTACGACCGGCCTATGGCAACTAGTCGTCAACGACAAACACACGACGGGTCGACACAATGCATTGAGTAACCAATACGACACATACAGCAGTTGTTGAATGGCCTAAACCAAACAACACAGCGAACGACTCATTTAGCTCTACATAAGACTATTATTATGATTACAGACTTAGCACAAATGGTCAGCGATAAGTTGGCCTTCACTATAGACGGAGAATCAACACGTCGGCTCGCGAACAATTAGCGCTCTCTCATTCAACAGTTGTAATCCCAGTGGTGTTGACCGTCGTTGCTAGGCCACCGGGTGTAGTAAATACTCACTTGTACATACCGCATGTAGTTATCAGTAAACATTGCGCCACACACACGGCGGTTGTCCCGGACGATAACTGTAAATAATATGTGTACCTGGTGTGTCAACTTAAAGAGCGTAGTAGAATCAAAGGCTACGTCGTAGTATTAGTAATGGTAAACAAACATCGTAGATAGCATATTAGAATGTCCGCATTATGTTAATGGTATCAACCAAGTGAATAAACCGCATGAATGCCTAAACCGGCAGATACATGTGTACTGTGTAGTTATATGTAGACTGTCTACGCATAGTTGCCACTAAAGTGTCGAAGTTACAATGAGCTAATTGTTTCAGTGTTACCTTGTCGTCAGGACAGCGTTGCGTTTCACGGCGTATTAAATTATTATTTATAAATTCACACGAATATCATCCTCGTATAAAACAGCGGAGCTATTATTTCATCCGTCAAGTCATATTTTGTTAATTCACTACTACACTAACTCATACACATTGTTATTGTAAATGTAAACTAATAAAATGTGTGTTAACGTAAATCATGATTGCGTCCAACACAACACCATCAAGACAGCAAATCTACTGATTTACTATCGATTGTTAACAATCTTGCAAAGTGCTGTGAGTGAGTCACCACCACCGGTATTTGCCGAAATTGAAACTGTGTGTATTGTCAACCCGTTTTCTCAAACGTCAGATCAGTGGCTTTAAGTAATCGTCCTCAGTTGCCAAACACCAACCACCAACCAAAAAGTTCCACTTTCTTTGCTGGGTTCCGAGACTTTGGTGTTTTTTTTACCTGGCGATGACCACTGGGCTACCACCGGGCTACCACCGGGCTACCACCGGGCTACCACTGGCCACTGGGCTACTGACATTATGGACGTGATGACTTCATTCTTGGAATCGTGAATCCAGGGCCAGAACCAGCTCGGACATTCAAAAATGTCTACAAAGTTCGTCTTAAACTCTACAAGTATACGCTATTAGGAAGGTATAGGTGTATAACTTCATATCATGTCTGCTCCTTTTCAAAGCATATTTTTTCATAAGTTCTATCTTACAACGTGAATTATTATTATTAAATGGTCTTTTACATGACTTTATTTGTTTCTCGTGTTGTGTTTGAAATAAATTGATTGATTCATCGACTTATTGATTGATAGTGACACTTCACTAACCTGCAGTCTATAACGCTATTGTGGGCAAAGACGATAAATAGACAATTTAACGAATTGTTTCGTTTACGTAAACATCCGTATCTGTCCCTATCCGGGTGACTCTTGAAGTTAACGGGAAGTTGTTCGTTCGACCCCGAACGCCCGCTGATGCAACCTCGTCTTGGCCACGAACCAACTGAGACCCGATGTCTCGACAAGAGAGTCTCGACAGGAGAGACCCGATGTCTCGACAAGAGAGACCCGATGTCTCGACAAGAGAGACCCGATGTCTCGACTAGAGAGACCCGATGTCACGACAAGAGAGACCCGATGTCTTGACAAGAGAGACCCGATGTCTCGACAAGAGAGACCCGATGTCACGACAAGAGACCCGATGTCTCGACAAGAGAGACCCGATGTCTCGACAAGAGAGACCCGATGTCTCGACAAGAGAGACCCGATGTCTCGACAAGAGAGACCCGATGTCTCGACAAGACAGACCCGATGTCTCGACAAGAGAGACCAGATGTATCGACAAGAGAGACCCGATGTCTCGACAAGACAGACACGACGACCGACGCTTCCCGTTTTACTGTCAATGTCGCAACGTCACACACTCTGCGGTGGACGACTATTTTTGGATTGCTGTTCTACAATATAATGTAAATAGACCTATTTTACTACAGGAGACCGTCACTTCTGGTGTCAGGGCAGGTGTAAATGTGTCACGTTTTACCGGGTCCACGCAATTCGTCCACTCAAACACCATCCAATGTGTTCATTAACTGGCCTACGAAAACGACATTCTTTTTGGAAAAAAGGCACTTCAAACGAACCAAACACGCAAATATATTGCAGTTGATTATGTAGTAATACACGTAGAATATGTTTGACATTAGTTCTAAACGATAAATACACGATGAAATGCACACAATTATGTTTGACGCCTTCGATGACGCACGCTCTCTTGTTTTACTAGAAAATACAGAGTCGAGCTCGTCTCTTGTGAGGATTAACAATGTCGTTTCTGTCGTTGTTTTATGAGTGAGTGAGTGAGTGAGTGAGTGAGTGAGGGAGGGAGGGAGGGAGGGAGGAGGTGGGTGGGTGGGTGGGTGGGTGGGTGGGTGGAGAGAGAGAGAGAGAGAGAGAGAGAGAGAGAGAGCGAGAAAGGCTAGTGTGTGTGTGTGTGTGTGTGTGTGTGTGTGTGTGTGTGTGTGTGTGTGTGTGTGTGTGTGTGTGAGAGAGAGAGAGAGAGACAGACAGACAGACAGAGACAGACAGACAGACAGACAGATAGACAGATAGACAGACAGATAGACAGACAGACAGACAGACAGACAGACAGAAACAGACGGGCGGATGGGCGGGCAGGCAGGAAGACAGACAGATGCGACCCAGTGAAGAAAGACCCGAAAAGAATAAGTATTCTAGTAAATTCGACCGCGTCTCTATCGCTTGTTCACGAATAGTCTTTCATTCGATAGGCACCGAACGAAGACGAATGTCTCGCATACCTGCCGCACGGCGGGCTGTGCCGAACGTATCAGATATGTTCTGGATGAATTCCAGTCATGCTGAAGTGATTAGCCGCGTCTGACACACGCTTCCATATCACACGCCAAGACACGCAACGAGCTGGCATAATCTCCCCTCCGATATTTGGTTACAAGTGCTCCTCGCGCGTGTTGTGGTTTCGTTACGTCGGACGTAACGACCCGTAATTTTGACCGGTAAACCATTTCGACTGCGCATATTTTCCCGTGCAATGTATTTACCCATTGGCACGACATCGCACGAACGCTGGCCGGACGCCGACTGCTATGACTGGCCCAATATTTCATCGATGATCGACATTGTATTAACACCGTCCCAGGAGTCGAGGCGTCCATGTACTGGCATAACATGTGCACCCGAGACAGCCAGCCGCTGATCGGGTGTCGACGGTTCACCTCGTTCACACAGATGTAGTGCATTATAGAAAAAACGCGAAGAGCCTAATTCGTGGACAGGACCTGTGCTGTCATACAATGACCCAAGTCCTTCAGACACATCGACGTAACGCAAACATTTACACAACGCCAAGACTAAATATACGTCATCGCGGCGTCGTTGTTGACATTTGACAGTAATCGGTGTCTGCCGAGAAAGTTTCAGTCGCCAGAGGTTCAAGCCAAGTGCAATAAGGTGTAGGTTATCTACAACTAGTCGATGCCCAATTGTGTGCCCGTAATTAAACAGGATTTTTGTAACCATGATCCACCAAACATCAACTTTTAATATACATAAACCGTTTTGTATATATTGGTGCAACGTGACAGAAGAGACAGTATGCCCCACAATGATAATCGATCATATGGTGCCACCGTATAAATGCACACAATGATAACGTGTTTAACTCAAAGCCGCGCTATAGATGCGTACACTGATATCGTGTTTAACTCAATACTAGACAGTAACAGAAAATAAACAGTTCCGAGATAACGTGTGCCTCGTGAAATATGAGTTTTCCGTGAAAGTTCTCTATTTCAAATGGATATTTTCCAATCTTACGTATAATCTTATGTATTTGCATAGTAAAAGTTTATAAACAATAATTGCTTTGTATAAGTTGAAAACACCAAATAAAACAAAAGAATCGCTTCCTTTTTTGCCTATATCTTAAAAGTAATATTGGTGCAATGTTATACCTGTTCAATCACGTGTGATGATATTATTGGTGTAACCTTGACAATGATGAACAATAATATTACATTTTCACAAACGCATGTGACCATTGCGTCCTGCGTAACCATGACAACGACGGGTCTACTACACTTGCTTTATATAATAATCACGATATACGTACAAGAACGACTGATAAATGCAAAATCGCATGTTATATTGATTTAACGGCTGCACAGGGTATAGCTAATACTTCGTGTGAACGTTTTTCTAACGCTACGGCTTAATGTAAATACGTTAATCCACACATACAACCGTCCCGTGGTATTTCGTCTCAAGTACGTCATAGTAGCACCTCGCACTGTCGTCAACTGTGATATCAAATCTGCTAGGAAACTCCACAAGCATCAAGTGGGATTGTGCAAAAATTACTATATCTGCCCCCTCCCCAAATGTACAGCCATTTTATTGCACAACCGAACGACCGCTTTTTGGGACAATAAAAATTTAATATTTGAATTTGTTGTTGTTATTAGTAGTAGTAGTAGTAGTAGTAGTAGTAGTAGTAGTAGTAGTAGTAGTAAAACTAGTAAAACACTAGAGAAAACACGTGACGGCTCTTATACAAGATCTATTTTTGCAACGATGAATTATACATTGTATGGTCGTTCATCCTAACAGAGAGAACCTGAAGCTATCAATTCTAGTAAAATCACATAACAATTGAAACAAATATGCTCTATAAAAATTTCAATTATTAAAAAAACAATTTCATTTCCGGAATCGGCGTTTCAATTCGCTGTAATTGGTTTCAATTCGACAAGTCTGATTATAAAGAGACTGCAAAAATGTTGATACAATGTTCACCGGTTGATGTATTGGCCTGTCAAATCCACATTTTAATACAGTTTCTTGCGATCAAATGTAGTTTCTCCTGTCAGTGCAAATGTTCCCAACTCATGCATGGGTTTGTGTCATGCCGGCTTCTACGTTCTAACACAGTTTCTGCAAGTTTCAGTCCCGCAAAATACCTCCTATTCTCCCTAATGATATATCAGTATCTAAAAAGCATTAGATATGCGCACTATCAATAATATTCAAACATAATTCTAGTCATTAGCAACGATATGTATGAGCCACTGTTTGTGTTACAAGACATCACAGGCGCCGGCACTTTTAAATTACTGACAGCGATTACGTTTTGGAATGTAATTAGTTATCGCGCGACCAATGTGGCGCGTAAGATAGCAGATAGTTATCAATAAACCGTGTTCTTCAAACGCCAGCGTGTTCCCGCTTGACAGACGAACAAACGCAAGTCCAGGAAATCACCAGCCCCGGTTTTGATTAACGGCTATCGAAAAAAGATACAATTAATCAACGTTAAAACGAAACCAGTAAACATAGCTATTTAGATTAACATAGTGCTTTTTTGCGTTATTAATGTTGTGATAGTCTAGCAGTGTTTGGGGCGGAATGAGGCAATGGTATCTCATATACGTGTCTATCGTCGGCGTGGTTTTACTAGTGGGGGAGGGCAATATATTTATTAAACCAACACCAGGTTAGGTTGTACACAATTATTGATTATTTTCTCTGGTAAATGTTACCAAACATCAGCTGACGGGAAACGCAGTTTCAACAGTTAAAGAATGCACCATTTTCCATCAAACACAGTTCACCGTTATGGGATTCAGGTGGCGTTTTGGTAGTTTGAATGGGCCCAATATGAAACACAATGGCATCTTATATTTGAGCACTGAAACATCGGAGCACTCACTACAAATGGTCAAAATGTGCAGTTGGCCAACATGTGGTGGTTTGTAGGATGAAAATTCAAACTGGGCCGATTAGTTAATAAAATGGCACACTATTCCAGAACAAGCACAACATCTATACAAATAGCGCGCATTTCCGACGGCTGAGTAATTGCAGCAAGGGACACTATAATATTATTATTTAATATGGGTGGGTGGGTGGGTGGGTGGGTGGGTGCGTGCACGTGCATGATGCATGTGTGTGTTTTATATGCTACATCCTTTGATACTGTATGCACAAAATATGTTCTGGTTTATAAAAGTATAACAAATATCAACATGACTGCCCCTCAGCCAAATGACACGTCCCAAACCTTCTACCAGTGAATCATTGTTGATGTTTTTGAATCAGTCTAAACAAAACCATATTAGTAAGGCAGCTGCTGAATGTTTTAATTTTGTCACAGTTAATTCCATTGATGTAACCATTGAAGTAATGTCCTCAGGCGTGACCTATAGTAGAGGGTGTGTACTGTGTGTTTGCCAAAACCGGCAGTATGATGGTAGGTTCAGAATGAACAGGTTTGCACAATTAAATAATCCACTCTTACGTGTTTAGAATTCCCTCATTTGCAGTCAGTGGAGACACATAGGCAGCTAAATTAAAATGTTCACACGTGCAAGAAAAAAACAGGTGTGGTTCAGTGGGGCGTGGAGCCCTGTTCGTTTCACTTGATCGAGCAACTGTGTAGAGTTTAGATGGATGCATTTTGCAAATCCATGGGGTATACATGTGTGGGGTGAACATCCCAACTTCTGGTTGCAGAGGGTGCAGTAGGGTTTATGGCCCTCAAAGCAGGGAGCAGCTGTTTGGATGTTACTGGTGTGCTCCAAAAGAGCATGGAGTTGGTGACCCTTTAGGGTGATAGGTGGCTATGCCCCCATTGGTCAAATCTGTGTTTGTGCGAAATAATTTTCTGTCTTTCGCAAAAGTACTTGTGAATGGTATTTTTAGTTGTAATTTGCTGTGGTCTATTTTTTTCTGGGGGCTTACCTTTTACTGACTGGAAGTACCTCTTATAGATGTGCCTAATAAAAATGTGGATGCTTCCCTAGACGCCAAGTGAAAGAATTATAAATACAATGGCTCTACGTGTGTGGTCATGGTGGTAGTAGTAGTAGTAGTAGTAGTAGTAGTAGTAGTAGTAGTAGTAGTAGTAGTAGTAGTAGTAGTAGTTGTTGTTGTTGTTGTTGTTGTAGCTGCTGTTGTTGTTTTGTATGTGGTAGCTATAGTAGCAGGAGCATCAGCAACAACAATGACACCAATACAAGCAACAACAATCACAGTTGTGTGAACCCATAGTTGTAATATCACAAGTATTACCACACGAAAACACACACAGCATTCGCTGTAGGTCTGTCTACACATTCATCGTAGCGAATGTTCTACAAGCTTATTCGCCATCTTGAATAATAAATCATGCCAGATCCAAGCGAACAAAGTCGAACTAATTTGTTCATCAATTTAACGTAGTCAGCCGTAAGGGTACGTCTCATCACGGGCACGAAGACGTGACGTTTGCCTCGCGTTGTCACGCGTCGCTTCCGCCGGCCGAGCGAGGCAAAGAAGCGAGCGTTGGGGTCAGACCCACGTAAACACCGACACGAATACAACCAGCCCGTCTAGTAGCGACGTTCAAAATAAGTCCACATAAACTCACCATCCAGACGTGTAAGTTGGCAGTTGCCCCTGGGTCAACGCAAGCCCGCTAGACAGTCGATCATGCGCATCCCTCGTGCAAAACCTCGGCGACGTTGACAACGTAACAAGCCAGGCCACGTCTGTCATCTAATAACAGCAACGACGTAATGTTTATAAATAGCCCCAGTCAACAACGGCGCCGATAGCTCGTTCGTAGCGAAGCGCCGGCAAATTACGCTTCCTCGGTCGCATCAGGTCAGGCGAAACGGTTGTTGTCTAATCGTAATTAACACATATTCAAATTAAGTAGGCGTTATTTAGAACCCAGCGACCGTCGCGGGCCGTCGTAGCACGTTTTACTATTTCCATCCAGACATTTCCGAACAATCGACTGCGCCAATAACGTTTTCGGAATCGTCCGTAAACACTCGGAAATCGTCTATATTTGGCAGTTTCCGTAAAACGAAGAAGCCCGAACGGCCCCCTTCGGAAGCACGTTCCATATATGGACTGGCACTCCCGGGCGAGTTGCCGTTGTAACGTCTATTTGTATCGCAAGCTCGGCCCTCCCCGGAAGACGCGCATACCATATATGGGAGTTGCCGTTCCGGTGAACGTAGACAGCGTATACTACGAACGCAGAAACGGAGAGTTTTCGCGATTTTTCACAGGGAACTTGTTAGACATATACACTGATGTCAGACTGTCGAAATTTGGTGGAAAAACAACGGTTGGTTTGCAAACGCGCGGCGCGCATATGATTACCGCGGCGCCGCTAGTGCGCAGAGTGGAACATTCCTACCATGAATGAAACTGCGATCTATAGTATTTATGTGCGACGTCACATTGACGTCAGAGCAGGCGCGCACCGATTGGCTCGGAAGCGGCCCGGTGTGTGCCATATATGGTCACTATGAGGCAAGTGGTTCATTCATAAAAATCCCAGCGTCGCAGCAAGTTCATTCATTCTCGCTCTGACTTCGCGAGTAGTAGGAGACCTGTGCCGAAGCACACGCAGCCACAACGGACAGTCAGCTGTCCCAAGCGAACGACGCGAGCCGTGGATTACTTCATACGGAGACGGTGACGACCCAGGCTAACTCTAGAATGATTATGGACGGTTTAGATACGCTGTCTCAAGTGGCTCTAGCCAACCAGTTGAACATCAGTTTCGACACATACAACCCGCCGCTGGCCCAGCTGTCAGCCAGCATGGCCGGGGCGGCCCGGACACCATCGGAGATGGCCGACGACAACCTGAACACGCCGGTGACGACATGTTCGGATGTCAACTTCAGTTTTCTCAACTCGGACATCGATGTCAGCCAGGAGGCTCTGCCTATCACTGGTGAGTACTTGTTACGTTACGACTTACGCCGCACCCATTCGCGCCCACTTCTACACCCAGTACGTGCCATTGCGTACGACCGTTACTGTTTGTGTAGTCTATTTTTATGATATCGCCCGCCCTTTCCCAAACTCTGCCATTACCTATCCGGACCACATCTTACATAACGCCGTTATTAACGGGGACTTAACAACACATCCCTTACTGTTACTGGTGGTTCGATGTTGGCGTTCACCTACTGCGTGATCCTGAATGTGGGTTAGTTTGAGCACTCGCTCGCTGACGCCCTCCTGTAGTCGACCTAGATTCGCCTCTGCGCGCTCGGCGGTTTTGCGGCTACGATTCATCACAACGATGCCGAGTCAGGGCGTTCGTTTTGCGTCGCCGGCGTCTCGCGCTGTTCTGTTCGTCGGCGACCCGAGAACTCAAACCCGGGCGTCGGCCATCGGAACTCGGGATCGACGCGATTACAGCACGCTTGGCAGTTGGCCGCACTGGCGTTTCTGCTGTGTTAGTTGCGATCGATAGTAATTTCGTTGCTATGGGTGAAGTCATGTCGTGCGTTTAGCCGCGGCCGGAACAGCATCACTGACATCGACCATCTCGGGCCATGTCAGTCGCGTGTGTATTTCCATCCCTTATCTAATTTTCATCTGGAAATATTGACTTTGCCGATTTCCGCGTTCCCTTTGGCGATAGCTCCTTAACCCCAGTCTACTTGGGTGTTTTTGCCTTTCTGGTTATTTTATAATAAACAATATAATATAGTAAAATGGATGACAATGGTGTTGAAAATATTACCGTACCCAGCCGTAACCTGGATTACATTTGACATTGATCATAGCTACTGTCTCCCCCAGACCAAACATTATTATTGCGATCACGCAGACGCGATATATTCGCCCGTCTGACAGCAACGAGCGATGGAGGCGCGTCTCGCTAATTTATGAGGCGACCTCATTTGACCGGCGACGGGGCACGTTACGAGCCACCCCGCCCCGACGGCAGCGTCTGGTGTCTGTAGTGTAGTACGGCCCTAGTAGTACGACGTGAACGCTGCCGTTGTTGTCATGCGACGCCCTCGTATTTCCCGGCATCGTGGTATCGTCATCGGCGACATCATCATATTCAATTCCTGGAGAGCCGGTTATTTTTAGCCGTTGCTTACGCAGATGCCGCGCGTATTAGCAGCAGCCGACGTGCGCCCGGCCTCGCGCTAGGCCGAGCCGCGGCCGACGCTATTCTCAACCGCAATGACGTCACGGGCCGTCTTCTAATAAAACCGGCTCTGATGTAGCTGGCTACGCGTCGACAATACTGGTTTTAAAGCAGGCTGCTAGCTCTCAGTTGTCAGTGAGCACTGAGCGAGCGGACTAGGCAGTCGCTGTGTATGTGATTCCGTGTGTGTGCTACATACATCCGCTGGATTTGCTTGTACACGGCTTTCGTGTGAATATCTCGCCTTATTCGAGGTTGATATCCCTGATACGTTCAATAGATTTCTACCCCGATGTAATTGAGATAATTTAGAGATAGGTTTATGTATCGCTGATGCTAGCTATCAACGGTGTAGTTTACACGGGAGGCAATGGCGGGTGCTTGAAGCGTAGCTCTGTTATTAGCAACAGTCAACATTTTCGGTAACCAGCGGTCGCGGTCGATTGTTAGCGCCCGCTGCGGTCGTGGTTAGTCAGCGTTGTTTACGAACAATTACCACCGGCTTGGCGCCGCTTTGTTCGGCTTCTATGAATAGTCGATACTCGGCTGTTGATCGTTGTTGCTAGGCGACGGCGTTGTAAACGTTCATGGCGTCGGCCACGTGTTGCTGCGTTGTAGTAAACACGTGTCTGTGTACGCGTACACACGCGAACGCCACGCGTTACCCCCCGGCCATGTAGGTTTAGGCGAAGTAGTTTACTTAGTATATTATGTGTATGATTCATCGGCTTTCACCCACGCCCGTGATTAATATCATGTAAACATTTAATAAATTATTCGATATGCTCGACGCATACCAGCGTAACGTATTAAACTCGGCCGACCGCATGTAACAATACCGTTTGTGTCGGTGTGGTTTAATTTAACCCTTTTCGCGTCGCCGAATACTATATTAACCCTTTGCATGTATTCAGTCGAACACTGTAATATTTTATTAACCATTTGCCTGCCTTCATTTCCAGCAGCCATCGAGGCCGAGCTGGCGTTCCCACAGAAAGTGACGTCATCGGACATGACGGCGCCCCTGACGGCGACACACCGCATCTCGTACCGCGGCACGTTCACGACGACGGCGACGGCGCCGACAGACACGGCGACAGGTGCCGCCGGCGACGCCACGAACCTCTTCTCACCCCTCCTCAACCTCCTCGCCCGCGGCAGCCTCGCTCCCGCCCAACTGGGGCAGGAAGGCCACCTGACGGTCCACGCCACCAACATCCCCACGCAGAAGCAGTACAGCGAGTGCCACAAGCAGATGTCGCCAGGTGGCGCGGCTGAGCACGCCGACCGGAAGTTGGTGTCGCCATTGCAGCACCACCAGCAGCAGCAGCAGCAGCAGGACGTGACGGTGTTCGCCCGGAGTGAGAGTCGCGGGTCCCTCCCGGAGCAGATGTCCCCCGTGCACCAGCAGGACGCAGCCATGTACGACCGCAACCCCACCCCGTCGTCCGCCTTCTCCGGAAGTCCGTCGCACTTCGACGCCGGATATTGCGCGGCCGCGACCGTCGCCAGCAGCGTCGCGCAGTCGGAGTCGATGCAGGCGAGCCCGATGCAGACGACCTGCTACACATCCCCGCCTCCGCCTCCCTACGTGTCCGTCAGCGCCGCCATGTCCGGCGCCTTCCAGACGAAGCAGCCCCCGACCTACGACAGCTGCGCCCAGCAGGGTGACTACGCCCCGGTGACGTGTTGCAGTCAGCCGATACTGAACATTCCGCAGACGACGATGCACGTGTCCGAGGATCTCATCTACACCAAGTCCGTCGTCCCGACATGCAAGTGGCCGTCACTGATGACCCCTGACAGCCAGACGGCGATGGCTGACTTCCACGGCCTGGACATGCAGGCCGCCTTCAGTCAGCCCGGCGACATCGTCAAGAGCGAGCCGATGGACTACCTGGCCTCCCCCGCCTGCAGCTACAGCGCTCGGGTGTCTTCATCAGCCGCGTCCCCCATCCACATGCTCGGCTCGCCCTACCAGCAGTCGACGTGCTCGCTGAAGCTGCTTCCGGTGAAGCAGCGGAAATACCCGAACCGACCGAGCAAGACGCCGCCGCAGGAGCGCCCGTACGCGTGCCCCGTCGAGACGTGCGACCGCCGGTTCTCCCGCAGCGACGAGCTCACGCGCCACATCCGCATCCACACGGGCCAGAAGCCGTTCCAGTGCCGCATCTGCATGCGCTCGTTCAGTCGCAGCGACCACCTGACGACGCACATCCGCACGCACACGGGCGAGAAGCCGTTCCAGTGCGACGTCTGCGGCCGGAAGTTCGCGCGCAGCGACGAGAAGAAACGCCACAGCAAGGTGCACATGAAGCAGAAGATCAAGAAGGAGGGAGGCAAGCTGCTGTCGCCCGCCGCCGCTGCCACCGCCATGGCGTCGTCGCCACCGACCACGATGAGCATGCCGACGACGAGCCGCGTCGGAAGTGACGTCATCCCGATGCCGCCGTCGTCGACGTAGACATTCGTGAACTTGACCTTGTGAACTTTTTTCTAACCAACCGGTCGGCCTCGGCAACGTTGCTTGGATATGCGGATCTTTATTGGTCTGATCCACCGACTCGGTTGGTCGGCCGCTCAATTTGACGGGTCCGGTCTGCCTGACAGACCAACACACCCCGACGATTGCAAGGCGACGGGAGTGCCACCTGGCGGTGGTACACTGCGGAGCTCTTCGCGCACACCAGTCGACCTCTGGTGTTCGGTGTGGGAGCGACGGGAAGACGACGCCAGGGGGCGCCGGCGACCGGGAGGCCGCGCGCGTCGCGACCGCTCCCGCGCGTCCCGGCATGCATTGCGCTGCCGGACTGTTGAAGCAGGGCGCGTGCGCCCGCAACGCTTCCTCGCCCGGGTCCGATCCCGGGGACAGTCGCGGACGCGCGGGATGTCGCGGCCGTCACGCCACATTCCCACGCCAGCCCCTTTCCCGATCCTCCCCCCCCCCCCGTGTTGGAAGCGGAGAGGCTTCCAAGCCCGTCTGGGCGGAACATTCGGTGAAGATTCGAACGTTTTTTGGACTGTACTTGTTTATTAGTAGTGTAATGTTTGTCGTAGCCGACGTCGGCCGCCATGACACGTCGGCGTCCGGTAGTGACTCTTGAAATGTCGTCTGCAGCGAATTTGAGTCGGATTAACGTTTTCACGGACTCCTTGTTTGACGCCCCCCCCCCTCGCATTTCGTTTTGGTTCATGTTTATTTTTGGCGCCTGCGAACACCCAAATGTCTGCCGCCCCCGATAGGTGCGATACAATACGGGGCACGACCAAACCAAACCCAGGGAGTGGACACACGACCACAGTTGGTCAAGGTTACTGACCGCTGCCGACGCGCCTGCGCCGTCGCTGCCCACACAATGGCGACTGACCGTTGTCCGTACACGTCACGTGGTCGTCCGTCCGCCCGTTGCGCGGCCGGCCGGCCACTGACCAGCCACTGGTCAGTCGACGGCAGCGGCGGCGCACGCAGCATCGCGCGGCCATCTTGTTTAAGTGCCCACGTGATCGGCGCCATTGGAGCCTCGTTATCGATTAACACTCCAGCGGCGCCGTCGCCATTTCTGTGCTATCACCAATGAGTGGTGTCGCCTACTTACTCACTTTTGTTGTGCATTATCGATGTGTTTGTTTCGTTAGCTCGGTGCCAATGCCGCCATTTGTAATGTAGAACGTGCACTATTATTGTAGTTAATTCGAGAGCCATAGCGTTTCATATTTTGGCGATGTTGTTATGATGTTGAATGTTTTGTCGCATACAATGCTGACCTATTGGTGTGGAGATCTGAGTTGTACAGTCGGAGAGATTAGACGTGAGTTGAGAGAGTGTACTGCAGGATTCAGTGGCTCGTTAAATTAAGTATATTTTTGTCATTTATTTTTTATTGATTAGCCGTCATGTGACTAGGATAGGTTTTTTTTATCGCGCTTGTATTTGCATTTTTCCACGCGTCGCAGTTTCACCGTCAATGTGTCTGCGGCGCTATTCCAATGTACGCCAAATATCCAAAGAAAGCCAGCGAATTAGTTGATTGTTTCTGTTACGTTGCTTGGCTACGACCCGGTGGCGGAGTTTGGTGTATTCTACGTGTTTGTTGAAGACATCCCTGGATATGTCTGGTTCGATTTGTCGCCTTTGCTTGTTTTTTATTATGTAAAACTAACGAATCATATGTAGCCAAACATGTGTGTATATAGACCCTAACTATGTAATTTGGTCAATATGTTTATTTTAAATTTTAATGTCTATTGACGTTTGCCTATTGTGGCGCTCTGACGTTTGATGTGACGTCATTTCTGGCGCGTATTTGTTCGGCTGTCGAACGAAGTCATACGTCGTTATTTGTACATTGTCTACTACGCATTCGTGTGTTTGTACGCACAGCGCGTACGTTTGTTAACGTCTTGTTGTATTGACTACCTAAATGACTATATTTTATTATCTACGTGTATAATGTTACCCAAGATCACTATTAATAAATATGAACAATATATATACGAGAAACTTGTCTTGCATCTGCTTGTTGGTCAATACGAGTCACCCGTTGCTATCACTACCCGTTGCCATCCCCCAAATCCTTACTTTCTTACCAACCGTAGTACACGAAATAACCACAGACATGTCACAACATTACCACAGCGCAATGAACCATCTTTCATACATACCACACAATCACAATAGGCCCATCCATGTCCTAGAGTATCCACCAGCTTATTACATATCTAACGATATTGCAATTCACAAAATGCCAGCGAACCATGAACACATATGGCGTTATCTTCGTAAACGCTGAATGTATACAAACCATTCTTCGATCCCATCATTTACCTGATCACATCGCCCTATTATCGTACACGCCGTGAATCACTGAATATCCACCACCCGTGAAATAGCCATCCATACACACCGCACTACTTTCATCCGCGCTATGATACACGGAATAGTTAACCACAATGTTAAACTACATTCCTACACGGAGTGATACACGGACACCCACCATAACATGGAGGACATCCGCACCCTCTCAGTCACGAGTGTAGGCCCGACAGTCTCAGTGGCTGCCATTGCAGGGTCCCACACGTCTCGTCTTCTTGATATTACGATCCACGCACTAGGTTATTATATTTTTTCGATAAGATGGTCGTGTCGGGCAACACAGACATGCCAGAACGGAGACAGACGACACTGTTGACATACTTCCAGAACTGACAGACATTAGTCATGGAAATTGAATCGTTAATATTCCAATTATGAGCTATGTATTTTTTTCGGTAAGAATTAAGAAGGGCCAAAGAACATGACGTAAAACATCTTGGATTTTTGTTTTGTTTCATCGGGAAAGTCGTCGTCCCACAAACCACTGTATATCTGCAAGTCCCACAAACCACCGCAAGATATATATATATATATATATATATATATATATATATATATACATATATACATTTATATATATGTATATATATATATATATATATATATATATATATATATATACATATATACATATATATATATGTATATATATATATATATTATATACATATATATATATAATTATATATATATATATATATGTGTATATATATGTATATATATGTATATATATATATATATATATATATATATACATATATATATATATATATATATATATATATATATATATATATATATATATATATATATATATATATATATATATATATATATATATATATATATATATATATATATATACATACCCACTTGTTCGTTGTACCCGATAAACGAGTAAAACGAACAAGTAAAATACACTGATCGCGTGCAATATAACGCTGATATTATATATATATATATATATATATATATATATATATATATATATATATATATATATATATATATATATATATATATATATATATATATATATATATATATATACATATATACATGTATTTACACATTACTAGCATTATATTGTACGCGATCAGTCTGTTTTAGTTATTCATTTTTACTCGTTTATCGTCCTGGGAATGAAATCGCGATGAGGTGCACCAGCCAAGCTCTACCACATCCAACGATAGACATATAAATAAATAATATAGCTCCGGTTTAACGTCAACATTTGATCCTACCATACGTCCTACAAATTCGCACAGTTAATATGTGCCGTAGATATCCGCTTTCATGAAACTCGGCTCACGTACGCGGTGCGAAGGTCAACGTTTTGGGGACGATGTTCGTGGCATGGACGGCATGAAATGCATTATTTGCATTAGAAATACAATTTTCCTTACTGGGTTGTGTTCTGGTGTAACAACGTGAACATTGTTTGCATATGCTGTCAGAAATTCACCCAAAAACAACGCAACATTATCAAATTAGTACGATGCGTCTGTATTTGAGGGGGAGATAGAATAAGCTGCCATATTTTCGAAGACATTCCCGAAGTTTATATGTACACGCGTTTTCTTTGGCTAATAGTAAATAATTAGTTTGCGATAAAATTTCCCAATTCACTTATTTCTTCCATGTCATCTTACTTCTAAATAAAAAAGAATGTATATATGTAATATATATATATATGTTATATATATATATATATATATATATATATATATATATATATATATATATATATATATATATATATATATATATATATATATATATATATATATATATAATGTACTCCGTGTGCGATTCTTTAATATTGTAGACGTTTTACGTTTAGATAATAAATAAAACGTGAACCATTCAGTGCAAAAAATCATCCGTTGTAAAAAGCTGTCTTTTTAAACATGACGATGTATTGGTCAGCGTTGTCCGGCAGCGGTCAGTTTAGTCTCCTAGAATCAACCGTCAATTATAATCAGCTAAATATCGTTATCATTATGTTGTACTCCTTTCCAATTTGTGGGGATTTCCTGCAAAAGTGTAAATAACAGTTATTTAATAACTGAATCTGTTGTCAATTTGTTTTATGTTTTCGCTGGTCATTCACACTCTCAATTATGTTTCTGTTCTGTTGGCATAATTATTTTTGGAGTATGTTAAAAATCTATATACCGTCCCTGTGATTGGCAGTCGTGATTTGAGATTATCACGGCGAATATGTTAATGGCTATTTTACAGCGATAGCCTAAGTGTAGAGGTGTT